>CAUOFW020000892.1:144968-167286 GCA_963454935.2 Ilex paraguariensis
GCCTGATCATGCTGCTCTTGAGTCTGCATGTACTCTCTCTCTAGCTCTCTCTCTCTTCCTCTCGATCTAACTCTTCCTACACCTCATCAACACCTTGGGGTTCTTGCCTAGCAGCCGGGGTACCACTATGCCTTCGACTTCTCTTGAAAGATCCCTTATTGAGTGGCCCCATTGGTGTTTGCACCTCCATCTCAGGTTTCACCTTCACCCCACTGTCGATGCACATCTCCGTCACCAAAGTGCCAAATGGAAGTGCACTTCTTTTCACATCACATCTTTTTTTCATATCACTCAAAATAAGGGAGAGAAGATCAATACTATGACCCCTTCCAATTGCATAGAGCAAGCGAGCCATTTCTGGCAAAATTTCATTTGATCTTTTTATGGGAGAGAAGTTGGAGACANCTCTCTAGCTCTCTCTCTCTTCCTCTCGATCTAACTCTTCCTACACCTCATCAACACCTTGGGGTTCTTGCCTAGCAGCCGGGGTACCACTATGCCTTCGACTTCTCTTGAAAGATCCCTTATTGAGTGGCCCCATTGGCGTTTGCACCTCCATCTCAGGTTTCACCTTCACCCCACTGTCGATGCACATCTCCGTCACCAAAGTGCCAAATGGAAGTGCACTTCTTTTCACATCACATCTTTTTTTCATTTCACTCAAAATAAGGGAGAGAAGATCAATACTATGACCCCTTCCAATTGCATAGAGCAAGCGATCCATTTCTGGCAAAATTTCATTTGATCTTTTTATGGGAGAGAAGTTGGAGACAGTAATCATTTTATATCTATTTGTCAACTCCCCTTGTTTCAGAAAATTCCTCCCAGTCTANAGAAGTTGGAGACAACAATCATTTTATATCTATTTGTCAACTCCCCTTGTTTCAGAAAATTCCTCCCAGTCTAAGAAAAGTTGGCTACCCCAGTCAATTCTTTTCCTACCCTATCCATTAGTACATCTTTCTCTGGAGGGTATGTGGGTTTGTCTACCTGAGGCAACTCTGTTCTTATCTCTTTTATGTACACCTCATCCATGTCAATGTGGATACCTCTCATGTAAGTGCGGATCGCGTCGTTGATGATTTTGGTGTTGGAGTAGAACTCCCGCACCAAATCGACAACAACTTCCCCACCATTTCTTAAACAACAAACCCATTCCCTCCTTTCTATTTCCTCCTCTATTCCCAATTCAGCAAAATCAGAAAGTACGACGTCCCTTTCGCAAACAACAAAATGCTTATGGTAGAAGTTTTCATACCTTTTGGCCTTTAAGGCACTTGGGAACCAGATACGATCGTATCTTTTTGTTCTTTGTCTTCCCTCTCTCTCCACTATCACTTCCTCAACAAAGTTTGGCTCCTAACTTGCTAGTGGATCGCGTCTGCCAGGAAGTTTCACCCTAGGCATGGCGTTCGAACGTCTTTGAGGTTGAGAAGGTGCTGAAAACTTGTAAATTTCTTTGTGGGATTGAAGTTTTTGAGGTGGAAATGAGTTGGGGAGGGTCGAATTTAAGTTTTCTTGGGTTCTGAGAGTGGATTGAGGTCTGAGGAGTGAAAAATGAGCTCTAGGGTTTCAAAGATTTAAAGGGATTTTGGGTATTTCAAAAGGAATTAGACATTCAGGTTTTTATAGTCTGAGTCGTGACGTTCGAATGTCACCAACGTTCGAACGTTTGTAGAAGGATTTTTGAAATATTGTTCGAATAGGGATGTTTGTTCGAACGTTCGGAGCTNTATTTCAAAAGGAATTAGACGTTCAGGTTTTTATAGTCTGAGTCGTGACGTTCGAATGTCACCAACGTTCGAACGTTTGTAGAAGGATTTTTGAAATATTGTTCGAATAGGGATGTTTGTTCGAACGTTCGGAGCTCCCAGTACTTTTGAGTTTTGTCAGAGGCCAAAGTACTGTAAGCTCTCTTCGTTCGAACGTTCTATTAGCGTTCAAATGTTGAGTCACGTTCAAACGGTCTATTGGCATTCGAACGTGCTGAGCTCCCAGTACTTNCCTGTCCACTAGTTTTTGGATGATAAGGGGTTGCAATTTTATGAAAAATCAAATATTTTTTCATCAGATTCCAGAAGGAACGATTGCAAAAATGAGTCACCCCGTCACTTATGATTGATTTTGGAATTCCAAACCGGGACAGAATATNTTTCTACACTACACTATGTACAATTACATAATTTTATTCACAAAATTTTGAACCAAATTTCATGGCGTCTTAGGACAAATCCCTACCAAACTTTTGGTTGGTATATCAGGATGTTCCTTTACTCGGCCCATGTTTTTCATTTCAAAAGATTTTGTACAAAACAAAAAGATTTTCACACTTTTTACAAAAATTTGGACCCTTGGCTTTCATCCCAACTACTCTAATCCGAGTCTTCATTTGTCTCCGTGCCATTTGAACAACCAATAACTCTCCCAATTTCCTGTCTCACGAACCGATTAAGCAAAGTACCGGAATAGGACGGCGTGTGAGGATAATCCTTACTCTGCCCATTTACTATCCAGTCTAATCGATCGAGTGCGCAACGAAAAATTGGTTCAGAACACTGATTATATCTCTTCTCGTGAAAGTATCTACCAAACTGTTTACAGGCACCAAGTTTTTTGGCACAATGGCGTTTAGCATAGGTGTTTCGGCCACACAGAGATTTCGCTTGTTGTTCTCGGATCTCATTCTTTCTTACCAATCTTGCTTTGCTCATGATCATAGTGTGCACATCATAAGGGAAAGTTTGTAAAACTCCCAGACTAAACCAAAAAAGTTTAACATCCATACTTTCTATGTTTTTAAGACTCACTATCTGGTTCTTTAACGTCTGCCAGTCACAAAGACGATCAGAGATGACTCACAGACATTATCGTCAATTTATACAGAATACAGAACAAGGTACACAATCTAATCAAAAATAGCAACAACAACAACAACAAAATTTTAAAAATATTTCTACAAGAACTATTTTTTTCTCCTCCCAACTTAAACTGAACATTGTCCCCAATGTTTTGAATTTACCGATATGATGAGCTTTGGAGATGAGGTTAAACGGAAGAGATCTTGTTCATTAGCCAAAACCTATAAACAAAATACACAAATCAAACATCTCATGGCAGATCTGGGTTAGGATGATAACCCTTGATTTTGAGTGTAGGCAGGAGAAGAAGATCCATGTATAAATAGAGTAAACAAATGCAAATCATGAGACACAGGATGGGATCTTCTGGTAATATGGTCATGGTGTTGTTGGGAGATGGGTCGTGATTCCAGAGGATCGTAACAGCGGAGAAGACGAAGCAGAAGAAGAAGAAAAAGAGAAAGGGAAAGGCGGTGGGGAAAAGAAAAGGAGGGGGATGCCTTATAAAGGCGTCCTTTCGGGTCAGTTTTGATCGGGTTTGTCTTGAACCGACCCTTTTTTGTGTCAGTAGGCGCAATTCTCGGAGAGATTGTTTGGGTTCATTAAAAGAACAGTTTCCACATTTTTAATAAAATCCTCAAAAAATGGTTTTAACCGCTGACCATTAACAGTAAAGATGTTACCGTTTGATGAATTTTCCACTTCTACTGCTCCATGATCAAACACCTTTTTGACAATATAAGGGCTTGTCCATCTTGATTTTAACTTACCAGGGAAGAGGTGGAGTCTTGAATTGAACAACAGGACTTTCTGAGAAGGTTTAAAAGACTTTCATACGATGTTTTTGTCATGAAAAATCTTCATCCTGGCTTTAGCAATTTTAGCATTTTCATATGCTTCATTTCTCAACTCCTCCAGCTCATTTCTTTGAAGTTTTCTTGAAAGTCCAGCCTTGTCCAGGTCAAAGTTCATTGCTTTAATGGCCCAGTATGCCCTATGCTCCAATTCCACAGGTAGGTGACAAGGCTTTTCATAGACTAATAAATAGGGAGTCATGCCTAAAATTGTTTTAAAAGGAGTGTGATATGCCTAGAGTGCATCAGTTAGTCTTAACGACTAATCTTTATGATCTGGATTTACCATTTTTTTCAAAATTAATTTGATCTCCCAATTAGCTAATTATGCCTGTCCACTAGTTTTTGGATGATAAGGGGTTGCAATTTTATGAAAAATCAAATATTTTTTCATCAGATTCCAGAAGGGACGATTGCAAAAATGAGCACCCCCATCACTTATGATTGTTTTTGGAATTTCAAGCCGGGACAAAATGTTTTCTTTCAAAAATTTTATCACTGTTTGGTGATCATTATTCCAGCATGGAATTGCCTCAACCCATTTGGATACATAGTCTATGGCTACTAAAATGTATAGATAGCCAAAGGAAGAGGGGAATGGTCCCATATAATCGATGCCCCAACAGTCAAATATTTCAATCACTAGAATGGGATTCAAAGGCNGTCTCACGAACCGATTAAGCAAAGTACCGGAATAGGACGGCGTGTGAGGATAATCCTTACTCTGCCCATTTACTATCCAGTCTAATCGATCGAGTGCGCAACGAAAAATTGGTTCAGANTCCAACAGTCAAATATTTCAATCACTAGAATGAGATTCAAAGGCATCATGTTTCTTTTTGAAATTCTTCCCAACCTTTGGCATCTATCGTAATTTAAACAAAAAGGCATGAACATCTTTGAAAAGTGTGNAACGAAAAATTGGTTCAGAACACTGATTATATCTCTTCTCGTGAAAGTATCTACCAAACTGTTTACAGGCACCAAGTTTTTTGGCACAATGGCGTTTAGCATAGGTGTTTCGGNTAATTTAAACAAAAAGGCATGAACATCTTTGAAAAGTGTGGGCCAATAAATCCACACTGCAAGATTTTTGCAGTGGTTTTTCTTGAGGAGAAGTGCCCACCACANGGCACCAAGTTTTTTGGCACAATGGCGTTTAGCATAGGTGTTTCGGCCACACAGAGATTTCGCTTGTTGTTCTCGGATCTCATTCTTTCTTACCAATCTTGCTTTGCTCATGATCATAGTGTGCACATCATAAGGGAAAGTTTGTAAAACTCCCAGACTAAACCAAAAAAGTTTAACATCCATATTTTCTATGTTTTTAAGACTCACTATCTGGTTCTTTAACGTCTGCCAGTCACAAAGACGATCAGAGATGACTCACAGACATTATCGTCAATTTATACAGAATACAGAACAAGGTACACAATCTAATCAAAAATAGCAACAACAACAACAACAAAATTTTAAAAATATTTCTACAAGAACTATTTTTTTCTCCTCCCAACTTAAACTGAACATTGTCCCCAATGTTTTGAATTTACCGATATGATGAGCTTTGGAGATGAGGTTAAACGGAAGAGATCTTGTTCATTAGCCAAAACCTATAAACAAAATACACAAATCAAACATCTCATGGCAGATCTGGGTTAGGATGATAACCCTTGATTTTGAGTGCAGGCAGGAGAAGAAGATCCATGTATAAATAGAGTAAACAAATGCAAATCATGAGACACAGGATGGGATCTTCTGGTAATATGGTCATGGTGTTGTTGGGAGATGGGTCGTGATTCCAGAGGATCGTAACAGCGGAGAAGACGAAGCAGAAGAAGAAGAAAAAGAGAAAGGGAAAGGCGGTGGGGAAAAGAAAAGGAGGGGGATGCCTTATAAAGGCGTCCTTTCGGGTCAGTTTTGATCGGGTTTGTCTTGAACCGACCCTTTTTTGTGTCAGTAGGCGCAATTCTCGGAGAGATTGTTTGGGTTCATTAAAAGAACAGTTTCCACATTTTTAATAAAATCCTCAAAAAATGGTTTTAACCGCTGACCATTAACAGTAAAGATGTTACCGTTTGATGAATTTTCCACTTCTACTGCTCCATGATCAAACACCTTTTTGACAATATAAGGGCTTGTCCATCTTGATTTTAACTTACCAGGGAAGAGGTGGAGTCTTGAATTGAACAACAGGACTTTCTGAGAAGGTTTAAAAGACTTTCATACGATGTTTTTGTCATGAAAAATCTTCATCCTGGCTTTAGCAATTTTAGCATTTTCATATGCTTCATTTCTCAACTCCTCCAGCTCATTTCTTTGAAGTTTTCTTGAAAGTCCAGCCTTGTCCAGGTCAAAGTTCATTGCTTTAATGGCCCAGTATGCCCTATGCTCCAATTCCACAGGTAGGTGACAAGGCTTTTCATAGACTAATAAATAGGGAGTCATGCCTAAAATTGTTTTAAAAGGAGTGTGATATGCCTAGAGTGCATCAGTTAGTCTTAACGACTAATCTTTATGATCTGGATTTACCATTTTTTTCAAAATTAATTTGATCTCCCAATTAGCTAATTATGCCTGTCCACTAGTTTTTGGATGATAAGGGGTTGCAATTTTATGAAAAATCAAATATTTTTTCATCAGATTCCAGAAGGGACGATTGCAAAAATGAGCACCCCCATCACTTATGATTGTTTTTGGAATTTCAAGCCGGGACAAAATGTTTTCTTTCAAAAATTTTATCACTGTTTGGTGATCATTATTCCAGCATGGAATTGCCTCAACCCATTTGGATACATAGTCTATGGCTACTAAAATGTATAGATAGCCAAAGGAAGAGGGGAATGGTCCCATATAATCGATGCCCCAACAGTCAAATATTTCAATCACTAGAATGGGATTCAAAGGCATCATGTTTCTTTTTGAAATTCTTCCCAACCTTTGGCATCTATCGTAATTTAAACAAAAAGGCATGAACATCTTTGAAAAGTGTGGGCCAATAAATCCACACTGCAAGATTTTTGCAGTGGTTTTTCTTGAGGAGAAGTGCCCACCACATGCTTCAGAATGACAAAAGGTTATTACTTGTCTGCTTTCCTGAGCGGGGATGTAACGTCTTATGATTTGATCCTTGCAGTACTTAAATATGTAAGGATCTTCCCAAAAGAAGTTACGAACCTCCCTCAAAAATTTCTTTTTGTTCGTAGGGGAAAAAGATGGAGGGAGTGTTCCAGTAGCAAGGAAATTGGCAATATCAGCATACCATGGAGTCTCATCAATTATGAAGAGTTATTCATCGAGGAATTTCTCATTGATCAGCAGTCCATCCTCGTGAAATTCATAAGTTAACCTGGACAGATGGTCTGCCACCATATTCTCAACACCCTTTTTGTCCTTAATGACCAGGTCAAACTCTTGAAGTAAGAGTATCCATCTTAAGAGTCTAGGCTTAGAATCCTTCTTTGTGAGTAAAAATTTAAGTGTTGCATGGTCCGTAAATACAACAACAGAAGAACCAATGAGATAAGAACGAAATTTCTCCAAACCAAAAACTACAGCATGCAATTCTTTTTCAGTGGTAAAGTAATTCATTTGAGCTTCATTCAAAGTCTTACTTGCATAATAAATCACATATGGTTTCTTATATTTTTGTTGTCCTAACACAACACCTACAACATAATCACTTGCATCACACATAAGTTCAAAGGGTAGAGTCCAGTCAGGGGGTTGCATTATTGGGGTAGAAATTAACATGTCTTTAAGCATATCAAAAGCTATTTGGCACGCTTCATTCTAGTCAAAGACTATATCCTGACTCAAGAGATGACACATGAGTTTAGTTATAGTGCTAAAATCTTTTATGAATCTCCTGTAAAACCCTGCATGTCCCAGAAATGATCAGACATCTTTTACAGTCTTGGGAGTAGGTAAGTTTCCAATCAGATCTATTTTGGCCTTGTCAACTTTCATGCCCTTAGACGACACAATGTGACCTAAGACAATGCCTTGTGTTACCATGAAATGACATTTTTTCCAATTAAGCACCAGATTGGCTTCTTGACATCTTATCAACACTTTTTCTAGATTGACCAAACACAAATCAAATAAGTCACCATATACAGAGAAGTCATCCATGAAGGCTTCCAAAAATTTCTCGGCGATGTCACTGAACAGACTCAACATGCATCTTTGGAATGTTGTAGGAGCGTTAAAAAGTCCGAATGACATCCTTTTGAATGCAAAAGTGCCAAAGGGGCATGTGAATGTGGTTTTCTCCTGATCATTGAGTGCTATCTCAATTTGATTGTATCCAGAATACCCATCCAGGAAACAGTAGAATTCATGGCCTACAATTCTCTCTAGAACCTGGTCAAGAAATGGAAGCGAAAAATGATCTTTCCTAGTTACCAAATTGAGTTTTCGATAGTCAATACACATACGCCATCCTATGACAACTCGAGTTAGTACTAGTTCATTTGCTTCATTTTTGACCACTATGACCCCAGATTTTTTGGGCATAACTTGGGTTGGATTAACCCATTTGCTATCGGAGATAAGGAAGATTATCCCTGCATCTAAGAGTTTAAGCACTTCCATTTTCACAACTTCCTTCATGTGAGGGTTCAGTCGTCGCTGCATTTGACGAGAGGGTTTTGAGTCCCCTTCAAGGTATATGACATGATTGCAAATTAACGGACTTATACCTTTCAAATCAGTGATGGTCCACCCAATGGTGCTTTTGTGATTTTTAAGAACTCCAATCAGTTTAGACTCTTGCAAGTCTGTGAGCTTAGATGAAATTACCACTGGGTACGACTCGTCTTCTGCTAGGAATGCATATTTGAGGTCAGATGGGAGAGGTTTCAATTCAGGCTTTGGTGGCCTATCACTTGATGAGAGTGGCTTTGTGCCACTTGGTGAAAGTTCCTCGAATTGGGGGGCCCATGTATTAACAGCACGAGTTGGGCAATTCTTTGGATCATCATCTATTGTTTCAGATGTGATGGATTCTAACAAAGAAAGTTCAGTGGAATTTTCACAAAAATGTGTTATTCAGATGGTCCTAGAACAATGATTCAATGGAGTTTATTTCTTCCACTTCCTTTTCCTCTCCTGGGTGTTTGGCAACATTGAAAATATTCAGTTCAAGAGTCATATTCCCAAAGGTTAATTTCATGACCCTATTCCTACAATTGATTAGTGCATTTGAAGTTGCTAGGAAGGGTCAACCAAGAATGATGGGAATTGGGTTCTCTGAATACTTTGTTGGTTGAGTATGAAGTACGATGAAGTTAATAGGAAACACAAATTTGTCCACTTGGACAAGTACATCTTCAACAATACCTTTAGAAATTTTGACAGATCTGTCTGCCAACTGAAGTGTGACATTTATGGGTTTGAGTTCTCCTAGACCCAACTGTTGGTAAACAGAGAATGGGAGCAAATAGACACTTGCTCCTAGGTCTAACAGTGCTTGTTCCATTTTAAAATTTCCAATGACACACGACACAGTCGGACACCCTTGATCTTTGTATTTTGGAGAGGTTTTGTATTGAAGCAAGGCACTGGCATGTTCTGTCAAGAAGACCCTTTTTTGAACATTCTGTCTTCTCTTAATTGTGCACAAGTCTTTCAGAAACTTGGCATAAGATGGAACCTATTTGATTGCATCCAGAAGTGGGATGTTGATTTTTACTTGCTTGAAAAGCTCGTAAATATTTGGCTGATTATTCAACTTTTGTGCAGTTCTGAGTTTATGAGGAAAAGGAGTAGGAATAGAACACGAGGGTTCTTCTTCCCTTGATGGTTTTGGTTCTTGTTCAATCGTGGGCTCGGGTTCCTCTTATCTCACACATTCAGGCTCAAATGATTCAGGCTCGAGTGGTGAGTTGACTGGGATTGACTTTGGCTTTGGCTTTGAGATTAGCATGTTTCTGATGGTCTTGTGAATTACCTTGCCACTTCTCAATGTAGTGATAGCTTGGGCTTGGCCTTGTGAATTTTCCATGTTTGAAGGGTTTCCTACTTGAAATTGGCCTTGTGGTGGTTTTGGTTGGGCAGAAAACTTGCCCTTCTCATGTGTGGTCATAGATTGGGTCAAATTTTGGATGTGGCTTTTAAGATCCTCGAAAGATTGAGTGGTTTGGGTTTTGAAATCAATAAAAGCCTGAGTGGAACTATTGTTGTAGTTCATTTGGCAATGCATGAATTGATTCAGTNGTTGATTCAGGCTCGAGTGGTGAGTTGGCTGGGATTGACTTTGGCTTTGGCTTTGAGATTAGCATGTTTCTGATGGTCTTGTGAATTACCTTGCCACTTCTCAATGTAGTGATAGCTTGGGCTTGGCCTTGTGAATTTTCCATGTTTGAAGGGTTTCCTACTTGAAATTGGCCTTGTGGTGGTTTTGGTTGGGCAGAAAACTTGCCCTTCTCATGTGTGGTCATGGATTGGGTCAAATTTTGGATGTGGCTTTTAAGATCCTCGAAAGATTGAGTGGTTTGGGTTTTGAAATCAATAAAAGCCTGAGTGGAACTATTGTTGTAGTTCATTTGGCAATGCATGAATTGATTCAATGTGTCCTCAAGGCTCCTCTTTTGTGGTGGTTGGTATGCTTGGTATGCAGGAGGTCCTTGAGGTGGTGGGTGTGAACCTTGTTGTTGGTTCATTGGAGTTGGCTGGGTGTTTCTCCAACTGATGTCCGGGTGGTTCCGCCACTCTAGATTGTATGTTTTAGAGTAGGGATTGGAGTAAGGCTTGTTGAAATTGGAGACAACATTTGTTTGCTCCAACAAAACCTCTTTGAATGCTGGGATTGTAGGACACTCCCCAGTAGGATGTCCTGTCAGTGCACAGATTTCACACACTTGTTCTGTGGGAGAGCTAACATCAACTTGATGAACCTTTTCATCTCTAAAGCTTCAAGCTTTCGAGACAGAGTGGACATTTTGGCTCTTAGGTCATCATCTTCTTTCAAGACATACTTACCCCCTTGGGAAGTAGATGGTTTGGCTTCAACAATGATAGGGGAGGTTGAGTCCCACATCTGCGAACTGTCAGATATGATGTCAAAAAAATTGAATGCCTCCTCTGGACTCTTACTCATGAACTCTCCTTGAGCTATCATTTCGACAAACTGACGTAGTCTAGTGGGCAAGGAGTCATAAAAAAATCCTACTAAAGTCCAGTTCTCCAAAGCATGCTGCGGGCAAAACTGGAGTAGATCCTTGAATCTCTCCCAACTTTGGTAAAAAATTTCTCCTTCTTTCACTGAAAAATTCATGATTTATCTTTTCAATGCATTAGTGCGATGTAAAGGAAATTTTTTTTTTGAAAAATTCATTTTGCAGTGCTCGCCAGTCAAGTATTGAAAGAGCTTTTAAAGAATGTAGTCATTGTTTAGCTCTATCTTTTAGAGAAAATGAAAAAAGTNGAAAAATTCATTTTGCAGTGCCCGCCAGTCAAGTATTGAAAGAGCTTTTAAAGAATGTAGCCATTGTTTAGCTCTATCTTTTAGAGAAAATGAAAAAAGTTTCATTTTGGCTAACTCAGAATAGTCTTGAAACGTTCCACATTCTTCCTCAAACTCTTTTATGTGCAGATATGAATTTTTTGTTTCGAGTCCACGGACTAAAGGAAGTAGTTGAACTGTCCCCGTCTTTACAGTAAAGAGNAACTAAAGGGAGTAGTTGAACTGTCCCCGTCTTTACAGTAAAGAGGGGTGCATCTTTAGGAAAAACAAAACAAGAGGGGACACTATTCCTTGTGGGATCTAAGTAATCCCGCAAAGTTCAAATGTTAGGCACTTCCTCCTCCCTCACAGGAATTTCTCCTCGTTTCTCATCATTTGTCATTCTACTTTCAAAAGAGTCTACTATTGATCTAGGTGAAGATGGTTCAAGTTGGTTCACAGACCCAGAAGATTNGACTAAAGGAAGTAGTTGAACTGTCCCCGTCTTTACAGTAAAGAGGGGTGCATCTTCAGGAAAAACAAAACAAGAGGGGACACTATTCCTTGTGGGATTTAAGTAATCCCGCAAAGTTCAAATGTTAGGCACTTCCTCCTCCCTCACAGGAATTTCTCCTCGTTTCTCATCATTTGTCATTCTACTTTCACAAGAGTCTACTATTGATCTAGGTGAAGATGGTTCAAGTTGGTTCACAGACCCAGAAGATTCTACCAGCAAATTTTGATATCGAGGAGCATTCTCAGACATAAAAAATAATTAAAACAAATTTATACACAAATATTCACACAGATAAGAAAGTCATTTCACCTTTTTCTCAAAAATACCTTTTTTGGTTCCCCGATAACGGTGCCAAAAAATTGACTTAATCCGAAATGTGTACACCCAAATGCAGGCGGTCAAGTTATAGTAATAATTCGGTAAAGTCCGGAATCGAATCCATAGAAAACTATGATTAGTGTTTAGAAGTAAGCAGTGATATAGACCAAGCAACTGGAAATCCTGAGGATTTGAAGTTGTGGGATTTCCTGAATAGAATATCAAATTCTTTCCAAGAGTTTTCTAGACAANATTGACTTAATCCGAAATGTGTACACCCAAATGCAGGCGGTCAAGTTATAGTAATAATTCGGTAAAGTCCGGAATCGAATCCACAGAAAACTATGATTAGTGTTTAGAAGTAAGCAGTGATATAGACCAAGCAACTGGAAATCCTGAGGATTTGAAGTTGTGGGATTTCCTGAATAGAATATCAAATTCTTTCCAAGAGTTTTCTAGACAAAATATAAGATTCTCAAAATGTAATAGTCACCCTTTAGCTCGAGGATTAGAATATGTAATTGATTATCCAATTTATTATGTTTGTGCTTTATGACTCAATTAACTCTCGTGTCAACACCAAGTTAATCAGAGGATAAAGATGGACTGTAAGGATTAAGCACATGATTTCGATGCCTTTCTAGAAGTTTACAAGAATTGTCTGTGCCGAGACTTAACCCGTCTACAAACAAGCAAGTGTTTCTACAAGGTATCCAACCATGGCATTAATGGTCCATTCTTTGAATAAAGCGCAATAATGTTGGAGATTGAAAAGATTTCATAAAGAGCTAGCCGGGGTGCTTGCCCTGAACCACTGGGTCTTTCTATGTAGGAATCATCCGTATCATAGAAGGAACCCTTGGTTATACAAAGTACCTTAACTTTTCTAGATGCATTCAATCATCCAATGAACAAGTGGAATATAAATCATTAAAGCATAAAAGAGTTGCACAAACAAAAATTTTGGGTAATCTTTACATATTNAGAATCCTTGGTTATACAAAGTACCTTAACTTTTCTAGATGCATTCAATCATCCAATGAACAAGTGGAATATAAATCATTAAAGCATAAAAGAGTTGCACAAACAAAAATTTTGGGTAATCTTTACATATTCATCACCTCTTACTAAAGAGTGAATGAAGAACTACTCACTCATCATGGCTTTGCTCATGCTAGATAAGTGAGTGATATTCATCCCTCCAAGTGGAGGAGCGAGTACAATAAATGAAAAGCTAGTCTTCAATGAAGAATAAGTGAATCACGTCCTACCCTTTACGGCTTTGGTAAAGCTATAGAAAAGTAAAAGAGTTTCACTCTTCTAAGAAAGAAAGAAGCTCAATNGATAAGTGAGTGATATTCATCCCTCCAAGTGGAGGAGCGAGTACAATAAACGAAAAGCTAGTCTTCAATGAAGAATAAGTGAATCACGTCCTACCCTTTACGGCTTTGGTAAAGCTATAGAAAAGTAAAAGAGTTTCACTCTTCTAAGAAAGAAAGAAGCTCAATCATTGAAAGTGAAAGACATAAATAACGAAAGTTGAAGAAAACTAGTTACTTTTGGAGGGTTTCCACCACAACCAAAAGTTGAGCTATCTCTCTTGATACTTGTAAATAAAAGCAAGTACAACTACAAGGGAGTCTAGGCCTCCATCATGGTTGTCACAATATGAATGTAAAGACTTAGCATGAGTAAATAAAAGACTTCAACTACAAGGGAAATCTAAGCCTCCATCATGGTTGATACAAATGAAAACATAGACATAGATAAGAAATGTTGAAGAACTAGATTACTTAAAAATTTCTACTTTACAAGAGAAAAGATTGCTCCCTCATTTACTCTACAAGAGGAAGAATGCCCTTTAAGCTCNTCTCTACAAGAGGAAGAATGCGCTTTAAGCTCCCAACATGGGAGTATTTATAGGCAATGAAAGGTAAAGGGGGTAGGAGATAAGAGAGGATGAGTGAATAGTATTTGCCGCCCATGGGAATCAACTATTCTGCAGGCAGTCTGCAGAAGACGTTCGAATGTTAAGTCTGTCTTTTCTTGAATGACGTTCGAACGTGATATGGCGTTCGAATTTTTTTTGTGTCATTGCTTTGAGGGCGTTTGAACGCCAGATGGGGTCTAATTCCTTCCACCCAAGTGGCCTATGGTCACTGACTTGGTCACNTGTTAAGTCTGTCTTTTCTTGAATGACGTTCGAATGTGATATGGCGTTCGAATTTTTTTTGTGTCTTTGCTTTGAGGGCGTTTGAATGCCAGATGGGGTCTAATTCCTTCCACCCAAGTGGCCTATGGTCACTGACTTGGTCACTTCCATATGTCTTGAACAACCTTGATTTTACTCTTAGCAACTTGGTCTTCAGTCACTCAAGACAACGTTCAAATGTGGATTCACGTTCAAACGTTGTACTCAAATACTTCTGTTCTGTCGTTCTTGCAACATGTTAGGTTCCAGTGGTGTAGTCTTCTCAGGATTCCAGAGGAAGTTCGAACGTGAGTTGGCGTTCGAATGTGGTACTCAAGTACCTCAGCATTTCCCTTTTGTTGAATGCAACACACCATGTCTTAGCAGCTGGTCTTGGCAGGATTTCAGAGGACGTTCGAACGTGGGTTGACGTTCGAACGTTCTTGCTTTGTTCCAACATTCTACAATTTTGTTCTCTATTGTGCTGGTGTTACATTCAAGTGTGATTTTTGTTGTTCTTAAGCCTTTGTTCACTTTAGGACCTGAAATATCATTACTTAAACTCCATCAAAACACAATTAGTCCAAAAAAGCATAGTAAAATTTGTTAACTTTACGCACGAATCATGCATGATGGGGATTTTTCAGTGATATGATAGAGGAAATCATTGAGGTTTTTATGAAGGATTTCTCTGTGTTTGGTGATTCATTTGAGGGTAGTTTGAAAATTTTGGATTTGGTACTTTCTGAGGTGTGAAGATAAAGGATTGGTGCTAAACTGGAAAAAGTGTTATTTTATGGTGACTCAAGGGATAGTCCTTGATCACACTGTGTCAAATAAAGGGATGGAGGTGGATAAGGCTAAGGTTGAGTTGATTTCTAACCTCTCTATTCCTAAGACTATTAAAGATGTCTGGTCATTTCTTGGTCATGTCTGGTTTTACAAGCGATTCATAAAGGTTTTAATGCCTTAGCACGACTTTTATGTCATCTATTGTCCAAGGATGTTCCTTTTGAGTGGACAACTGATTATGAGACAGCTTTCAAAAACTTAAAGAATATGCTTATTTCGCCTCTAATCAAGCAACCACACAATTAGGAACTTCCTTTTGAGCTCAAGTGCAAAGCGAGTGAATACACGGTTAGCATTGTGCTAAGCCAACTGCAGGACAAGAAATCCCATGTCATCTACTATGCTAGCAAGACCTTGATGAAGGTCAAATGAATTACACTACCACCAAAAAGGATTTGCTAGCAGTAGTTTTTGCACATCATTATTAAAGACAAGAAAGGAGTGGAGAATTTGGTGGCCGATCATTTGTTGAGGCTTATGATTGAAGACATAGATGCTCACATCCTTATTCCCAAATTTTTCCTTGATGAGTAATTATTTATTTTTTTTGAATACAACTGTGCCATGATATGCTGACATTGTGCATTATCTTGTTATAGGGCAGCTACCAAGTTAGTGGAGTCCAAAGGACAAGAAATTATTTTTGGTTGAGGTGAAACAGTTCTACTTTAACAACCTTACCTGTTCAAATACTGCCTCGATCAAGTGATGATGAGATGTGTGCCCAATGAAGAGCAAAACAATGTGATTGCTTTTTTTCATTCAGAATCTTGTGGAGGCCACTTCTCATCCAAGATGACATTATCTAAGATCTTACAATGTTGTTTTTATTGGCCTACTTTATTTAAAGGTTGTTTTATATTTTGCAAGCATTGTGATAAATGCCAACAATTAGGAGGTGTGACCCATAGGAATATGATGCTTCTTGCCCCTATACTTGGGATATAAATTTTTGATTTTTGGAGCAATGACTTTATGAATTCCTTTCCTATATCTTTTGGATATGCTTACATTCTTTCGGTAATTGACTATGTTTTTAAATGGGTAGAGGCTATCCTACCTAGGACCAATGATCACAAGGTTGTTATTAATTTTTGAAAGCACATATTCTATCTAGGTTTGGGATGCCTAGGGTGTCACACCCTGGATCAGCTAGGTATGTGACAGGTGTTACTTTAATCCACAAACATTATAATAGAATAATAGCGTTGCAGCATAGCATAGCAGAATAACCTACAATATACAAACCACAGATTATTGTACAAACATATGCATAACTTACATACACATCTCATCCTATTACAAACTACTATTCAGTTAACTACATGTTACACATTAGGTTTTTTTTTTATTCTATTACATGCTTCGGTTACATCTCCTTAAGTTATACAGAAACCTTGGTAGGTTACTATGTACAAATCTCCTAGCATTCTCACATCTGAAAAGGGAAATAATGTAGGGTGAACATCAATAGATTAGTAGAATAACTCAATTTCCAAGCAAACAAGTTTGAAAATATCATAGTTTACCATGATTGGGCAAAATCAAAATGATCATTTAATACATATATGTTAGCAAAAGCATCATTTCATGTGAAATAGTAACAGTAAAGTAAAACTGTAAAAGGGAGAGTTCAGAAATTCAATTATAGTGCTACACTAGTGGGCAATTCATCATAATAGACCACTGAGGTTCCATACAAACATACGATCCAACCTTTTGAGAGACTTTCAGCTCGAGGAAGATAAGCTCCCTAGTACAATTCATTACCCAAGTCTGAAGACCAACTGAGCCACCTAAGCATTTACAAACTCAATGAGTACCCTCTATGGCCTCAAACTAGAATGTAAATCCTTTTGCCACTCGACCTGTATGCACTTATATTTCCTTCAAAAGGATCCTAATGTTTCATTCAATATGATAATACAAGCATCAATGCAAAACCACATTCAAAAACATTAATCTGGGTCTGAATCCCAAGTCAACGTTCAATCACCCAATCATATAATTTAAAACATGCTAAACATTTATAAAAAATGTATGGAGGCATTGGAAAAGCTTCTCTTGATTCCGGAATTGAGAANATACCCTCTATGGCCTCAAACTAGAATGTAAATCCTTTTGCCACTCGACCCGTATGCACTTATATTTCCTTCAAAAGGATCCTAATGTTTCATTCAATACGATAATACAAGCATCAATGCAAAACCACATTCAAAAACATTAATCCGGGTCTGAATCCCAAGTCAACGTTCAATCACCCAATCATATAATTTAAAACATGCTAAACATTTATAAAAAATGTATGGAGGCATTGGAAAAGCTTCTCTTGATTCCGGAATTGAGAAACCCCACTTTGACCTCATAGTTCTCCCACTACAATACACTACTTCCTTTGATTTTTTTGGTCAAAAATCATTTTTTAAATACAAGGGCAGACTTGCAAGTGCCTATGTCACCCCCAAAACGACCTCTAAATCCAATTCCAAGGCTAGAAATGGATTCCTTGACCCTAAATTAGCTAGACTCAAGCCTCATTTCAAAGCTTAAACTAATTTTTTTTATCAAAATCAAAATTTCACTTCTTTAAAGCTTCACGCCACTGTTACACCACCACACACCACAACAAACCACCAAAAAACTCCTTGACCTTCCAGAAACACAACCCAACCAACTAAGTAAGAGAAAACCCATTGAATCCACATACCTATTTCATGAAATCCTTAGACCTAAAACTTTAAACAACAAATTCATACAACTACAGTTAACCAAGTAGAAAAGTAATAGCANATCAAAATCAAAATTTCACTTCTTTAAAGCTTCACGCCACTGTTACACCACCACACACCACAGCAAACCACCAAAAAACTCCTTGACCTTCCAGAAACACAACCCAACCAACTAATTAAGAGAAAACCCATTGAATCCACATACCTATTTCATGAAATCCTTAGACCTGAAACTTTAAACAACAAATTCATACAACTACAGTTAACCAAGTAGAAAAGTAATAGCATGAATGAATTCCTAGCATCCTTATTAGTCTAGAAGTATACCTCTTGAGGCTCAAAAGTCACTCTATAAAATTTCAAAATTTCAAAGCCTACATTTCTTTCTCTAACTTCTCTCTCTCTTCCAACCGGATTTTTCTCCACTTTTATTCCCCAAGCAGCTCACTTAGCCTTCCCCCAAGCAGGTGGATGCTCTCCATGCAACCTAGCAACCCTCCATCAACCACCTTGCAAGGCTAGAAGATCCTTAAAGCTTCAATGGCATTTTGGTAAATTCATAATTTTGGCTAATTTCAAAAATTAATTAAAAATAATATATTTTTTCACAACTACATGTATATTAAATCAAGCACTAGAAAATTATTCATTAAATTTTTGGACATTGAATTGATCTCCAATTTGATCTGCTAATGCAACTCCTGTATTCTTGACTCATCGGTATGCACTAATCCTACTTCGCCCCAATTGTGCTTCCTGGCTCATTTCCTTTCCACCAACACATTCCTGCACCTAGCAAACCTCCTAAGCATCTTCATAACATCTACACATCACTCTAGAGTCATCCGTTTATAGTCCGACTATCTGTACTTCAAACCTCTACCCGTACACACCCAAATTCTGATCCATATTCTAATTCTCGAATACCAAGTCGTTACATAGGGGCAATAATCAGTGATGATGGGTTACACTTTTGTAATTGGAAAATTTTCAATCTTATTCATAAATATGGTATCACACACAAAGTGTCCACAGATTACCACCCACAGCCTAATGGCCAATAAGGAGATAAAACACATTTTAGAAAAGATTGCCAATCTTGATAGAAAGGATTAGTCACNTTTTCAATCTCATTCATAAATATGGTATCACACACAAAGTGTCCACAGATTACCACCCATAGCCTAATGGCCAATAAGGAGATAAAACACATTTTAGAAAAGATTGCCAATCTTGATAGAAAGGATTAGTCACTTAGGTTGACCGACACTCTATGGGCTTATAGGACTGCTTTTAAGACACCATTATGTATGTCTCCTTATAGACTTGTTTATGAAAAAGCTTGCCATGGTTGTCAAAACTTTGAACTTTAATTTGAAACTAGTTGGTAACAATAGGAAATTGGACTTGAATGAACTTGAAGAAATGGTCAGATTTATAAGGGGAAGGCAAAAATATTTCAAGAAAAACATTTGAGCAAGGACAGAAAGTACTTTTGTATAATTCTAAACTTCATCTTCTCCCAAGTAAGCTATGGTTGAGATGGACAGGTCCCCTTGTAGTGCGTACAATTTTACCTCATGGAGCGGTAGAGCTTGAGAACCAGAAGAATGGGTAGACATTTAAGGTCAATGGTCTGCATNATTTTCAATCTTATTCATAAATATGGTATCACACACAAAGTGTCCACAGATTACCACCCACAGCCTAATGGCCAATAAGGAGATAAAACACATTTTAGAAAAGATTGCCAATCTTGATAGAAAGGATTAGTCACTTAGGTTGACCGACACTCTATGGGCTTATAGGACTGCTTTTAAGACACCATTATGTATGTATCCTTATAGACTTGTTTATGAAAAAGCTTGCCATATATCAGTAGAGGTGGAGCACAAAGCTTATTTGGTTGTCAAAACTTTGAACTTTAATTTGAAACTAGTTGGTAACAATAGGAAATTGGACTTGAATGAACTTGAAGAAATGGTCAGATTTATAAGGGGAAGGCAAAAATATTTCAAGAAAAACATTTGAGCAAGGACAGAAAGTACTTTTGTATAATTCTAAACTTCATCTTCTCCCAAGTAAGCTATGGTTGAGATGGACAGGTCCCCTTGTAGTGCGTACAATTTTACCTCATGGAGCGGTAGAGCTTGAGAACCAGAAGAATGGGTAGACATTTAAGGTCAATGGTCTGCATGTGAAGTCATTCTTGGAGGATTTTCCATTAGAGGAGCCTGTGGAGGAGCTTGTTGATCCAGTTTACCAGGATCCTCCGGCTAAGTNCGCTATGGTTGAGATGGACAGGTCCCCTTGTAGTGCGTACAATTTTACCTCATGGAGCGGTAAAGCTTGAGAACCAGAAGAATGGGTAGACATTTAAGGTCAATGGTCTGCATGTGAAGTCATTCTTGGAGGATTTTCCATTAGAGGAGCCTGTGGAGGAGCTTGTTGATCCAGTTTACCAGGATCCTCCGGCTAAGTGATCTTTTTCCTACATGATTTGTTGTATATTAGTAGTTGTTGTTTTTCTTTACTTTTCTTTTAGTTTTGCAGTTTGAATTCCTTTTGGAGCCATTCTTTTTAGGTGACCTCGTTCCTTATCTACTTCATTAGTTCTGTTACATATAATTTTTTTTGTTGCATTGAGGAAAATGCATAATTCAAGTTAGGGGATGAGGGTTTACACTACTATTTTTTCTTTTCTTTCCATGCTTCTTTTTATTTTGTGTTTTGTTTTGTTTGTTTGTTTACTCCTAAAATGAAAAAAATGAAAAAAATTCTACTTTAGCTATTTTGAAAGCATGATGCTCGAGTTGAATTCTTTGAGAACTTTGATATGTTGTTAATAATTTGAGTTGATTACATAGGGACTATTAGATGGAATTTATTATATGTTTGAGTATTATGCTTGTATTATCATTAAAAACTCAAATTGTATGCACCATGATCATNGTTTTCTTTCCATGCTTCTTTTTATTTTGTGTTTTGTTTTGTTTGTTTGTTTACTCCTAAAATGAAAAAAATGAAAGCATTTTGAAAGCATGACTTTTCTTTTCTTTGAAAGCATTTTTTGTTTTGTTTGTTTGTTTACATATAACTTTTCTTTTAGCTATTTTGAAAGCATGATGCTCGAGTTGAATTCTTTGAGAACTTTGATATGTTGTTAATAATTTGAGTTGATTACATAGGGACTATTAGATGGAATTTATTATATGTTTGAGTATTATGCTTGTATTATCATTAAAAACTCAAATTGTATGATCATCTAGTTCTTGTGATTTGTAGAAATGGATTTTTGTCTTTCAAAGCTTGACATGTATAGTGGAGATAGATATATGACCTTGTGCGTTTAGAGTCTATCATTTTGGAGGGTAATATAACAATTACTCAAGAATTAGTTCTTGCATCACTTCTTTCAGTAGTCTAATTATATTTGTTTTGGTTAGAGTATGAGGAGTGATTAGTTGATTGTATCGCTATCAATTAAAATTTGTCATTGTTCTTGGAAAAGGATTTTAGGTCATCTTTGGATAATTTTGAGCTTTAATTCTTTCTTAAAAGTTTTCCCTCGAAGCTATGACTGAGCCTATTTTAATGTACAATTCTTAGCCATAAAGGTTAACCAAGACAAGTAAAAAAATATGTGTCTTCCTTACTTGGAGAACCTCTACATGTATCAGATCAGAGTTTAAGCAAATGGGAGGTCAATGCTTTAACATATTCCTCTGTTCATGTATGGTTCTTTTAAAAAAAAATAGATCTGTTGGAGCTAAGTGCAAAGGGCTTTTTTTTAAAAAAAAAAAATTAAATAATTACCGATGTTTCAACAAACATCGGGAATCTATCTCCAGTCNTTTTTTAAAAAAAATTAAATAATTACCGATGTTTCAACAAACATCGGGAATCTATCTCCAGTCACCGACATTTGGCTACTATAATTGGCATTTGTTTTCTGGCTTGGGAAACGTCGTTTGCATTAACCGGCGTTTATTTAAATGTTGTTACTTTTACTGATGGCATAATAGAACACAATTGGGGAAGATGCCACTAAAAGTATTTGCCGGCGTTTAAGTGACTTTTCTTAATGTTTATAAATGCCGGCTTCGGCAAAAATCTTTTAGTGATACTTTTAGTGGTGACAATAGTATTTTACCACTAAAATATATTTTTAGTGGCAATGTTTTTAACTACAACATAAATCTCGCGACTAAAAATCTAATTTCTTGCAGTGTACATTGATCCAAAGGCTGGGCAACATCAAAAGTGATCCTACAGTAAGTGGTTAAAGATTAAAAAAAAAGACTATTGAATTGTACCTCCCTCACCAAATTTCTCTTTCGTTTGAACAAAACGGATTTTAGATGAAGAAAGGGATAGGTGGAGTCATCGGTCTTGCTGCTAATCTTATTGTCATCACCGTCTGCAATGCCACTCTCACCTTTAGAACCATCACGATGATGACATCATCATCTTTTGGTTTTAAATCTTGCTACCAAACCCATATGCTCCAATATGTATATTATTCATACATATGTAAATATATATATATATATAT
>CAUOFW020000892.1:168426-191167 GCA_963454935.2 Ilex paraguariensis
CGCTTGTCTTGCACCTGAAATGTTGTCCCCATAAAAGGTGAGCCACGCTTAATAGGGTATCTCCTAAAGAGGCTACTCCCCAACCTAGATGCATATGAAATGCTCACATACAATTCAATAATCAAATAAACAGTCATCCAAAAACATACAATTACAAGAACGAATATCATAATGTCATTTCATGTTATGAGGTGAGACTCACACATGCAATACAACCCGAGCCTTCACCAGCTCCAATAACACATGCAATGCCATGTATATGAATCCGAGCATTCTAAGCCTCAGCCATTGATGTTACATATTCAATGAGCATTTATAAATTTCAGGTCTTTCTTGGGGTGGGTATTTATGGACTTCCACCAACGGACACCCAACCAACACGACATTTATGAATTTCCACCAACAGCTCCACATATGCCGACACATTTTATGGACTCAATACCAATGAATTGTGTATCAAAACTACCGGATCTTGCACCTGAGAGATAATCTAGCCCTTTTGCTAACTCCAACCCTATTTTCAATGCAATATGTGCAACTCAGTCGAAACTTAGTCTAACTTTTTCAAGCCCATGCATCATCCACCAAGAATGGTGTTTGATCAAAATTATGCACACACTCACACCCATGTTACATGCCCACGAATGTGATATTTTCCGTGCATATGCAATATGATGAACAATTGCATTTCATATCATTATGCAACCAAGATTTCAATTGCAATTTCAATGTCATGTTCATCATATCATGAGGGTAGAATGACATACACCATTTTCACAATATCAATTATACCATGAGCATATAATTATATGCCACAATTTCCATCAAGCATATTATAACATTTTAAATGAAACCAACATGCTAAATCAACATAGGCATTTTATCACACAACTTCAAGGCATAAATGTAAACACATAACATGCCAAATCAACAGATTTCTCATGAAATTACCAAAAAAAGCAATTTCACCATAAACCCAATTCATGCAAAAATTGATTTTATACATTCTTATATTATTTCCCCATACTCTAGTTACACTAGAAATTTATTTAGATGAGAGATTTTCATCTCAAGTCATGCTACCAATTTCATACAATACCCTAGGTTGAAAATAAACCTAGCTAGGAGAAGAACCTTACCTCTTGAATCGTAATACAAGTGGTAGAAAGCTCCCAAGAACCCAAATCAAGCTTCAAGCCTGGATTTTAAAAAATTCTGTCTTTGAGACTTCTTCAAAATCCCTGATTTTTGGAACATAGACATAGCTCTTGTCGAGTAAATGAACTTTAGTTCTTGGCNTGTTTTAGAATCCTTTATATAATATTACATGTCCAAAAATTAATTACACACTTGTTTTACAAAAATATAATTCAAAGGCACAACTCGACTTTCTTCATCAATGAGGGCCTAAGTGAGAGTCATCCACTGGCGCTTGTCTTGCACCTGAAATGTTGTCCCCATAAAAGGTGAGCCACGCTTAATAGGGTATCTCCTAAAGAGGCTACTCCCCAACCTAGATGCATATGAAATGCTCACATACAATTCAATAATCAAATAAACAGTCATCCAAAAACATACAATTACAAGAACGAATATCATAATGTCATTTCATGTTATGAGGTGAGACTCACACATGCAATACAACCCGAGCCTTCACCAGCTCCAATAACACATGCAATGCCATGTATATGAATCCGAGCATTCTAAGCCTCAGCCATTGATGTTACATATTCAATGAGCATTTATAAATTTCAGGTCTTTCTTGGGGTGGGTATTTATGGACTTCCACCAACGGACACCCAACCAACACGGCATTTATGAATTTCCACCAACAGCTCCACATATGCCGACACATTTTATGGACTCAATACCAATGAATTGTGTATCAAAACCACCGGATCTTGCACCTGAGGGATAATCTAGCCCTTTTGCTAACTCCAACCCTATTTTCAATGCAATATGTGCAACTCAGTCAAAACTTAGTCTAACTTTTTCAAGCCCATGCATCATCCACCAAGAATGGTGTTTGATCAAAATTATGCACACACTCACACCCATGTTACATGCCCACGAATGTGATATTTTCCGTGCATATGCAATATGATGAACAATTGCATTTCATATCATTATGCAACCAAGATTTCAATTGCAATTTCAATGTCATGTTCATCATATCATGAGGGTAGAATGACATACACCATTTTCACAATATCAATTATACCATGAGCATATAATTATATGCCACAATTTCCATCAAGCATATTATAACATTTTAAATGAAACCAACATGCTAAATCAACATAGGCATTTTATCACACAACTTCAAGGCATAAATGTAAACACATAACATGCCAAATCAACAGATTTCTCATGAAATTACCAAAAAAAGCAATTTCACCATAAACCCAATTCATGCAAAAATTGATTTTATACATTCTTATATTATTTCCCCATACTCTAGTTACACTAGAAATTTATTTAGATGAGAGATTTTCATCTCAAGTCATGCTACCAATTTCATACAATACCCTAGGTTGAAAATAAACCTAGCTAGGAGAAGAACCTTACCTCTTGAATCGTAATACAAGTGGTAGAAAGCTCCCAAGAACCCAAATCAAGCTTCAAGCCTGGATTTTAAAAAATTCTGTCTTTGAGACTTCTTCAAAATCCCTGATTTTTGGAACATAGACATAGCTCTTGTCGAGTAAATGAACTTTAGTTCTTGGCCTGAAGAATTTCGACCAAAGGTTGGCCATAGATCGTAGAGAGAAGATGGAAGAACCTTGATTTTTCTCTTTCCTCTCTCGCTCCTCTCTTTTCTAGAAACCCAGCAGAAGATTGGGGAAGAAATTTGATTTTTCTTTCCCTTTTATACTTTTCAAATACTTGGCCCTTGTTGAGCCATACATCCTGTCTTTTCTAGATTCGATTTCATCTTGAATCAATTTAATCTTGTCTAATTTTAAGTTCAATATATTTTATCTGAACTAAATTTAAATTATTTTGTGTATTTCAAAATTAAAAGCCGATCACGTTTATTTTTGTCACGCAACACCCAATCATCTCGCAAAACGTAAAAAATTCAACTATCTCAGAATTCAACGAAAATTGATTGGGTAACTAAATTTCGTGAGACGAATTCAACGGTGAGGTCTGTTTCATCATCCGAATTCTAAAAAAATTTTGATTTTTTAAACCATATCATAACAACTAATTACCTTTTTACCCTTTTTCATAAAAATTCAAATTTTTTTGGGTTTTTTAGGAGTGGGGTCGTTATTATTTTTATTATTGCATTATTTAGTGAGTTATATTTTACAAGCTTATATATATCCTATGTAATACATCCATTTGAATATGAGTGAATATAAAGAGTTCTTCCTATCTTCAATAGTCTTTTTCAATATATTTTTGTGAGTGTGTGATAGTCCTCTAGATTCCAACAAAGTGGTATCAGAGGTAGGCTTGAGTTTCAAAAAAGAGAGAGTAAGTGTGTGTGTGTGTGTGTGAGAGAGAGATGTGAAATAGAATGCTTCCATTTCAAATACCTCGATTCACCAAAGATAACTATGAGAATTGGTGTATCCTCACGATCTCAANTGTGTGTGAGAGAGAGATGTGAAATAGAATGCTTCCATTTAAAATACCTCGATTCACCAAAGATAACTATGAGAATTGGTGTATCCTCACGATCTCAANGTTTTTCTCTTTCCTCTCTCGCTCCTCTCTTTTCTAGAAACCCAGCAGAAGATTGGGGAAGAAATTTGATTTCTCTTTCCCTTTTATACTTTTCAAATACTTGGCCCTTGTTGAGCCATACATCTTGTCTTTTCTAGATTCGATTTCATCTTGAATCAATTTAATCTTGTCTAATTTTAAGTTCAATATATTTTATCTGAACTAAATTTAAATTATTTTGTGTATTTCAAAATTAAAAGCCGATCACGTTTATTTTTGTCACGCAACACCCAATCATCTCGCAAAACGTAAAAAATTCAACTATCTCAGAATTCAACGAAAATTGATTGGGTAACTAAATTTCGTGAGACGAATTCAACGGTGAGGTCTGTTTCATCATCCGAATTCTAAAAAAATTTTGATTTTTTAAACCATATCATAACAACTAATTACCTTTTTACCCTTTTTCATAAAAATTCAAATTTTTTTGGGTTTTTTAGGAGTGGGGTCGTTATTATTTTTATTATTGCATTATTTAGTGAGTTATATTTTACAAGCTTATATATATCCTATGTAATACATCCATTTGAATATGAGTGAATATAAAGAGTTCTTCCTATCTTCAATAGTCTTTTTCAATATATTTTTGTGAGTGTGTGATAGTCCTCTAGATTCCAACAAAGTGGTATCAGAGGTAGGCTTGAGTTTCAAAAAAGAGAGAGTAAGTGTGTGTGTGTGTGTGTGAGAGAGAGATGTGAAATAGAATGCTTCCATTTAAAATACCTCGATTCACCAAAGATAACTATGAGAATTGGTGTATCCTCACGATCTCAAGACTTATGGGAGATTGTAACAATTGGTTACACGACACCACAAGATGAAACTTACTTAAGTCAAGCCCAAAAGGAAGTCTTGCAAGCTACAAAGAAGAAGGATCAAAAGGCTCTTTCACTCATCCATCAATGCTTTGATGATATCATGTTACAATGGTTGCTAGTGCAACCACATCCAAGCAAGCATGGGATGTTTATGAAACCGCTCAGAGTGGGGTGAAAAAAGTCAAGAAAGTTCACCTCCAAACACTATGAGGTGAATTTGAGGCTTTACGCATGAAGGAATCCGAATTAGTTTCAGATTATTTCACAAGAATCTTGTTGGTTATGAATAATTTGAAAANATCATGTTACAAATGGTTGCTAGTGCAACCACATCCAAGCAAGCATGGGATGTTTATGAAACCGCTCATAGTGGGGTGAAAAAAGTCAAGAAAGTTCACCTCCAAACACTATGAGGTGAATTTGAGGCTTTACGCATGAAGGAATCCGAATTAGTTTCAGATTATTTCACAAGAATCTTGTTGGTTATGAATAATTTGAAAATGTATGGTGATGATCACTATGATGATACCTAGGTGATAGAAAAAATCCTCCGTTCATTGGACCCCAAGTTTGACTATATTGTTGTAGCCATTGAAGGGTCTAAAGATTTAGACACAATGACAATTGACAAACTCATGAGATCGTTATTAGCCCATGAAGAATGGCTAGGCAAGAAGAAGCAAGAGTCGTTGGAGCAAGTGCTACTAACCAAGCTTTCTTTCAATAAAAAAGAAAGAAGGCAAGATGGAAGTCAAAAAGGTAGAGGGTGTGGACGTAGAGGTGAAGGTCGTGGTGGAAGTGGTCGATTTATAGGAGAAAACTTTGGCCAAAATTCGTCCAACAAAGAAGAAAGATGCCAAGAATCACACCGTGGAAGAAGACGTAGAAGATGCAACAACTCAAAGTCATATGCAGGGAGGTATAAAAAATCTCATATTTAATGTTATAATTATCACTGATATGACCATTTTGTTTACGAGTGTAAAAATAATTTTGTTGAAGAAAGAGCACACCTTGTTAAAGGCAAAGTTGAAGAGGTAGAACTGATCTTGTTGTTGGCATACAAAGAAGAACAAAAAGAAGACAAGAATGTGTGGTACCTTAAATCCAGTGCTAGTAATCATATGTGTGAAAACAAAGAGATGTTTGCAGAGCTTGATGATTCAGTGAATGGAAAAGTCACTTTCGAAAATTCTTCTCAAATTCCAATAATGGGAAGAGGTAATATTTTGATTCGTTTGAAGGATGGAATGCATCAAGTAATTTATAATATTTTTTAATGTGCAAAACATGAAAAATAATATTTTGAGTTTGGAACAACTCTTAGAGAAAGGTTATAATATTTTCATGAAAAATCATAATCTTAAAATAAGAGATGGGAATGAAAATTTGGTTGATTAAGTGCCGATGAAAAAAAATAGAATGTTTTTGTTAACTATTCAAAGTGATGAGACAAAATGTTTGAAAACATGTGTTAGAGATTCTTCTTGGTTATGACACTTGAGATTTGGGCACATAAATTTTGGAGGACTAACTTTTTTGTCTAGAAAGAAGGTGGTGAAAGGACTGCCTTCTATCAACCACTCGGATCAATTTTGTGAGGGATGTCTAATTGGAAAGAAAGCTAGAAAGAACTTTTCCAAAGAATCCATTTCAAGAGCAACCAAACCAATTCAACTTATTCACTCGGATGTTTGTGGGCCTATAGACCCACAATTGTTTGGTAAGAACCGGTATTTTCTTCTCTTCATTGATGATTTTAGCCGAAAAATGTGGGTTTATTTTCTAAAACAAAAATCAGAGGTGTTTGGTATATTCAAAAAAGTTTAAGGTTTTGATTGAAAAACAAAGTGGGTATGAAGTTAAGGCAATTAGATCTGATAGAGAAGGTGAATTCACATCAAATCAATTCAAATATTTTTGTGAAAAAAATGGAATTTATCGTCCTCTAACAGTTCCAAGATNTGGCAATTAGATCCGATAGAGAAGGTGAATTCACATCAAATGAATTCAAATATTTTTGTGAAAAAAATGGAATTTATCGTCCTCTAACAGTTCCAAGATCACCACAACAACAATGGTGTTGCCGAAAGGAAGAACGGAACTATTCTTGACATGACTCGGAGTATGTTGAAGACTAAGAAAATGCCCTAGGAATTTTGGGCAGAAGCTATTGATTGTGCCATCTACTTGTTAAATCGGTGACCCACTGCAAGTGTTCAAGACAAAACATCAAAAGAAGCATGGGGAGGAATCAAGCCAAGTGTCTCATTTGCGGGTCTTTGGAAATGTATGCTATGCACATGTGCCGGATAAAAAAGGTACCAAACTAGATGACAAGAGTGAAAAGTTTGTCTTCATTGTCTATGATTCAAGAAGCNGGGGAGGAATCAAGCCAAGTGTCTCATTTGCGGGTCTTTGGAAATGTATGCTATGCACATGTGTCGGATAAAAAAGGGACCAAACTAGATGACAAGAGTGAAAAGTTTGTCTTCATTGTCTATGATTCAAGAAGCAAAGGTTATAAGCTTTACAACTCAAGCAATAACAAGATAATCATTAGTAGAGATGTTGGGTTTGATGAAGAAGATGAATGAGATTGAAACACTCCACAAGAAGACTACGGTTTTTTCCCATTCTTTGAAGAAGAGGAGGAGCCCAATGAGATCATAGAGCTACCCATTTATTCTTCTCCACCATCACCACCATCACCCACCAATGTGCAAGCATCTCCATCATCATCCAAAGCAAATTCAAGTGAAAGGCCACCTCGCATGAGGAGTCTTCGAGATATCTATGAAGAAACCAAAGAGGTAACTCAAAGATTTAATGATCTACCACTCTTTTGCCTATTTGCCGATTGTGATCCCATAGGCTATGAGAAAGCGGTACAAGATAAGAAGTAGAGAAGTGCCATGAATAAAGAAATTGAAGCTATTGAAAGGAATGGAACATAAGAACTTGCCACATTCCTAGAGGACCAAAGGTTATTGGAGTGAAATGGATGTACAAGACAAAGAAAAATGTCAAAGGTGAAGTGGAGAGGTACAAAGCAAGATTGATTGCAAAAGGCAATAGTCAAAGACCGGGTATTGACTATGATCAGGTATTTGCATCCGTTGCTCATTTGAAAATAATTAGATTGATTATTTCTTTAGCCGCTCTAAATAATTGAAAAATTCACCAAATAGATGTGAAGTCCAGTTTTTTGAATGACTTTCTTGATAAAGAGGTGTATGTTGAACAACCCTTGGGTTATGTTGTGAAAAGGCAAGGAGAGACACTTTTAAAATTAAAGAAGGCTTTATATGGCTTGAAGTAAGCAGCAAGGGCTTGGAATAGTAGACTTTACAAGTACTTTCAAGTAAATAATTTCATCAAGTGTCTCCATGTACATGCTCTTTATGCAAAAGTGAATGATAATGGTGATATATTATATGTTTGTTTGTATGTGATTGACTTGATCTTCGTAGGAAATTGTCCAAGAATGTTTGAAAATTTCAGGAAAGCAATGACTAAAGAATTTGAGATTATCGACATTGGGCTTATGTCATACTACCTTGGCATTGAAGTGAATCAAATGAAGGAAGGTATTATCATCTCCCAAGAAGGTTATGCTAAAAATTTTTTGGCAAAATTCAAGATACAAAATTGTAAGCCGGTATGTACACCCGTTGAATGTGGTGTAAAATTGTCAAAATATGAAAATGGAGAGCATGTGGATTCCACCTATTTCAAGAGCTTAGTTGAAAATTTGAGGTATTTAACATGCACAAGACCGGATATTCTTTTTGGTGTTGGTCTTGTAAATCGCTATATGGAAGGTCCTACCATGACCCACTTGAAGGCAACGAAAAGAATTCTTAGATACATCAAATGTACACTTGATTATGACTTGTTATATTTTTGTTCTAACAATTTGAAGTTTGCAGGCTATTATGATAGTGATTGGGCCAGAGATATGTTTGATAGAAATAGTAATACCGGATACGTTTCCTTCTTGGGAGATAGCGTATTTGATTGGAGTTCAAAGAAACAACTCATTGTGACTCTTTCGACTTGTGAAAACCGAGTATGTGGTGGCTACATCATATGTTTATTAAGCCATTTGGTTTAGAAATTTGTTGAAGGAGTTTCATTTGCCTCAAGAACAATCAATGGAGATCTTCATTAACAACAAATCAACACTAGCGTTGGCAAATAATCCGGTGTTTCGAGATCGTAGTAAGCATATTGACACAAGGTTTCATTTTATTAGAGAGTATGCGACCAAAAAAGAGGTGGAGCTCAAGTTTGTGAAGTCACATGACCAAATTGCTGATATTTTCACTAAACCCCTCAAACAGGATGTCTTTTGCAAATTGAGAAGTTTGCTTGGAGTTGAGAAGAAAATTCATGTTTAAGGGGGGTGTTTAAAAATAATAATAAACATGACTGTTCATATTCTAAGAGTTATTTTTATGCAATTAGTTTTTGTATTAGTGAGTTATCAATTTGCTATTAGTGGAGGACAAAATAATTGTGGTATTTTAATTCTCCAAGTAATGGCGGAGTGGGGTCTTTGTTATATTTTTTATTGCATTATGTAGTGAGTTATATTGTATAAGCCTATATATATCCAATATAATACATCTATTTGGATATGAATAAATAGAAAGATTTATTCCTATCTTTAATAGTCTCTTCCATTATATTTTTTTTGTGAGTGTGTGATAGTTCTCTAGATTCCAACATGAACTTCATTATTTAGGGCGTGGATGAAAAGTTCAAAAAAAAAAAATATTTGACAATTAAGAAGTGGTTTTCTACCTAGATATTGCTGGATCAATAATGCTACATTTACCAAATTTTGGGATCAAATTTGGAGTCTAAATGACATGGCAGCTGACTTGAGATTCTTTATTTAGTGTTATGTCATTTAGGCCCTAATACGGACTCCAAATAATATGTTGTCATGTCATTTGAACTCTAAATTTGATCAGCATAGCATTACTGTTTCTGGATTTCTCAAAGGAAAAAAAATCAGAAACTGGTGTTCAATCGAAGAAAATCACCAACGGAAAGTGTATCATAGAGATTAATACCATCAACAAACTAAAATAAATGGACTTGAGAGAGAAAGAGATGAACCATCAATCAGCATATCTAAACCAGTCGCCAATACTCTCTACCAGGAGGAGTTTATCAGCAGTAACTCTCTCTCCAAACCTGTATGAAAATTTTAGCACTCCCTGTGAATTTACAGAACCCCTTTGCACTGGATAGCTCACCATCGCGCTGCCTCCACAAGAGTAAGCACCATCAAAAAGTTCTTTCATGGGCATATGCACCTCGCCAACGTATCGGTCGCCAAGTTTACGCTTACAATACAACTTGATCACAAGAGAAACACCGTAGTGTTGAACCATAGACTCGCTGATGGTGTATTTCATGGTGAAGTTCCATGCCGGATCTGTCTCTCCGTGCTTGTCCGCCGGAGTTCGTCTTTCGGTTTTTGGGTCGCTTCCGATTGAAACCCTGGCGTAAACTTTCATTTTGAANCTTACCAAATTTTGGGATCAAATTTGGAGTCTAAATGACATGACAGCTGACTTGAGATTCTTTATTTAGTGTCATGTCATTTAGGCCCTAATAAAGACTCCAAATAATATGTTGTCATGTCATTTGAACTCTAAATTTGATCAGCATAACATTACTGTTTCTGGATTTCTCAAACGAAAAAAAATCAGAAACTGGTGTTCAATCGAAGAAAATCACCAACGGAAAGTGTATCATAGAGATTAATACCATCAACAAACTAAANGAAAAAAAATCAGAAACTGGTGTTCAATCGAAGAAAATCACCAACGGAAAGTGTATCATAGAGATTAATACCATCAACAAACTAAAATAAATGGACTTGAGAGAGAAAGAGATGAACCATCAATCAGCATATCTAAACCAGTCGCCAATACTCTCTACCAGGAGGAGTTTATCAGCAGTAACTCTCTCTCCAAACCTGTATGAAAATTTTAGCACTCCCTGTGAATTTACAGAACCCCTTTGCACTGGATAGCTCACCATCGCGCTGCCTCCACAAGAGTAAGCACCATCAAAAAGTTCTTTCATGGGCATATGCACCTCGCCAACGTATCGGTCGCCAAGTTTACGCTTACAATACAACTTGATCACAAGAGAAACACCGTAGTGTTGAACCATAGACTCGCTGATGGTGTATTTCATGGTGAAGTTCCATGCCGGATCTGTCTCTCCGTGCTTGTCCGCCGGAGTTCGTCTTTCGGTTTTTGGGTCGCTTCCGATTGAAACCCTGGCGTAAACTTTCATTTTGAAGAGTTTCCGAACATCCTCAAGATCATTCGCTGAAACTAGAGTTATCTCAAACTTCCTGCACTCCATGGTTGTGTGTGTTTCGTTGGGGACTTGAGCAAACAGGTGAGGACTATTTGTCCTACAATCCATTAATTTCTTTTATATTATTTTTTTTTTGAGAATAGTGAGAGGGAGAAAGAGAAAAAACGGAGAAAATGAGAGGCAGACAAATAAAATATTATAAAAAAATTTTACATATTGCTACAGTAAGATTCTAAATATAAAATATAACTATAGCAAAATATTATTTTAAATATTTTAAAGATAAGCTGTTACAATTGAATTTTTGAATTAAATAGCTAAAATTTGAAGATTTTGTGTCTTTTAGCTCATCTCTCGGAGATGCTCTCACCCACCTTCATCCCAAAAAAAGTATTAATAAAAGTAAACTTAAGTTTTTTGGAAACAATATGGTCATCCCCTAACTTTTATAAAATGATAAGATTATCCATTATTTTTGAAAGTTATGCATTGAAGCCCTTAACACTGACTCAGCAAAATTGACATTGAATCTCTGTAATATAAATATATAACAATTAAGTGATAAGTTCTCATGTTAATCGATTCGTCAAAAGCATTAGGTTTGAATTAGACTCATCCACAAGTTAAAATTGTGATACTAAATTATGGGTTAATCTATCCAAATTTAACAATTAACCATTATTGGGATAACTTCCATAATTCATCCATTAATCACCCATCTGAAAAGTAATTTGATAATTAAATAATTATCAAATTACGCTATATTACTATTAATACTGGTAATTGATTACCTAATTAGACAAATTCTTTGTCAGCCACAACATGATCGTGCCACCACTAAAACCATATTTACAATCCACCACCAAATAGATAAGAGTGTGACGGAGTCAGTGAAGAAAGAGTAGGTAGAAGTAAGGGGTCAAAGGTGAAAACTTTGATAGTAACTAAAGTGTGCTGATCAGTTTCGCTTGTGGGTTTGGAGGGCTAAAATGGTTGGGAAAAGTGAGAGCGAGGGAAAAAAAAAAGCGATAGAGATTGGGGTTGAGGTGATGAGGGTGGAGTGGGAGGTAGTATTTAGTTCAATAGGTTAGGAGATGGAGAGAGGTTTGTTTATGGTCACAGGGTACGAGTGAAAATACGAATTTGATCTGATCTATTTAAGTAGTTTTGGTCAAAAAATAGAGGGAAAAAGGTCTTTAACGAGAAATCGGGAACATAAACGAATTGTTTATATCTATCAGTGTTGTCGTGCTAATTTTCAACTGCACCAAGATTTTTATGCTTTTTTGGCATTACTTTGGGGGTCTAAATAGAATTTATCCATATATACACTACAAGAAATTGGTCTTTTAGTCGCGAAAATTATTGCGGCTAAATGCATAAAAATTGTCACTATATTCTTTAGTGACAATATTTTTATTGCCACTAAGCCGTGGCAATGTGTGTGGCTAAATCATTTAGCTCTGACATTTAATTGTTACCACTAAAAGTAAATTTTTTAGCTGCACAATGAAAAATGTCACTAAATGTGAAATATTTAGCCGTCATAATTATTGTAGCAATTAAACTAAATTTTGCCACTAAAATATACTATATCACCACTAAAAACCAGTTTAAAACCTGACTTTTAGTGACAACAATTAATTGCGGCTAAAAGTTTACATTTTATCCACAATTGAAATCACCACTAAAATTTAAAATATGATTTTTTTGACAACTTATTGTCGTTACTAATTAATACATTAAAATGAACAAACAAACCTGTCGCATAATTTTTTGTTTTTTAAAAACAGAAGAAATTTATTAAATAAATCTCAAAATTTACAAGAATAAAAACACAGAAACTGTTTTAACAGGAAGAATAAAAAAACTGTTACAAAATTCTATTACAAGAAAAGCAGCTAAAAAGTTCCCTGTATAGTTGCTGCATTTGCTGGCCCTCAAGTCTCTGGCCCTTAATCAGAACTCACCATTTTCCTCATCGTTTTGTAGTACATAGAAGCAGCTGCAATACTTCCAAGATAATAGTACACCTGAACAGAAAAGGAGGCAGACCCCTGTCTGTCCAGTTGCTGAACTGCAAATCCTGCCTACTGATCCTGCTGTAAAAGCAGTCTTCCTNTCCAAGATAATAGTACACCTGAACAGAAAAGGAGGCAGACCCCTGTCTGTCCAGTTGCTGAACTGCAAATCCTGCCTACTGATCCTGCTGTAAAAGCANCAAGATAACAGTACACCTGAACAGAAAAGGAGGCAGACCCCTCTCTGTCCAGCTGCTGAATCTGCAAATCCTGCCTACTGATCCTGTTGTATGAGCAGTCTTCCTCCATTTTCAACTTCCATCCTTTACAGCAGCATAGCTTCAACACAGCAACACAGAGTGCAGCACATTACAGAGATGCAGCACCAGTACATCTGCTTCACCAAAACACCTTAGCAACTGCTAACTGACATAATAGAAAACAGTCCAGTACGTGAAAATAATAAACTCAAATAAACTTTCACTTTCAAAAATATATTTCTCAAACCAAATTACGTGAAAATAATATTATGATATTAGCATCGTTAAATTGTACGTGTACAACGCGTCATCATCAAAAAATAGGAATGAACAAAAAAAGTTATTGCATAACAATCAAGTCTCAAGTCTCAACTACATATTTTTTTTTTGACAAGTTATTAGATCTTTAGTCTTGAAACAATAAAAACAAAAAGTGACAATGAAACAATAATTAAAAAGCTCCAAAATAGGGGCACAATCCATCAACATGTGGGCCATAAAAAAAAAGGAGCTAACAAAATATACCTGAACACTCCATCTCAGAGATTAACAAAAGAACTTCTAGACANAAAGCTCCAAAATAGGGGCACAATCCATCAACATGTGGGCCATAAAAAAAAAGGAGCTAACAAAATATACCTGAACACTCCATCTCAGAGATTAACAAAAGAACTTCTAGACACGGAGAACAACTCTTTGATCAAAAAGAGAGAAGACTCCACTATAGAAATCTGAGCATAGAGCATATTTTAGGGAAGCTGCTCTACTTGCTCAAAGGACTAGTGACAAAAAATATGGACTAACACGGGATAAAATATTGAGCAACTAGATGAGGAAGGATTCTGCATCAAAACAATGAAAAGCCTAAAATTCAAGGCTTTCATCACTCCANAAAATATTGAGCAACTAGATGAGGAAGGATTCTGCATCAAAACAATGAAAAGCCTAAAATTCAAGGCTTTCATCACTCCAAAAAAAACCAACCAATCTGTACAGTCTTCAATCCCCCTGTCCAGAGATATGAAGAGGCAATATAACATTCTTCTTCCTTAAAACTTTGGTACCCTGCTGATCTAGCTGCTACAGCTTCCTGGCCTGATCAAGAATGTTTAACAGACAAGNCCTGTCCAGAGATATGAAGAGGCAATATAACATTCTTCTTCCTTAAAACTTTGGTACCCTGCTGATCTAGCTGCTACAGCTTCCTGGCCTGATCATGAATGTTTAACAGACAGGAAAAATCAGTAGGATGAAGGACTGAAACCCATCACCCGTTAGAAAAGGAAGCCCTATCAATTACATATTAGAATCGCATGAATGCATATTGATCATAAACCCGAAAGCACATATCTTTAATCACTTATACTGTTTACATCAACTACACGGTGTAGGAATAAAAGAAGGCTAGTGGCATTGTAGTTCTGCCACGATGCGGTCATTAGAAATAAATTGTTGTGTTGTATAAACATATATCATATGTGATGCCATTATCGTACACAACTGGATCTTGAGACTCAGGATCACCCTAAAATAGATCAAAACACCCCAAGAATCATAAGTAGTTCCACTTTAGCTGACTTTACTCCTCAAAACTAAACAGTTACAAATTGAAACAGAACAAATGAGTAGATTAAAGTAGATTTCACAAAGAAACCTCGTATGAGAATTGCAATGTATACAAATAATCAGAAAACATAAGCTATCTCTAGCTTAATTCAATGTTACAAATCTAAAATCAATTTGAAATCAAAGTAAATGAAAACTCCAATTCAGCTTCATTGAATCACTAATCTTATTAATTCAACAGTTTTCTATTAGAACATGAAAGTGGTCTAAATCCAGGTCAATAAAATACAGAAACTACACATAAGGTTAAACAAAAACATAAATTTGTCATAAATTAGAGATCTTAGTTTTTTAAAAAAAAAATCAAATTCACTTCAATAGAACACCTGGTAATCGCGCCAGACTAGAACGCGGCCCTTGATGTCGAGAAGAAAAAGTGCAGACGTAGCCCCAGCCATTGAGCTTAGGGTTTCAGATTCCGAGATCAGAGATTAGATCAGCATCATCAGATGTTGATGAGATTTGGAAGTATTTTTGTAATTAGATGAAATTGAGGGTTTTGAATAAGGAGATTACAGTGCGGTGGTGGCAATGGAGGTGTCTTTGAGGGAGTCTTCAAACCAGTTAGAATCGTGACGGAGAAGGAATTGAGAGATCGACGATTGAGAGAGAGAGAGAGAGAAAGACAGTGAGAGAGATCGACGATGTGGTGGAGGTGAACGTACTATTAAACGCCCAAATTTTGTATAGTGTACTAAAATTGACATTCAGTGGCAAAAAAATAAATGGCAGCTAAAAATAAGGCATAGTTGCTGCAAACTGAAAAATGTTATCACTAAAATTTTATATTATTAGTGACTAAATTTAAATTATTGTCACTAAATATTTGTAATTAGTGATGAATTAATAATGTATTTTTGTTGCAACATTTAAATTATCACTAATTAGATTCATTATCGTTTCTTCAGTGACAAATAATTATGGCAACTAAATAATTTTAACATCATACTTTCAATGACAATAATAATTTTTTGCCACCAAACATATTCATTTAGTAACAATATTTGTAGCTACGATCTAAATTATGCGGCTAAAAGTTATTTTTTTTTGTAGTGATAAAAGCAAAGAAAAAGATGTTGGCATGATTTTCACATATGTTCATGATGACAATATAATTTCCCGTGGTACTAGGCTCTCTCCTTGCACTTTCCCTACGCGTTTAGTTGAAAAATGCTCAGAAGTTGTGATCAAAGAAAGATGTGGGAATCTACCCACAGTTGTTCATAATTAAATAAAAAGACAATTGATAAATTCAACTTATTCTCTACTCTAAATTGGTTAATTTCATTTATTTCTCATATTCATTGATGCGTGACCATACTTAGAAACAGTAGGTAAGGCACGTGATGACAAGGGGGTCATAGGTTATCAAAGAAAATTATCTTTTGAACTTGAGGCAAATTTCGACAACCTACAACATCCAAATACTTGTCGTCTCATTTAATCATTTCTGTTTCATTCCCTCGCTCCCTCCCTCTCTCTCTCTCTCTCTCTCTCTCTCTCTCTCTCTCCCTCTCTCTGGTGATGTTGACCTCGTTATTACACGATATAATTTTGTGTCATTGCAGCGAATTTCAAGTGGTTTTAATAAAAAAAAGAGAATGTTATTTGTACTTTATTTATTAATTTTATTTAGATAAGTTAATAGAAAGAATGCTGATGCTTAAACTAATATAATTCATTGACTAAGATAAAGACAGCCCAACCAGCTCGAAAGAACAACGAAACTCGTGGCATAGAAATTCTGTAGAAAATAAGGAGGTCCATTTTAAAAGAATAAGTGCATGACCTTTGCCCAAGTCTTGGTCTTTTCTCAGCATCTATAATTAAAACCAACTAAGCCCGGCTAGATTGACCATCTGTGATTTTCTAATATTATATCATGCTAAGTACGTTTAGTAGTAACAACTAATTTAGTAAAATCAAATGAAAAACAATCGGTCAAACCTCGAAAATTATCTCATCGTAGTCAAGTTTATTGATTCTCATTTATAACTCATTCAAGTTCATAATCAAATTTATTCGGACGGAAAATATTTAACTAAAATTGGATTTGAACAATATGTACCTTTGAAGGTAAGGATAGCTAAAATGTTAAATACTAAGATGTATATATATGAACTTCAAGCATTACCCATGCCGGAAGAACCGTCGACGAAAAATCAAGGTAAACACACAACAACTATTTTTCAAAACTAGTTTTTCCCATCTACAAAGCCTAGTAAATGGTTAGAACACAATAGAAAATCAATAATACTTGATCGCAAGTGAGAATCCTCTCTCGAATTGCCCCGAAACTTAGCTGAAAGTAAAACCCATCAAACCGAAATCAATAACAAACTATGTGTAAATCAAACGTAAATCAACAACAAGGTTGAAAGGAATAACTTCAATAGATTTGCTTCAAAATGCTAAGTTCAAATTCAAGAACAAAAAGTACAACACAAGCTTTGAAAATGGAAATGAAAATGCACTCGTTGCCTATATTGTTATATACAGTAAAGTGGATATATAATTATACTAGAGATAACCCGTGCCTTCAAATTCAAAAAACATCAAGCACTAAATTTGGGCACGCCTCAATTCTGCATTAACAAACTACCGCAACAACATAGTAATATCAGTAATAGAATAATGTTCAACTTTATCGATATAGATCTGCATATATCAAATCCAACCTCCAATTCTAAAACATGCATTTAATTAACATCCATATCAGCACCCATATATAAATTGATATAACAATATGTTCAAAATTCAAGCAAAACTGAAATAAATCAAAATGATTTGTTTGATTAATCTTGTGTTTGTGCCTAAAGATGCTAAGTAACCAAAAACAAAACCAACAATTAGCAATAAATTCATTGGACAAAAAGTTAAATCCTGCATATGTTTTAAAAAAATTTGGCCAAAGTTTCCCCTAAAAATGGGACATCGAAATTTTTTTAACCAGTTTACACAATTTATTCTTATATCCAAAAAGACTACTAAATGTATAACTATCACGTCACAATTTTGCCTAACACAACCATTACCAACTAAAGCAACCACGTAAATGAAGTACATAACAACATATGAATTCCATAATAAAAATATTCATGTTGCATGCACCCAAGAATACTCTACTTAAACCCAACATTTATGCAATACTTTATGCACCAATCTATTGAAACAATAGAAAATTAATCCATAATTCCGAGAGAAAGAAAGAAATGGATAAAAAATAATTTATAATTTCGAAATGAAAGAAATGGATGAAAAATGGGTTACTGTAAGCCTAATGGGGATCAAAGGCTTGAATGTTATCAACATATAATTTCACTAGAAAACAACCCCAAGCATGCTTTCCATATATACCTGAAACAATATAAGGAACAAAAATCAATTTCGATTTTCTGGAACAAAAATTAATTATATACAACCCCAAACATGCTTCCACACACAAGCGAGTGTTGCATGGATTTGTGTGTGAGTGTTGCATTAGTGAGTGTGTGCAAGTATGTATAAGTGCTACTATTCAGAGAGGTGCAGAGTCAGTGTGTGCGAATGTTGTGTCAGCAAAAGAGTGATCAAACATGAATTTTGTACAGTAAACAAGTTTGGAGTGTAGTGCTCTTCCAAAATTTAGAATTGGTAATACCTTGATATGTTTTTCGTTAAATAAATTAACTTTATTGATTGGAAGAATTAGCATGACAAAGAAAAAGCGAAAAAATAATTAAAAAACTAAAGAACTTGACTTCTCAAAGTTACTTTTCCTCTAGCCAAGATATACAACCCCTGCATCCTTGAGCTCATATTGTTTCATGCAAGATCAAGCTTTCTTTGCCTTTTGGTCTACCTACCATAGGTGGTTCCTATTCGGTCAAAGAACACTGTAGAAACTTTAACCAATGTAATGAGCAACATTGTAGGGAAGCCAATTGAGAGAGAGAATGAATAGTCTCTATTTTTTGCTTCCAACGAAACTCGAAGGGGAGACCTCATTAATTTGGTGATAGGTTGTTCCTGTGTTTTCCTTTTACCTCAAAAAATAGTGAGAATACCATTTTGTTGTTCTCTAAAATCACACCTCAGTTCCTTGTTGCATTTCAATCCCCTTTCATCATCCTTACTAAAATTATTCCCTTCCAAACATACATACAAATGGTTTATCAAAAAAGTAGAATCTGAAGCTAATGGACACACTTTATGTCCTTTTTCAGTTTCTATTTTCTTATTTTCACTTGTGCTCAAAACATTAACATCTGAAGCTATGATTTCATGAACTACTACAGTTTCAATCCATTCACCTTGCTATCCTATTCCAATTCTGTTAGATCATCAATTTGGGGATTATCTATAATATCCTTTTGAATCGAATGAGTCACATTCCTATCATTTCCAGAATGATCACCCAATTCCATAACTTTGGATAAGCCAGCCAATTGCCTTTGAAGCTCAACATCCTCTGTATACTGGTTCATGCCTCCTGCCCCTCCATGGACAGCCTCAATAAATTCCCCAAACTTATGAGTTACCTGTTTTGATTCCTCTCCACAGCTAGAATCTTTACTCTGCTGCTTCCAAGTCCCTTTTGCTGGTGCACCAAACTTGAAGACCTTAATTGATTTGGATATTTCCTTTGAACACTCAATATCTCCTTATTTGGTTTTCCAGAATTTCTAATCTGCTGGATTTGGTTTTTTTTACTCTTCGCTGTAATTACCTTTTTCACTTTGGTTTCCTTAAAATTTGTATACGTACCTTCTGTGTCATTTGGCTGCATGGAAGATTTCGTTTTACGGTAATCATTTTCCCCATGACCTTGCTTCCTGCAGGTTTTACAATATTTCTTAATTCTTTCATAAACTATCCTTCGCCATCTTGCATCTTCATCCCCCATATCCAACCAAATTCTGGATGGATTCTTGGCCAGCAATTTAACCTCCACATATACTCTAGCTACTCATGGATTCTTGGCCATTTTGCATCTTCAACCCCTCATGTGTGTGATATGGTTTTACGTGCCGTCAAGTAATCATCATTTAAAGGCTAAACCAACGGTGACTCTAACACGGAAACATTGAAATACTAAACCAAGTAAGAGGGCCAGGACGGGTGAGCTTGGCATTACATTCTCCGACGCGGATTTGACAGGCGTAGTGACTCCTCATAACGACGCCCTTGTCTTGACCCTGAGGATAGAAAAATTCGACGTCAAAAGGATTTTGATAGACTTTGGAAGTTCTTCGGAGGTGATGTACTCCGAAACTTTAAAACGGATGGGTCTTGGCCCCAAAGACCTCACCAAAGTCAGGACACCCCTCATCGGATTCAACGGCTCGTTCGCCCTGCCCGTGGGGAAAATCACATTGCCAGTTGTCACAGGTCCCTTTGTCATCGACACCGAGTTTGTCGTGATCGATACGGACTCTCCCTACAACGTGATTATGGGGCGAACATGGCTGCATGCGTTGGGAGCGGTGCACTCCACTTTCCACCAGAAATTAAAATTCGCCACGCCAGAAGGTATCATGGAGATCCGGGGGGACCAAGCGTCCGCGAAAAATTGTTTTTATTCAGCCGTTCGAGCCGGGGCGTTCAGCCAGGAGAAGGGGCGAGCACCGGAAGAGATTATGGAAAAATAGCAATTACAGTCCGGGCGTCCAGGAATGGATGACCCCCGGATAGACCCAACTGAGCGGTCGGTAGAAGACCTCCGGAAGGTGCCCTTGGTAGAGGGAGAAGAAGAGAGGTATTTCTTAGTTGGGAACTCGATGCCCGCAGCCGAACAGGAGGAGATGATCGAGTTCCTAAGGGGAAATACAGACGTGTTCGCGTGGAACGAGATGGAAATGACGGGGGTAGACCCCGAGATAATCACACACAGGCTGTATGTTGACCCGTCGCACAAGCCAGTCAAACAGAGGCCACGATGCATGGCCCCGCATCACACCAGCGCGGTCAACGAGAAAATCGACAAACTCCTGAAGGCCGACGTCATTCGAGAGATACAGTTCCCAGAATGGCTGTCTAATACGATATGCGCAAAGAAGAAAGGGGGGAAATGGCGTGTCTGCGTAGACTTTATAGATCTAAACAAGGCATGTCCCAAGGACAACTACCCCCTACCAAAGGTGGACCAGCTGGTAGATGCCACTGCCAGATATGAACGATGGACTTCCTGGATGCCCGAGCAGGATATCATCAGATCCCTCTCTATCCCCCGGATCAGGAAAAGACGGCGTTTATCACTCCCAAGGGAGTTTACTATTACAAAGTGATGTCGTTTGGACTAAAGAACGTCGGGGCAACATACCAAAGATTGATGAATCGGATGTTCAAAAAGCAGATCGGCAACACCATGGAGGTCTACATTGACGATATGCTGGTGAAGAGCAAACGGAGTTGTGGTCATCTGACAGATTTGGCGGATACCTTCTCCACCCTCAGGGAGTATGGGCTGAAGCTGAATGCGGCAAAGTGCGTTTTCGGAGTGGAATCAGGTAAATTCCTCGGATACCTGGTTAGTCAACGAGGAATCGAAGCCAACCCAGATCAGATTCAAGCGATCCTGGACATCCGGAGCCCCCGCACTGTCCGAGAAGTCCAGAAACTCACAGGGATGCTGGCTGCACTTAACCGTTTCGTCTCACGCTCCTCGGACAAATGCAAACCCTTTTTCGGAGCAATCAAGAGTGCTGGGAAGAATATGTGGAGCCAGGGGTGCGAGGACGCCCTGGCTGGAATCAAGGAATACCTAAGGACTCTTCCAACCTTATCCGTCCCCACCCAGGGGGAGATGCTGTTCTTGTACCTGGCAGTATCTGAGTTTGCGGTAAGCGGGGTACTTATCCGTGAACATGAGCACCGCCAGAAGCCGATTTATTATATAAGCAAGGCGCTCCTGGACGCAGAGACAAGATATCTACCCCTAGAGAAACTGGCTCTATCCCTGGTCACCACTGCAAGGAAACTGCGGCATTATTTCCAGGCGCACCCAATCACTGTCCTTACCGATCAGCCCTTGAAAGCGATCTTGAGGAAAGCGGAACTCTCCGGAAGGATTTCCAAGTGGGCAGTAGAGTTGGGGGAGCACGACATTCATTTCAAACCCCGAACTGTGATAAAATGTCAAATATTGGCAGACTTCATAGCTGAATTTTCTGGGGAGCATCCCGTTTTAGAAGGACCGCCTCCTCCCGACTTAGCGTCTCCAACGAATTGTGAAGGATCGCCATGGCTTTTGTGTGTGGAAGGTTCGTCAAATAGTAAGGGGTCCGGAATCGGTATCTTGCTGACCTCTCCAGATGGGATTATTGCGGAGCAGACCGTTTGGCTGGGATTCAAGGCTTCGAATAATGAAGCTGAATACGAGACCCTTATCTCAGGACTTCGGTTAGCGGAGGCGACTGGAGTTACTGATTTAATCGTGCATTGTGATTCTATGCTAGTAGTCAAACAAGTTAATGGAGAGTTTGAGAGAAGGGACCCTAGGATGAAGGCCTACCATCACCAGGCGACGACTGTAATTCGAAGGTTCGGCCGGATTGAAATCAAACAAGTGTCCCGAGACAAGAACACACATGCCGACACCCTGGCTTGTCTAGCCTCGGCGGTGGACTCCTCCCAGTCGCGCAGGATCACCATTGAATACCTTCCCGCATCTTGCATAGATCATGCTCCCGAGGTAATGGTAATCCAGGACGCACACAAGCTGCCTAGTTAGATTGATCCCTTTCTCAGGTTCCTAACAACAGGAGATCTCCCGAAGTGTTCAAAGGAAGCAAGGAAGATAAAACTTAAAGCTCCAAGATTTTGGGTCTGTCCGGATCAGAAACTGTATCGGAGGTCTTTCTCAGGGCCTTACTTGCTATGCGTCCAAGAAGACCAAGTACAAGACCTTCTCTATGAGGTACATGAAGGAATATGCGGGGGGCACTCT
>CAUOFW020000892.1:220833-233618 GCA_963454935.2 Ilex paraguariensis
AAAAAAAAAAAGGAAAAAGAAGAAGTGTGCAGCATACCGGGTTTTTTAGCAGCACCCCAATGTGTTGGCACCGAAACTCTGTCGGTTTCTGAAGCCCATTCTCCACCAATAAAGAAGAAACAAGATTTCCGGCAGCCGCAATTAGAGCGCATTCCTATNTTTCAAGAGGTGGGTGCTCAACTTTAAAAATGAGTGAAATGGGTAACATGAAGAAGAAGACTATATTTATAGTCTAGGGTTTTTCAAAAAGAGAAAAAAAAGCCCAAATAGAAAATTATGGGCCCTCTTCAAAATAAAGTGGCCAAATAGAAAATTAAGGGCCCTCTTCAAAATAAAGTGGCCAAATAGAAAGTTATAAGTCCTTTTCAAAACAAAAAGGCCAAACAGAATATTATGGGCCTTCTTTAAAATAAAGTGGGAAAGACTTGAAGTTTAAAAAAAAAAAAAATGTAATCAATGCCTCCTTCTCCAAGTCTCCTTGGACATGGGGCATTGGGGGGCAAATGATGGGTTAAGCCCAAATAGTCCAATTTATGTGTTAAAATCCAACCCCAGTTGAGGAGCCCAACCTAATTTTGATTCCACCAAGTCCAAGACCGGTTAGACTTTTTGCTTAACACGTCACCAAGAGGAAAGCATGGGAAGCTTATCTACACCACCAAAGGAAACAGTCCAAATCCATCAAGTCCAAGACAGTCCAAGACCGGTTAGACTTTTTGCTTAGCACGTCACCAAGAGGAAAGCATGGGAAGCTTATCTGCACCACCAAAGGAAACGGTCCATATCCATCAAGTCCAAGACAGTCCAAAAACGGTTAGACATTTTGCTTAGCACGTCATCAAGAGGAGAGCACGGGAAGCTTATCTGCACCACTGAAGGAAACGGTCCAATCTTTGACCACGTTTCATGAAGAGCTCCCCAACCTCCTCCTTCCGTTGAGGATAAGTCGTGATCTCCACCAAGAATAATCTCTTAGATGCGATAAAAAAGCCTTGAGGATAAGTCGTGATCTCTACAAGAATGATCTCTTAGCTGATATAAAATAGCTCCAATCTGGTAGAAGAAAATGATGAATGTCACGCCCCACCAGAGACTTACAGAGGACGAACCGACTACCAGAGATCACTATTTCTTTGATTCTCCATTCTCTCTCTCAAAGCTTGTATCTCTATTCTCCATACCTTTGAATCAATAAAATACCCGGCAACTGAAGCCATTGAAGAGTGGACGTAGGTCGAATTGACCGAACCATTATAAATTGTGTATTATTTAATTTTTTCATTGATTTCATTGCATTTATTATCTACACTTGACAGGTGGTGTGCAAAACCATTTTTGTGCATCATCACAAATTTTTCGTGTTTGATTAGTCTATCAACTGCAAGAGCAAAAATAAAACTTGATTCTTTTGGTCTTTCTCTTGGGGGTTTTACTGTGCATTAATTCTTTTTATTTCACTTAATCTCTTTGTATGTTGTCTCGCTTGCTCTAGAATGAATTATTTAGATATTTTTTTGGCACATTTTCAGATTGCGGACATGTCAAAGTCCGATTGAACTTAAGATCCAAACACGTATGACATTAACTACTCGAACTGACTTCTATAGTCTAATTGCAAGAAATAACTGACACGTAATCCGTTCATATCTTTTCATCATTGTAACCGTTCATTCTTCGTGCCTATATAATATGTTCCCAGTCTTGCATTTTTGTCATTATCCTAACCCCCTCTTCTTCTTCTTCTTCAATGGCTACTCCACCTGTTGTTGCTCTAAAGGTAGCTCTTTCACAAGTCCCCACTTATCATGTCAATCTCCATACGTTTGCCCAACTTTTTGAATCTTCTCTAGCGAAAATGGGCCTTGGACCAGCTTTCATATAACTTTCTTTAGATGAAGTTCGCCATATCTAACCCGACACTCATATGTCTCTTCCATTCAAGTTTAGAGATCCTTTTCGATGGTCAAATTGGATCATAGATAATCTTGTTCGTGCATGGAAGGCCCTACTTTAGACTGGGTCTCGTGAGTGGTTCGCGTCAAAGTGGTAAAAGTAAGTCTGTGGCATCCAAGGGCTGATGGAGGCTAAATTTTTATNTTTATTATCTACACTTGACAGGTGGTGTGCAAAACCATTTTTGTGCATCATCACAAATTTTTCGTGTTTGATTAGTCTATCAACTGCAAGAGCAAAAATAAAACTTGATTCTTTTGGTCTTTCTCTTGGGGGTTTTACTGTGCATTAATTCTTTTTATTTCACTTAATCTCTTTGTATGTTGTCTCGCTTGCTCTAGAATGAATTATTTAGATATTTTTTTGGCACATTTTCAGATTGCGGACATGTCAAAGTCCGATTGAACTTAAGATCCAAACACGTATGACATTAACTACTCGAACTGACTTCTATAGTCTAATTGCAAGAAATAACTGACACGTAATCCGTTCATATCTTTTCATCATTGTAACCGTTCATTCTTCGTGCCTATATAATATGTTCCCAGTCTTGCATTTTTGTCATTATCCTAACCCCCTCTTCTTCTTCTTCTTCAATGGCTACTCCACCTGTTGTTGCTCTAAAGGTAGCTCTTTCACAAGTCCCCACTTATCATGTCAATCTCCATACGTTTGCCCAACTTTTTGAATCTTCTCTAGCGAAAATGGGCCTTGGACCAGCTTTCATATAACTTTCTTCAGATGAAGTTCGCCATATCTAACCCGACACTCATATGTCTCTTCCATTCAAGTTTAGAGATCCTTTTCGATGGTCAAATTGGATCATAGATAATCTTGTTCGTGCATGGAAGGCCCTACTTCAGACTGGGTCTCGTGAGTGGTTCGCGTCAAAGTGGTAAAAGTAAGTCTGTGGCATCCAAGGGCTGATGGAGGCTAATTTTATTTTTTTGTTAAGTATATATATATATTATATTTGTATAGTATATTATTTGTGCCCACCCAAAATCCAAGATAAAAATATTAGGCCCACGACATTTACTCAAAAGAATTAAAAAATAAAATCTATTTAAAATAAAAAAAAAATTGATTCCACTATTATCTACTCAAACTTATTAAAAAATCAAATATTTGACCTATCACAATTTACTCAAATCTATTAAAAAAATAAAATTTTTTACCCAATATTAAAAACAAAATTTTTGGTCCAACATTAAAAACATAAATTTTGGCCCACCCACCATTAAAAAATAAAACTTTTGGCCCACTTGACTAAATCATATCTTATCTTTTTTTTTTCTCTTTGTCTCACTCACTCTCATCCAGCTGCCCAATTCCCAGCCACAAAAAAAAGAGAAGAAACAAAGAGAAGTTCTACTCAATAGTCAACACACGAGAAGGCAACTCAGTTCATTGAGCTTTTTGTCCTTCCTTGAGCTCAATTCTCTAATTTATATTTTGTATATTTTGCCCTTATTTAAATTTTTATGCATTTTTCACTAATTTATTTTTTTTGTGCATTTTGCCCAGCTATTTTTTTGATTTGTTATAGCCCGAATTAATAATTAGGGATGCCTTGAAGACCTTGAGTTGCGGTTATTAAGTCGACTTATTTTTTGGTAACTCTCAATTCGAACCTATTTTTAATAATTTGAATGATATTGCTTGAATTTATTAAAATTATGAATTGGATACTTTTATGCATTTGTACTTGTATTTGCTTCTTAATACAATATATTCTTTAGAATGGTAGTGATAAAAATAAAATTGACAAAATAGTTTATTTAATTAATTGCAAAAGTTGATGTATAAACCTATTTTCTTGAATAATTTTTTAAAACAGTCATGGAGAAGTACTTCAAGAGAAAGTTTGAGTCAGAGTTATCACCTCCTCCAAATAGAGGTGGTGATTCTTCAAAGACAAGCCATGTAAATATTAATTTGCCCCGACTACGGCCTCGGATTATGGATATTTATGATTTTTTATTTGATAGTTGGAATTAGGCCTAATCTCATGACTAAAAATCAAAAATATTTGACCATTCTAATAAATTTGGACAAATTAAATCTTATGCAAAAAAATAATCAGGCACACTTTTCACTTAAAGAAATGTGAAAATATGTTAAAAAGTTGCGATTAGTAATTGAATATATTTTTTTCGATTACTTTCAATCTTATACTATTCATAATTGTTTGAAATTATTATAGTTTTTTAAAATTGATACAACTTAGTTAGAAATTGATTATTATTAACTTACTTATATAGAGAAAGACATTTTTGACAACATTATTAACAACATTATCATATAATAACGTTATCATACAATCTTTTCAAAGTATGAAAAGTTATTAGGGGTCACAGTACATAGTTGTAATTAATCTCATTTTTTTAAAAGGTTAAANGAAATTGATTATTATTAACTTACTTATATAGAGAAAGACATTTTTGACAACATTATTAACAACATTATCATATAATAACGTTATCATACAATCTTTTCAAAGTATGAAAAGTTATTAGGGGTCACAGTACATAGTTGTAATTAATCTCATTTTTTTTAAAAGGTTAAAATTAGCCTTTTTTTTTTATTGAATATTGTTTTTATAGACTACATATATTGGCATTTGATCCTTTTGTATTTAATGAATCTTTAAATATGCAACACGATTTAAAAAAAAAGATATGTACGACAATACTTTTATTGATTGGAGAAAAATATTAAATTTTGTTGGTTAAGTGTGCCCACCCTAGGACAAATTTCTGGCTCTGTCCCTNATATTGGCATTTGATCCTTTTGTATTTAATGAATCTTTAAATATGCAACACGATTTTAAAAAAAAGATATGTACGACAATACTTTTATTGATTGGAGAAAAATATTAAATTTTGCTGGTTAAGTGTGCCCACCCTAGGACAAATTTCTGGCTCTGTCCTTGCATTAATTACATATGGGCATGACATTGATATAGCAATGACGCATTACATTGCATTTGCATGAAGGAACCACATCCATAGCCATGAGTGTGGGTGTGTGTGTGCATGGTTGTTATCAAACATTACATAGCTGGATGATGGGTGGGCTCGAAAAAATTAGATCAAAGATCAGACTGAGTCGCACAGTTATATGAAGAAAGAATTGGGTCAGAGTTAGCAAGAAGGGCTAGACTATCCCTCGGGGTGAGAGACCCGATTATCGGATACGCACTTCGTTGGAATAAGAGTCCATAAAGTGTGTCGGTATACGAGAAACCGNGACCCGATTATCGGATACGCACTTCGTTGGAATAAGAGTCCATAAAGTGTGTCGGTGTACGAGGAACTGTTGGTGGAAGTCCATAAATTCCGTGTCGGTTGAGTGCCATTGGTGTAAGTCCATAAATATCCACCCCAAGAAAGACTAGGAGATTTTTATTTAAAAGAGTCATTGGGTGTGTAACGCCAATGGTGGTGGCTTATAAAGCTCGATTTTATACTCATATCATTGTATGGGTGAAAGGAGCTAGGGAAGCCTAGGGTAGAGTTGCATGAGTGAATGTCATCTCATATCATGGCATGACGTGTTAGATTTCATCATAGTCTTGCTTGATCTTGATTGGAACGGTTGTAGCATGTTAATTATTGCATGAACATTTCATATGCACTTAGGTTGGGGAGTAGGCTCTGTAAAAAATACTTTACTAGGCGTGCCTCACCCTATACGGGAAAATATTTCATGTGCGGGATACACACCGGAGGAAGGCCCTCACATGGGACCTCAAAGATGAAAAAGGCCGAAATGTGACTTTATTTTGAATATTGTAAATATTTATAAAAACTTTGTTTTTGATATGTACATTCAATGAAATGAATGTAAAAGAGTTGGTATGAATCTTATGTAATATGAAAATCTTCATATACATGTGATGGATGGAGTCAATATATTTTGAAATGAATTAGAAATGAAAATAAGAGAAATAGACAAAATTGGACAAAGCCTACCGGTACAACCTTGTCCAATAGGCAAACCCTACCGGTACAAATTTTTCAGTAGGCCAACCCTACCAGTAGAGATTTTCAAGTAGGCAAATCCTACCAGTAGGAATTTTTCTAGTAAGCTCACCCTATTTGTATGCTCTACCGGTAGGCCTTCCAAAAATCTAAAATTTTAAAACTATTTCGCCATGCTTTTGGGCTATAAGTTCTTTAATTCCAAGGATATAAATGGACTATAATGGAGTATGAAATGTGATACATTGGACTACGATTTGATTAAATGATAAAATGTACACAGGTTACACGTGTGAGTTATAATCCTAGTTAAGGGAATGCTATTGATGTGATGTCGGGTTGTGCGACAATCATGGGTACTTTTTACGGGTTGACGGATGGTCAACGATTGAAAAAGGACCCCCAATTTTAGGCTCGTCACACGAATAATGATGTGTTTGCACAAAAAATGAAAACTCTTTGGATTTGTGGAAAATTGTGAGAGTAACAACTGATATAGTAAAATCAAATGAAAAACAATTGGTCAAACCTCGAAAATTATCTCATCATAGTCAAGTTTATTGATTCTCATTTATAACTCATCCAAGCTCATAATCAAATTTACTCAGACGGCAAAATATTTAACTAAAATTGGATTTTAACAATATGTAGCTTTGAATATAGGTAAGGATAGCTAAAATGTTAAATACTAAGATGCATATATATGAACTCCAAGCATTACCCGTGTAGGAAGAACCGTTGATGAAAAATCAAGGTGAACACACAATAACTATTTTTCAAAACTAGTTTTTCCCATCTACAAAGCCTAGTAAATGGTTAGAACACTTAGAAAATCAATAATACTTGATCGCAAGTGAGAATCCTCCCTCGAATTGCCCCGAAACTTAGCTGAAAGCAAAACCCATCACACCGAAATCAGTAACAAACTACGTGTAAATCAAAGGTAAATGAAAAACAAGGTTGAAAGGAATAACTTCAATAGATTTGCTTCAAAATGCTAAGTTCAAATTCAAGAACAAAAAGCACAACACAAGCTTTGAAAATGGAAATGAAAATGCACTCATTGTCTATACTTTTATATACAGTAAAGTGGATATATAATTATATATTGTTATAGATAGTACCTTAGTATAATTTTATATATTTCTAACTAAATATATTCTTTAATATAAAATATACTTCCTAAAAAAAAACATATAATCTATAAAACATATGCTAACTACACAGAATTAAACACACACACACACAATCAGACATATATGGTAAGTTTATTGTTGGATCTTGAGACAAAGGGTAAAATAGATATTTTGTAAAAGATTTGGTATGACATCATCTTTTTTTCGTTTGCCAGTAACGTCTATTAACTGTAAGGGGTATGAATGAAATAAACATATTAACCACGAAGTAGTGCAGTTAAATTTCAGTACTAGAGAAAGTCCTTGAAGATAGCATATTCTACATGGTGGATGAAATTAAAATTTATCCTTTCACTTTTTGATACATTATACCAAAAAAAAAGGAAGGAATTTGTATTTCTTTCCTCTAAGGATAAAAAATCTATTCCATCCAATTTTCTTTCCTTCTATTTTTTCACCTCTCCTACAAAATTGACCATTAGTTCTTTCAAGATGCTCTTACCTAAGAGGTCAATCATGACAATAATAGATTTCTCATGTCCCTCTCTTTGAATGTTTTATCATCACAATATAATAATTAATATAGATTTATCCCATACGTGAGGTTTGAAGTCAACTTATCCACTAATTCCTTTAGTATTATTTTATTTGAGAATAGTGAAAGGGAGAAAGAGAGAGAATGGAGAAAGAAAGAGAAAATATTATAAAAAAATCTTACATATCACCACAATAATATTATAAATATAAAAAATCACTGTAGCAAAATGTTATTTTAGATGTTTTGAAGATAATCTGTTGCAATGAAATTTTTGGGTTAAATAGCTAAAATTTGAAGATTTTGTGTCCTTTACCTCACTTGTTGGAGATGCTCTCACCTCCCTTCATGGGTCACCCAAAAAAGGTAATAATAAAAGTAAACTTAAGTTTTTTGGAAACAATATAGTCATCCCCTAACTTTTATAAAATGATAAGATTATCCATTATTTTTTAAAGTTACACATTGAAGCCCTTACCACTGACTCAACAAAATTGACATTGTATCTCTGTAATATAAATATATAACAATTAAGTGATAAGTTCTCATGTTAATCGATTCATCAAAAGCATTAGGTTTGAATTAGACTCATCCACAAGTTAAAATTGTGATACTAATCTTTCCAAATTTAACAACTAACCATTATTGGGATAACTTCCATAATTCATCTATTAATCACCCTTCTGAAAAGTAATTTGATAATTAAATAATTATCAAATTACGCTATATTACTATTAATACTGGTAATTGATTACCTAATTAGACAAATTCTTTGTCAGCCACAACATGATTGTGCCACCACTAAAACCATATTTACCATCCACCACCAGATAGATAAGAGTGTGAGGGAGTCTGTGAAGAAAGAGTAGGTAGAGGTAAGGGGTCAAAGTTGAAAACTTTGATAGTAACTAAAGTGTGCTGATTAGTTTCGCTTGTGGGTTTGGAGGATTATGATGGTTGGGAAAAGTGAGTGCGAGGGAAAAAAAGGGGTAGAGATTGGGGTTGAGGTAGTGAGGGTGGAGTGGGAGGTAGTATTTGGTTTAATAGGTTAGGGGATGGAGAGAGGTTTGTTTATGGTTATAGGTTATGAGTGAGAATACGTGTCTGATTTGTATTTATTTATGCAGTTTTGATCGGCAAATAGAGGGAAAAATGTCTTTTATGAGAAATCCGGAATATCAACTAATTATTTATATCTATCACTATTGTCGTGCTATTTTTCAACTGTACAAAGATTTTTATGCTTTTTTGGCATAACTTTGGGGTCTAATTAGAATTTATTCAAATATAAAAGCTAAGAAAAATATGCTGACATGATTTTCACATATGTTCATGATGAAAATATAATTTATCGTGCTACTAGGCTCTCTCCTTGCACTTTCCTTGCGCGTTTAGTTGAAAAATGCTCACAAGTTGACAAACTTAATTAACCTAAAAAGAGAAGAAATTAGTTAAAGATAGTAACAAATTGACTTGTGATCAAAGAAAGATGTGGGAATCTACGCCACAGTTGTTCATAATTAAATAAAAGACAATTGATAAATTCAACTTATTCTCTTCTCTAAATTGGCTAATTTCATTTATTTCTGATATTCATTGATACGTGACCATACTTAATTTTGTAATTTATCTGTTTATGTTCTGTGGGGTTTTTTTTTTTTTTTTTCGGAACAAGTCAGAATTTAATTTGAACTTATCGGGCATATAGTCACTTAGAAGAAGCATTGGGATTTCATTTAGAGCTTATTAATGTTTTGAACTAAACGGAATCCTAATTGTGTCGAAGTTCGATTTTACATACGTTGCGTTTGAATTAGTCAAAATTGAAAAAATTTTGAATACGTCTGAATGAAATTGAACTGAAGGAACATTGTTGTAAGATGTATGAAATTGAGTTCAGTATTCTTGAATATGCCTTGGAGTAATGTAATGAGATGATGAAATTTAGGTGAAGCTATTATAATGTGAACATATGTGATTTGCATTACATTTAGTTGTGTTTAGGTTGTGTATACACCCATGCATGAATTGGAGGCGTGAATGATGGTCTGTAAGAGTGAATGCATGGTTGAAAAGGTTCGTGCAGGCACCAAAGGTGAACTGTCAAAATGTATGTTAGACATGTATTCATGAAGTCCATTCTAAATCTTAACCATACACTCCGATCACCTGCAGTCACACATTTCTGTATTAATCTTCAAATTAAACTAAATACAAATAAATCATTGAAAAACCAATCTAAAATGAATGTAATGAAGCCGTTAAATATGTAATATTATGTACTCATCACTAATCAACAAACACAATCAGACAATTGAATAAAAAGCATAAATTTAAATGAACTCAAGATGCTTTAAGATCCAAAAGATGTATTCATTCATATTTTTCATTATCCTTCGAGTACATACTGACTCCAAAAAGAGATAAAGCCCAAACTCCTAAAGATTATTTTACATAGGCTTTAAGAAAACAACTACTAAAAAAAAAAAAAACACCTAAGGTTCCACTAGAACCTATACACTAACTATAAACAAAAGAAAATAAAGAGGCAAAGAAGTAACTCCTAAATTCTATCACTTTGAATCAGAAGGAGGAGCATCCCCCAAATTAAGCTTCATCTCCATCTGACCTAGAAACATCATCCTCCTCCTCAAAATCTGGGATAATTACTGACTTCTCAAAATTGTTACCCACAGCCAAATCCTTCCCCTTAGAAGAGGTGGCCTTAGCTTGAGTATCTATTGTTTTTGCCATACTTTCCATCACCGTGTAGTGTACGAAGGCATAGAGGAGCCAAGCTAAAAGATTTGTAGCCCATGAAAGCCTATCCAAAGGGTTCAAAGGTGAAAGCTTCTTGAGCACAGTAGGTACATCCTCTTCCTCTTCATTATTCGACTCCCCCCTCTTTCTCTTGCCTTTCTCCTTAGTTGTTACCCGCCTCAATTGGGAAGTTGTAGTTGGGGCTCTATTTGGGGGCATCCTTCAACTTGCCCTTATTCTTAGCATATTCTCCACGATTATAAAAACTATGACAACAGCAAGAACTAAGGGCTTAAAAAAGTTTATCTAATGTTTTTCTATAAAGAAGGAAGAGTATTTATAGTGAAAGAAATATTAGAAGTAAAAGAAAACCCTTCAAATTCTCGTTAAAACCCTCGATTTTTTGCCTTAGATTCAAAACCTACCAGTAGGTGATGCATGATCTACCAGTATCGCGACCCATTGTTTTAACACCTACTGCTAGGACACATACAATCTACCGGTAGAACTCCAGAATTCCTGCAAAATTCCTATTTTCTTCCTTTTTTTTAATGTTTTAATTTTTTTTCTTTAATAAAACAAAACAAAACTAGTCCTGGACTTAACCAATACCTAATACTAGTTAATCAAAACCAAAACCCTAAATACCTAAAAGACAATGATATGATTTTTGTGCGGAACTCTAAAAACTTATGCAATATAACTCAATCAAATAAAAGCTCAAATTAAAAAGCGATGGAGTTTAAAATATCACAAAAATTAAATTTAAATAACTAAAATACAAAACCACTTTCGTAGGCATTCATGAATGCATTTAGCCTATGCAATAAGCCTTTACACCTTTAGATAATCTCTAGTGGACGAGTTTCGTTTCGTAAAGGTTTTCAGGAAAAGATATGTACAAACTTTTCCAATTTAACTATTTCAAATGCAGTATTCTCAACTATTCATCAATGGAGACATCAACATGCCAATTAAACTCAAACCTATAGCTATTATAGGACTAAATGCTATGCAAGAGTATTCACACATACTTTATCAGCAAAAACTCATGTGTACGTGATATGAATTTATTCACGAAATCTATCAAACCAAATTCCCATCCCTATGAGCTATACAAAACTAGCTTTGATGCAATTCTCACCAAGATGTCACTCCGAATAGAACTCTCCGATTATAATGACTATTTCACTGAAGGTATATATGAGCAGAATTTATGTTAACAAAACAAATATATCTCACATATTTCCATACAGTGATAGGCATTATGAAATGAATCAACTTAACATAATCTCATGAAAGAATGCGAAAGCAATAAGAACAATGGAATCATTGTATCCCTTCATCAAATCCAACATATTACTTACCATCATTATCAAAATCAATTAGGACTTCAATAAGGTTGTAATTAGGCCAAGGTTAACAGGTAAAAGAAACAAAGGATTAAGGAATTCAAAAGAGTTATCCCAATTTTGCTTTATTTGGACACAAGACTCTCCTATTGAATCTTTTCTTTTCTATTACTATCACTTCACTCTTTTTTTTTTCTTTCTTCAAAGCCTTTGGCTTTTCCATGTTTTTTTCTCTGTACATCTTGCAACTTCAAATTCCTAGCATTTTTCTGCTTCTTTTATCTTATCTCTCTCTTTTTTTCAATTCCATGCATTTGAGCTTCTTTTTTTTAAAAAAAAACTCCACCCGCTTGAGCATATAACACAAATTTCCCAACTTCCTTGATAAAAGCATAGCAATTCTAGGGATAACAAAGGTAAGATATTTCTATTTTATGACTGGCTTGGCTATTATTCATGGCTAAGAATCGAAGATTTATTCTGGCTCAATCACGGCTTCTAAGGAAAAATTTATAAGGAAGAAACAAGCTAAGGCTAAAAAATTAATCAAAAGATGGCCTAAAATCATTTTTTAAAAATAAAGGCAAATTATTAATTGATAGGGATACAACCAACTGATCATTCCTTATACTCTAACTAAAACAAGTATAATGAGATTATTGAAAGAATTAACTATGAAAGAACTATTCATGAGTAATTGTAATATAACCCTCCAACAAGCTAGGCTCTAAACTCATAGGGTAATATATTCATCTTCACTATACATTTCAAGCCTTTAAGACAAGAATTCAACCTAATAGATTGCAAGAATTATCTGGCAATAGTGTACATAAAATAGAGTTCCTATTGATAAAGCAAGCAAATTCCATCAATTAGCTATTATGCAAATTAACTCAAATTCCAATCAACATATCAAAGTTTGCAAAGAATCTTAAAATAAAGGATAATACATTCCAGATAGCTAAAACATATTTTTTTTTCTTCTTCTTTTTTTTTATAGGAGCAAACAAACAAAACAAATAAACAAAAAGCAAGCAAAAACAAAAAGTGGTGTAAACCCTCA
>CAUOFW020000892.1:233707-255772 GCA_963454935.2 Ilex paraguariensis
CCCCCCCCCCCCCCCCCCCCCCCAACTTGAATTAGGCATTGTCCCTTAATGCAATAGAAATAACCATATGCAATGAGAAAAAGGAAATAGATAAGGAAACGAGATCACCTAAAATGCAGGTCCAAAAAGAAAAACTATTACAAAACCAAAAATAAAAGGGACAATCAATGAAAATATAAAGAACACAACCACCTAACTAATGTACAACAAGTCAGGTGGTAAAGAAATCACGCAACAAGGAGATCCCGATAAACAAGATCAACAAGCTCCTCGTTAGGCTCCTCCAAAGGAAAACTCTCCAAGAATGACTTTAATCATTGACCATTGACCTTAAAAGTCTGGCCATTCTTTGGATTTTCCACTTCCACGACTCTATTAGGATAAACTGTGTGGACCACAAAAGGGCCAGTCCAACGAGAACATAGTTTTCTTGGGAAGATGTGAAGTCAAAAATTGTATAAAAGTATCTTTTGGACTTTCTCAAAGGTTTTTATTAAAATAGATTTATCATGAAAAATTTTGACATTTTATTTATAAATTTTGGTACTCTCATAGGTATCCCTACGTATATCCACAAGTTCATTCAAATCCAACCTCATATGTCTACCACCAAGCCTTAAATTGAAATTCAAAGTTTTAATGACCCAATATGCTCTATGTTCCATCTCTACTAGCAGATGACAAGCTTTTACCATAAACTACTATTGTGTCTTATATGCAGTCCGGTAAGCCTACAAAGAATCAGTCAACCAAAATGATCAATCCTTTCTATTAGGATTTACCATTTTCTGGAGTATATATTTAATCTCCCTATTAGCCAACTCAACTTGGCCACTGGTCTATGGGTTATATGCAGTGGACACCTTATGTGTAATACCATATTTATGCATGAGTGTAGCAAATGACCTATTACAAAAATGCAATCCACCACCATTAATGATGGGTTGAGGCATCCCAAACCTGGATAAAATTTTTTATTTCAAAAATTTTATCACAACCTTGTGATCATTTGTCCTAATTGAGATTTCTTCCACCCACTTTGACACATAGTCAACCACCAATAATATGTATGCATAGCCAAAAGGATATAGGGAAAGGACCCATAAAGTTAATACCCCAATAATCAAATATTTCTATAACAAGTATGGGGGTAAGGGCCATCATGTTCGTATAGTTCACACCTCCTAACCTTTGACATCTACCGCATTGTTTGCAAAACGTAAAGAAATAACTTCTACATGTAGATTCTTCATTTAAGAAAACTCCTACCAATAGGTTTACAACTGGTAGAACTCATCTTTTTATAAATTTCTTCTCTAAGGTCTCCGACTTCACGTCTAATGGATCAACTTCAACTCTAACTTGTTCAAATCCATTATCATGATGCTCCACATCTACCTTTACACCTAGACTATCTGCAAACACGAAATCAATGCATTAATCGCAAAACACGCTAAGCAAAGCAAGTTAGTCTACTTGTAAGCCTAAAGTGAATGTGTTAGTTATAAAATAATGCAAGAATGAGCACTTAACAACCCACACAACCTTTGCTTTTAGACATGATGACATTAGGACTTTCAGTAGAGTAATCAACTCTTTGCCTTGAAGTGAATCAGAGACCTTAGGCTTAATCACATACCTTGTAATATAAGAATATTTATAACTATAAAGATGGTAGATGAAGAGTGCAACTTGGAATTTTCAAAGAGTCTCTTACATCTCCCACCAAAGTTGCCAAAAAACAATGAGAGGGGTAGTCCTAATTAAAGAATGACTTAAAGAACTCTTCTTAAAGATTTTAACAATGCTGAGAAATCTAGTCAGTGGCTCCTCACTTGACACTAACTGAAAGCCCAAAACAGCAGTAAACTTTTTCCATACTTCATTTGCATAACCACATTCGATAAAGAGGTAAGTAGAAGTTTCAGCCTCTTTATGCCAAAAACAAATCTACTTGCCAAAGAAATCCCAAAATGTTTTATGGCTAGCATCCATAGGTAAGGCATTCTTTAAAATCTTCCACCCCACCAGTAGAGCATTAGGTGGGGCAATTTGTTTCCAAACTATTGTTGCCAATTCACTCCACTGCCCTTTCTCTTGAATTAAAATCCAAACAGATTTAGCCGTGAACAAACCTGAATTAGTAAGCTTCCATACTGGCTGATCTTGTCTGTCAAAAGTTTCAACATTAAATATTTTAATCTCTTCCCTTATTTGATCATCTAACCATTGGTCCACTCCACTCAAATCCCAGTGAGAATTATGATAAACTTCTGACCAATTTGGGATCCCACCAAAAATCAGTATGATTACCTGAACCAATAAGCATTTGTGAGCTTGAGACCACCCATTCAAACCATGGAGACAAAAACTTGTAAACTTTAGAATGAAAGAAACCTAAGCTTCTTAGCATATGGATATTGTTAAAAAACATAGCCCAAAGAGATTTACCATTCACTAGGTTCTACACTGGCTTTATTCTAATGGCTTTTAGAATTTCTTCAATTTTTCTAATTCCTAAGCCCCCTTCTTCCATTGGAACAGTAACATTCTTCAAAGAACACCAATGCTCTTCTTTGTGATCATTGAATTGGAATAGATAAAATGACTCATTGCTGCATTCAGTTTGGTTATAATACCCTTGGAAAGATTAAGATAAGATAAGAGATGGACAGGGATTGGATTAAGCACTGATCTTACCAACATTACCTTGCCCATATTTGAAAGCATCTTCTAATACCAGCCTTCCATCCTAGTCCTAAACTTTTGTACAAGCTCTTCAAAAAAAAAATCAGCTTAGCTCTGTCTTTAATAATAGGAAACCCCAGGTAGGTAATGTAACGTTCCAAAATTCACCATGGAAGACATTAACTATCTATATAAAATCCAATCATGAGAGCATAATAAAGTACCATTAAAAAAATAAAATCATTCATCATCCAACATTTGATTAGATAAATCCCCAAAGAAAACATAAGTAAATTCTTAACATAAGAAAACCATCAAATATAAACTCTAGAGACTAAAATTCATTTTTCAACTTCCATTGTTCGATCCACATCATTATCCCCCTCAGCATCACAATCTACCGGCTCATCTAACTCTGGATTTTCCTCAACACTAAAATTTGAAAAATGTTATGGTAGGGTGAGCAATAAAGCCCAATAGGAAAACCTTCTCAAACCCAAACAAGGTTTATAAATCATGAAAAGAGGTAAGGCACCGTTTGTAAAATAATATATATATATATATATATATATATATATATATATATATATATAATTTTGAAGTAAAACAATGACATTTAATGAGATATCAAGTTTATTTTATAAAACAGTAGAGTTCATAATAGAGAATAGAATCATTCAAAAAAACCACAATTCATGACATAATATCTTATGTATGTAGATAGATTACTGTGAATCTACACACCGAACCTATCTTGTCCACCCACAACACAAATCATCTCAAATAATACCTCCAGGGCCAAAACAGTTTAGGTAAGGAGTGTACCTACGTATTAGCATTGACATATCCTTTCATAGGAATAGTATACTAGCACCCAGCCTCGAACCTATGTGGACAAATAGTGGTTAGCTTTCACAAGAAACTAAATCCCTTACGAGTGTTAGGCAACCACCAAACCCCTCAAAGTAGGAAAACCTTTAGCACTGTACGATATGCATTCGAGTGTAACACGTTCATTGCACCCATCAATATAAGAGCAAATTGGTAATTTGAACTTTTTCTTAAAAAGGGTAAAATGGTAATTGGCCACTATAATGCATATTTAAAATACTCATGTTCTAGACCTCAGATGAGGAAACGGAGTTCGCCATTAGGTTTGTATCGCAAAACCTAGTCACCCTTTCAAATTTCGTCGAATTCTGAGATAGTCAGATTTTTGCACATCGTTTGAGGCGATTGCGTGGCGAATAACATTTTAAAGTCCCCAAAAATGTTTTTTTATAAAATTTCCTTAAAATTAAGTTAAATTTTCAATAAAATTTATTTGGACTTAATCCAGGACTTAATGAATCGTTTCGGGACAAAAAATAGACCCAAAAGTCGAAAATATGCGGTGCGATGTGGACCGGACATTCAGGACTATAAATATAGACATAAAATCAGATATTTTGAAGAAATATCTTCATTATTCATCCAAGTGGCTGGCCATAGAGACAGAAGAGAGAAAATAGAGAAAAAACTTAATCTTCAAGGCTTCCTCCTTCGATTCTCGAAACTCCGTCGTTTGGATTAACTCGGACCAAGAGTTAAAGTCGATCACTGCAACGAGGGTTACGTCTACGTCCCAAGAAAAGTGAATTTCACCGAAGATCCAAGAGGGGACTTTGGAGAAATCAAAGGTTCTTGGGCTTTGGTTGGTGTTCTTGGAGGTTCTACTACTTCCTACACGCTACAAGAGGTAGGGTTCTTCCTACTTTGGTTTTATTCCTATCTTAAGGGGCTGTTAAGGAGCTGAATTTGGGCTGTTTAAGGGACTGATTTTAGGCTATTTAGTGCCTAAATTGTGGGCTATTTTTGGACTGAAATTGTGACTATTTTTGGACTAAAATTGTGACTATTTTTGGGCTGAAATTGTGACTGTTTTTGGACGAAAAAGTAGACTGTTTTTGGATGGAAAAGTGGACTATTTTTGGACTGAAAAGTGGACTATTTTTGTAGACTATTTTTAGGCTATTTTGCGGAATATTTTTGGACTATTTTTGTAGACTATTTTTAGGCTATTTTGCGGACTGTTTTTAGGCCATTTTGTGGGCTATATATGGGCAGTTATATGGTGGTTTATATGGGCTATTTTGGTGGTTTATATAGGCTGTTTTGTGGCTTAGATAAGGGCCATTACATGGGCTATTATGTGTTATATTATGCCTTAATGATTAAGTATGTTATTGGCATGGATTATGTAATAACGTNTTTTGTAGACTATTTTTAGGCTATTTTGCGGACTGTTTTTAGGCCATTTTGTGGGCTATATATGGGCAGTTATATGGTGGTTTATATGGGCTATTTTGGTGGTTTATATAGGTTGTTTTGTGGCTTAGATAAGGGCCATTACATGGGCTATTATGTGTTATATTATGCTTTAATAATTAAGTATGTTATTGGCATGGATTATGTAATAACATGCTTGTGAATTGTGTTGGATATGAATATTAATACATGCTAGTTGTTCTTTTGACATTGTGAGGAATTATGGCAAGCATATGCATTATATATTAAGTACCATGACATATGTTGAGATATGTGGTTAAATTGGTTCGTGTAGCATTCATTGCATATGAGACATGATGTTGGCATGTAATGGTACATTACATTGCATATGCACAAAGACATCGCATATTGAGAGTGTGTGTGTGCATGGTTGTCATCTTCACCTCATTTGGTTTATGACGAGTGGGTTTAGGAAGGTTGGATTGATGATTCAACTGAATTGCATGGTTTTATAGAAAATTGGGTCGGGGTGAGCAAGAAGGGCTAGAATATCCCTCGGGTGAAAGACCTAGTAATTGGATTCACACTCCGTTAGTATAAGAGCCCATAAAGTGTGTCGGTATACGCAGAACCGTTGGTAGTAGTCTATGAATTCCGTGTCGGCCAAGTGCCGTTGGTGTAAGTCCATAAATACCCACCCCCAAGAAAAAAACCCTAGATTTATATAAAAATGTCATTTGATGTGTAACATAGATGAAGGTGGCGTTGCATTGTGTTGCGGGAATCGGTGGAGACTCGGGGTAAAATGCATGAGTGAGTCTCATCTCATTTCATAGCATGCAATGGTAGAATTCTAACATAGAATTGCATATTCTTACTTGGAATGTTGATATGACTATGAAATGTTAAATGTGAACATTGCATGTGCACTTAGGTGTGGTGTAGCCTTTGTAGAAAATACTCTACTAGGCGTGGCTCACCCTATACGGAAAACATTTCAGGTACGAAATATACGCCGGTGGACGGCTTTCATTTAGGGCCACAAGGGTGAAGAAAGCCAACTTGTGGCTTTAATAACTTCTTTTGTAAAACTTTTGGAGCAAACTAGTTTTGACATGTAATTTTATGTAAGAGAGTTGTAATTGAACTCATATGGATTGTTTTCAATATAACCTTGCATATTTTTATGAGTATGGATAAATGGACCCGGTGTGGTTAATTTTTACTCATAAATGGACCCGGTGCGGTCATTGTGTTATATTGGGTCTCGGATGGGTCATATGAGTGTATATTGCACAGGTTGGGTTTTGGGTAGAGCTCCCCATACAAAGGAGACACTGATTGAATTTTGTTAAATTATGGATCCCGGTAAATGGGACATTACGGCCCGATATCGAGTTATCTATAGACATTCCGCGGGTTGATGGGTGGTCAGCGGACCCTTGGATTTTTGGGGTGTCACAGCTTGGTATCAGAGCATAGGTATATGATTTACCTAGGGCTTGATGGGTATGGGTCTAGACCATTGCATGCATTGCACATTTCATCTTATGTGCTTACATTTTGTTACATGATTACGTGCTATGTGATTATGTAAATTATATACATGGTAAAATGTATATGAAAAAGAGAAACACTAGGGTTAGAAAACATAATCTTGGGAGTTTGGAAAAAGGGATGAATAAGATAGTTCATTGTGTAAATGTCAACTAGTAGTTGGCATACGCACTACTAGTGAAACAAGGAGGAAAATCTCCAAGTTTAAATACTTGATCCCTAACTTGGGATGTTAAGTAATTGATCTATTGCTATCTTATGTGTGTTTAGATGGCAACTAATTAATCTATTGCTATCTTATGTGTGTGTAGATGGCAACTAGAGAAAGGGGACGTCAGGGTGGATGGAACAATAATCAACCACCACCGGCCTATGACCAACAGGCCGTCATAGAGGCTATTGGTACGGCGGTTGCTACCATTGCACAGGCTAGTGCTACGGCTATCCCTATTGCACAGACTGGTGCAAACGTGGGACAAGGATGCTTGAACAACCTCTAGAGTTTTAAGGCACATCAGCCTCTGATCTTCATGGGAGGGGCGGATCCAATGGTGGCTGACCATTGGTTCCAGAAAGTTAACAAGATCTTGAGGGCTATGGAGATCACCTCCGACGCCACAAAGGTAACATTAGCAACATTTCAGCTGGAAGGAGAATCCCAGGTGTGGTAGGATTGGGTCAAGGACTCAAAGAATTTGGAGACCATGACTTGGGTAGAGTTCAAAGACCTCTTCATGGAAAAATACTTCCCGGTGGCTGTGAGGCATGCGAAGCCTCGGGAGTTTCTAGACTTGAGGCAGGGAACGATGTCAGTGATGGAATATATGGCTAAGTTCACAGAATTCGCACGTTTCGCTGATGATTATGTGGCCACAGATATGGCCAAAGTGAGGAAGTTCGAGGATGGCTTGAAGTTGTCCATCTGAGGCAAGATTGTGGGTCTTCTTCTGCAAGACTTGGACTTGATGGTCGCCACAACAATGGCCATTGAGAAAGAGGTGGATGATGCACGGAACATCCGGGAGGTGGGTGTGAAAGATAAGAAGAAGGAGGGTCAATCCTCTTCTTCTAGTTTGGGGAAGAAGTAGAGGACTTCTGCTCCACAAGGGTTTCAGGGATAGGGCCATGGCTATCAAGGCCAAGGCCAAGGCCAGTCCTCCCAAGGTGGGAGAAACTTTAGGACTACGTATCAGGTGGGTCAGAAGACTTGCTATCATTGTCATTAGCCGGGTCACATGAAATGGGATTGCCCTCAGAGGCAAGAATCCCAGAGTTATGGGTCATCTCAGTTCCGGACTTCGTTGGGGCAACCACAAACTCAGTACATTCCTCCCTATCCCACCATGGGCCAGGGAAGTCAGTACCAATTCCAGGGCGCTGCACAAGGCCCTACTAATTCACGAGCAGGGACTCCCCAAACAAGTCAGATAGGCCAGGGCATGGGTTGAGGTCGAGGTCGAGGTCAGGGTTCACAAGTCGGGACATCGAGAACCTAGGGGCGTGTTTATGCCATGGTGCCATAGACTGAGTCGACAGATCCGTCGATGATACAAGGTACATTTCTACTTTCTCGCTTATGGGCAAGGGTATTATTTGACTCTGGTGCATCTCATTCTTTTATTGCTGCATCATGTGTGAAATATTTGGGCTTAGAGGTTAAAACCTTAGAAGAGCCATTGCATGTGAGTTCTCCACTAGGAGCTAGGGTAAGAGTGGACCAGATATGTCGGGGTTGTGAGTTAGAGATCTCGGGGATCCTACTCACTCTGAAACTTAGGGTCATGGACATGTCGGAGTTTGATGTTATCCTCAGAATGGATTGGGTGATAGCATATCGAGTCATCATTGATTATGATCGAAAGAGGGTCACTGCTTATACGCCGGAGGGTATTTGTTTCAAGTTCCAGGGGAAAAAACGTGATGCTTTACCTCAGGCCGTGTACGACTCTAGATGGCATGGACAGTTGATGGGTTGGCTAGTGAGCCTTACCCTAGAGGACAAGGCAAGACAAGAAATGGGTTTACCTCGGGTTGTTTACGAATATGAGGATTTTTTTCCAGATGAACTATCGGAATTACCTCCACATAGGGATGTAGACTTCACCATTGAGTTGTATCCTAGTACATCACCCATTTCTATGACTCCACATAGGATGACGCCTACAGAGTTGCAAGAACTCAAGGTCCAATTATAAGAATTGTTGGACAGGAGCTTTATTAGACCGAACACTTCACCTTGGGGCACTCCGGTATTGTTTGCCAAGAAAAAGGATAAGACCCTTCGATTGTGTATAAATTATTGGTAGTTGAATCGGGTTACTATCAAGAATAGGTACCCTTTGTCGAGGATTGATGACTTGTTTGATTAGCTGAGAGGGGTGTGAGTCTACTCTAAGATAGATCTCTGCCCCAGTTACCATCAATTGAGGGTTAGGGAGGTGGATATCCCTAAGATGCGATATAATGATTTCGAGTTTACAGTCATGCCTTTCGGATTGACGAATACCTTGACGACATTCATGGATCTCATGCATAGGGTGTTCCAACCCTACCTGGATCAGTTTGTTGTGGTCTTCATTGACGACATCTTGATATACTCCAAGTTTGAGGAGGAGCATTAGGGTTACTTGAGGATTATTCTCTAGGTCTTGAGAAATGATCAGTTGTACGCTAAGTTCAGCAAGTGTGAATTCTGGCTTACTGAGATGAAATTTTTGGGATATGTGGTGTCGGCTTCGAGTGTATCCGTAGATCCGGAAAAGGTTGAGGCAGTCATGAATTGGGAGAGGCCGAAGTCAGTCTTTGAGATACGCAGTTTCTTGGGATTGGTAGGGTAATACGGGAGATTCATTGAGGACTTCTCCTGCCTAGCTGCACGTATGATGAGATTGACTTGGAAGGAGGTTAAATTTGAGTGGAATGATTCATGTGAGAAGACATTCCAGGAGTTGAAGAGGATGCTTACTTTAGCCCCTATTCTGATTGTTCTAGAGAGGGGACAGAGGTAAACAGTATATTGTGATGCCTCCAAGGACGGACTTGGTTGCGTTTTGATGCAATCCGGGAGAGTGGTAGCTTATGGTTCTCGGTAGTTAAAGAACCACGAGCAGAGTTACCCCACATATGACATGGAGTTGGCGGCCATTGTCTTTGCCTTGAAGGCTTGGCGCCACTATCTATACGGTGAGTAGTTCGAGGTGTTTTCAGACTACAAAAGTCTGAAGTACATCTTTACACAGTGGGACCTCAACATGAGGATGCAAGTGGATGGAGTTTTTGGAGGACTATAACTTCACTTTGCATTTCCATCCCGGTAAGGCAAATGTGGTGGCTGACGTACTCAGCCGGAAGTCACAAGGAGTCTTGGCTAGTGTGGCTTCTCAGGAATGGAAGATCCTCGAGGCTGTGGGACAGTTCGGGTTACGTTACATGGGGCAAACTCAGGGTACTTTGGGAAGTTTGGTGGCTACGCCTTCCCTACTGAGCAGAGTGATTGAGTCTCAGGTGCAAGAACCAGAAATATTGTCCATCAAGGACTGAGTACAGTCAGAGACAGGTGATGAGGGCTAGGTCATTCACTCAGATGGTAGTCTTTGGCTTAGGGGAAAGATTGTGGTTCCCTAGTCTGCGGAGCTCAGAGAGGAGATTCTTAGAGAATTCCATTGCCCTCATTTTGCTGTGCATCCAGGTGGCACAAAGATGTACCATAATCTTCGTCGCTAGTATTATTGGATAGGATAAAGAAAGATGTTAGAAATTTTATTAGCCGATGTCTCACGTGTCAGCTAGTAAAGGCTGAACACTAGAGACCAGCAGGGTTACTCTAGCCTTTGGAGGTAGCTGAGTGGAAGTGTGAGCATGTCATGATGGATTTTGTGACTCACTTGGCACGGACATCATGGGGTCATGATGCGGTGTGCGTAGCAGTGGACTGGCTTACCAAGTCGGCACACTTTTTAGCAGTGCAGATGACCTTCGCACTGGAGGAATTCTGCAGGTTGTATATACGGAAGATTGTTCGGTTGCATGGAGTGCCCGTATCTATAGTATCAGACCGGGATCCTAGGTTTATAGCTCATTTTGGGAGAGTTTTCAGCGAGCCATGGGGACACAGTTGATGATGAGCACTGTTTTTCATCCCAAGACAGATGGTCAGTCTGAGAGAACTATCCAAACTTTAGAGGACATGCTACGGGCTTGCGTCCTAGATCTCAAGGGTAGCTGGGAAGATCACTTACCTTTGGTGGAGTTCGCATACAATAGTTATCAGGCGAGTATACAGATGACACCCTATAAGACATTATATGGGAGGCCATGCTGTTCTCCGGTTTGTTGGATGGAGGTAGGAGAGAGATCCTATACAGGTCTAGATTTGGTTAGGGACACCTCTGAGAAGGTGGAATTGATACGGGAGCATCTTCTCATGGCTCAGAGCCGACAGAAGTGCTACGCCGATAGACGACGACGACCTCTGGAGTTTGAGGTGGGAGATCATGTCTTCTTGAAGGTGATGCCTAAGAGAGGAGTGATCAGGTTTGGTAAGCGGGGAAAGCTATCGCCGAGGTATATCGGGCCCTTCGAGGTACTCGAGCGGTTGAGTGCAGTGGCTTACCGATTGGCGTTACCGCCAAATCTATCGGGTGTTCATGCGGTTTTCCATGTCTCCATGCCTTGGAAATACACCCCAGATTCGACTTATGTGGTGGATTGGGGAGAGCTTGTTGTTGATGCTGCTAGGACCTTTAAGGAGGGACCGGTGCGCATCATGGATAGCCGGGAATAGGTTTTGCGAGGCAAGACCATGCAGATAGTGAAGGTGCTGTGGCCGCACTGAGGAGTGGAAGAGGCGACATGGGAGCGCGAGGACACCATCCGTACCAATTATCTTTTTTTATTCGAGGATGGAGGTACTTTCTTATAGTCATTAGATATTAAATGACTATTGCATGTGCATGTGATTGTATGTGTATGTGTATGTGAATTTCGGGGACGAAATTCTTTTAAGGGGGAAGAATGTAAAACCCAGGTAAATTTGAATTTTTTCTGAAAAAGGGCACAATGGTAATTTGTCACTATAATGCGTATTTAAAATACTTANGTATGTGTAAGTGAATTTCGAGGACAAAATTCTTTTAAGGGGGAAGAATGTAAAACCCAGGTAAATTTGAATTTTTTCTGAAAAAGGGCACAATGGTAATTTATCAATATAATGCGTATTTAAAATACTCATGTTCTAGACCTCGGATAAGGAAACGGAGTTCGCCGTTGGGTTTGTATCGCAAAGCCTAATCACCCTGTCAAATTTCGTCGAATTCCGAGATAGTCGGATTTTTGCATGTCGTTCAAGGCGACTGCGTGGCAAATGATATTTTAAAGGTCTCCAAAATTTTTTTTTATAAAATTTCCTTAAAATTAAGTTAAATTTTCAATAAAATTTATTTGAACTTAACCCGAGACTTAATGAATCGTTTCGGGACGAAAAACGGACTCGAAAGTCGAAAATATACGGTGCGATATGGACTGCACATTCGGGACTACAAATATAGACATAACATCATATATTTTGAAGAAATATCTTCATTATTCACCCAAGTGGCCGGCCATAGAGACAGAAGAGAGAAAAGAGAGAAAAACCTTAATTTTCAAGGCTTCCTCCTTCGATTCTCGAAACTCCGTCGCTCAGATCAACTTGGACCAAGAGTTAAGGTCGATCACCACGATGAGGGTTACGTCTATGTACCAAGAAAATTGAATTTCACTGAAGATCCAAGAGGGGACTTTAGGGAAATCAAAGGTTCTTGGGCTTTGGTTGGGGTTCTTGGAGGTTCTACTACTTCCTACACGCTACAAGAGGTATGGTTCATTCTACTTTGGTTTTATTCCTATCTTAAGGGGCTATTAAGGGGCTAATTTTGAGCTGTTTAGTGCCTAAATTGTGGGCTATTTTTGGACTGAAATTGCGACTGTTTTTGGACTGAAATTGTGACTGTTTTTGGATAGAAAAGTGGACTATTTTTAGGCCTTTTTGCGGACTATTTTTAGGCCATTTTGTGGGCTATACACGGGCTGTTATATGGTGGTTTATATGGGCTATTTTGGTGGTTTATATAAGGGCTATTTTGTGGCTTAGATAAGGGTCGTTACGTGGGNTATGACTCCACATAGGATGACGCCTACAGAGTTGCAAGAACTCAAGGTCCAATTATAAGAATTGTTGGACAGGAGCTTTATTAGACCGAACACTTCACCTTGGGGCACTCCGGTATTGTTTGCCAAGAAAAAGGATAAGACCCTTCGATTGTGTATAAATTATTGGTNATTATAAGAATTGTTGGACAGGAGCTTTATTAGACCGAACACTTCACCTTGGGGCACTCCGGTATTGTTTGCCAAGAAAAAGGATAAGACCCTTCGATTGTGTATAAATTATTGGTAGTTGAATCGGGTTACTATCAAGAATAGGTACCCTTTGTCGAGGATTGATGACTTGTTTGATTAGCTGAGAGGGGTGTGAGTCTACTCTAAGATAGATCTCTGCCCCAGTTACCATCAATTGAGGGTTAGGGAGGTGGATATCCCTAAGATGCGGTATAATCATTTCGAGTTTACAGTCATGCCTTTCGGGTTGACGAATACCCTGACGACATTCATGGATCTCATGCATAGGGTGTTCCAACCCTACCTGGATCAGTTTGTTGTGGTCTTCATTGACGACATCTTGATATACTCCAAGTTTGAGGAGGAGCATTAGGGTTACTTGAGGATTATTCTCTAGGTCTTGAGAAATGATCAGTTGTACGCTAAGTTCAACAAGTGTGAATTCTGGCTTACTGAGATGAAATTTTTGGGATATGTGGTGTCGGCTTCGAGTGTATCCGTAGATCCGGAGAAGGTTGAGGCAGTCATGAATTGGGAGAGGCCGAAGTCAGTCTTTGAGATACGCAGTTTCTTGGGATTGGTAGGGTACTACGGGAGATTCATTGAGGACTTCTCCTGCCTAGCTGCACGTATGATGAGATTGACTTGGAAGGAGGTTAAATTTGAGTGGAATGATTCATGTGAGAAGACATTCCAGGAGTTGAAGAGGATGCTTACTTCAGCCCTTATTCTGATTGTTCTAGAGAGGGGACAGATGTACACAGTATATTGTGATGCCTCCAAGGACGGACTTGGTTGCGTTTTGATGCAATCCGGGAGAGTGGTAGCTTATGGTTCTCGGTAGTTAAAGAACCACGAGCAGAGTTACCCCACACATGACATGGAGTTGGCGGCCATTGTCTTTGCCTTGAAGGCTTGGCGCCACTATCTATACGGTGAGTAGTTCGAGGTGTTTTCAGACCACAAAAGTCTGAAGTACATCTTTACACAACGGGACCTCAACATGAGGATGCAAGTGGATGGAGTTTTTGGAGGACTATAACTTCACTTTGCATTACCATCCCGGTAAGGCAAATGTGGTGGNTATCGAGTCATCATTGATTATGATCGAAAGAGGGTCACTGCTTATACGCCGGAGGGTATTTGTTTCAAGTTCCAGGGGAAAAAGCGTGATGCTTTACCTCAGGCCGTGTACGACTCTAGATGGCATGGACAGTTGATGGGTTGGCTAGTGAGTCTTACCCTAGAGGACAAGGCGAGACAGGAAATGGGTTTACCTCGGGTTGTTTATGAATATGAGGATTTTTTTCCATATGAACTACCAGAATTACCTCCACATAGGGATGTAGACTTCACCATTGAGTTGCATCCCGGTACATCGCCCATTTCTATGACTCCACATAGGATGACGCCTACAGAGTTGCAAGAACTCAAGGTCCAATTATAAGAATTGTTTGACAGGAGCTTTATTAGACCGAACACTTCACCTTGGGGCACTCCGGTATTGTTTGCCAAGAAAAAGGATAAGACCCTTCGATTGTGTATAAATTATTGGTAGTTGAATCGGGTTACTATCAAGAATAGGTACCCTTTGTCGAGGATTGATGACTTGTTTGATTAGCTGAGAGGGGTGTGAGTCTACTCTAAGATAGATCTCTGCCCCAGTTACCATCAATTGAGGGTTAGGGAGGTGGATATCCCTAAGATGCGGTATAATCATTTCGAGTTTACAGTCATGCCTTTCGGGTTGACGAATACCCTGACGACATTCATGGATCTCATGCATAGGGTGTTCCAACCCTACCTGGATCAGTTTGTTGTGGTCTTCATTGACGACATCTTGATATACTCCAAGTTTGAGGAGGAGCATTAGGGTTACTTGAGGATTATTCTCTAGGTCTTGAGAAATGATCAGTTGTACGCTAAGTTCAGCAAGTGTGAATTCTGGCTTACTGAGATGAAATTTTTGGGATATGTGGTGTCGGCTTCGAGTGTATCCGTAGATCCGGAAAAGGTTGAGGCAGTCATGAATTGGGAGAGGCCGAAGTCAGTCTTTGAGATACGCAGTTTCTTGGGATTGGTAGGGTAATACGGGAGATTCATTGAGGACTTCTCCTGCCTAGCTGCACGTATGATGAGATTGACTTGGAAGGAGGTTAAATTTGAGTGGAATGATTCATGTGAGAAGACATTCCAGGAGTTGAAGAGGATGCTTACTTTAGCCCCTATTCTGATTGTTCTAGAGAGGGGACAGAGGTAAANAGGGTAATACGGGAGATTCATTGAGGACTTCTCCTGCCTAGCTGCACGTATGATGAGATTGACTTGGAAGGAGGTTAAATTTGAGTGGAATGATTCATGTGAGAAGACATTCCAGGAGTTGAAGAGGATGCTTACTTCAGCCCTTATTCTGATTGTTCTAGAGAGGGGACAGATGTACACAGTATATTGTGATGCCTCCAAGGACGGACTTGGTTGCGTTTTGATGCAATCCGGGAGAGTGGTAGCTTATGGTTCTCGGTAGTTAAAGAACCACGAGCAGAGTTACCCCACACATGACATGGAGTTGGCGGCCATTGTCTTTGCCTTGAAGGCTTGGCGCCACTATCTATACGGTGAGTAGTTCGAGGTGTTTTCAGACTACAAAAGTCTGAAGTACATCTTTACACAGTGGGACCTCAACATGAGGATGCAAGTGGATGGAGTTTTTGGAGGACTATAACTTCACTTTGCATTTCCATCCCGGTAAGGCAAATGTGGTGGCTNCCTTGAAGGCTTGGCGCCACTATCTATACGGTGAGTAGTTCGAGGTGTTTTCAGACCACAAAAGTCTGAAGTACATCTTTACACAACGGGACCTCAACATGAGGATGCAAGTGGATGGAGTTTTTGGAGGACTATAACTTCACTTTGCATTACCATCCCGGTAAGGCAAATGTGGTGGTTGACGTACTCAGCCGGAAGTCACAAGGAGTCTTGGCTAGTGTGGCTTCTCAGGAATGGAAGATCCTCGAGGCTGTGGGACAGTTCGGGTTACGTTACATGGGGCAAGCTCAGGGTACTTTGGGAAGTTTGGTGGCTACGCCTTCCCTACTGAGCAGAGTGATTGAGTCTCAGGTGCAAGAACCAGAAATATTGTCCATCAAGGACCGAGTACAGTCAGAGACAGGTGATGAGGGCTAGGTCATTCACTCATATGGTAGTCTTTGGCTTAGGGGAAAGATTGTGGTTCCCTAGTCTGCGGAGCTCAGAGAGGAGATTCTTAGAGAATTCCATTGCTCTCATTTTGCTGTGCATCCAGGTGGCACAAAGATGTACCATAATCTTCGTCGCCAGTATTATTGGATAGGATAAAGAAAGATGTTAGAAATTTTATTAGCCGATGTCTCACGTGTCAGTTAGTAAAGGCTGAACACTAGAGACCAACAGGGTTACTCCAGCCTTTGGAGGTAGTTGAGTGGAAGTGGGAGCATGTCACGATGGATTTTGTGACTCACTTGCCACGGACATCATGGGGTCATGATGTAGTGTGCGTAGCAGTGGACTGGCTTACCAAGTCGGCACACTTTTTAGCAGTGCAGATGACCTTCGCACTGGAGGAATTCTGCAGGTTGTATATACGGAAGATTGTTCGGTTGCATGGAGTGCCCGTATCTATAGTATCAGACCGGGATCCCAGGTTTATAGCTCATTTTGGGAGAGTTTCCAGCGAGCCATGGGGACACAGTTGATGATGAGCACTGTTTTTCATCCCAAGACAGATGGTCAGTCTGAGAGAACTATCCAAACTTTAGAGGACATGCTACGGGCTTGCGTCCTAGATCTCAAGGGTAGCTGGGAAGATCACTTACCTTTGGTGGAGTTCGCATACAATAGTTATCAGGCGAGTATACAGATGACACCCTATAAGACATTATATGGGAGGCCATGCTGTTCTCCGGTTTGTTGGATGGAGGTAGGAGAGAGATCCTATACAGGTCTAGATTTGGTTAGGGACACCTCTGAGAAGGTGGAATTGATACGGGAGCATCTTCTCAAGGCTCAGAGCCGACAGAAGTGCTACGCCGATAGACGACGACGGCCTCTGGAGTTTGAGGTGGGAGATCATGTCTTCTTGAAGGTGATGCCTAAGAGAGGAGTGGTCAGGTTTGGTAAGCGGGGAAAGCTATCGCCGAGGTATATCGGGCCCTTCGAGGTACTCGAGAGGGTGAGTGCAGTGGCTTACCGATTGGCGTTACCGCCAAATCTATCGGGTGTTCATGCGGTTTTCCATGTCTCCATGCCCTGAAAATACACCCTGGATTCGACTTATGTGGTGGATTGGGGAGAGCTTGTTGTTGATGCTGCTAGAATCTTTAAGGAGGAACCGGTGCGCGTCATGGATAGCCGGGAATAGGTTTTGCGAGGCAAGACCATGCAGATAGTGAAGGTGTTGTGGCCGCACTGAGGAGTGGAAGAGGCGACATGGGAGCGCGAGGACACCATCCGTACCAATTATCTTTTTTTTATTCGAGGATGGAGGTACTTTCTTATAGTCATTAGATATTAAATGACTGTTGCATGTGCATGTGATTGTATGTGTATGTGTAAGTGAATTTCGAGGACAAAATTCTTTTAAGGGGGAAGAATGTAAAACCCAGGTAAATTTGAATTTTTTCTGAAAAAGGGCACAATGGTAATTTATCAATATAATGCGTATTTAAAATACTCATGTTCTAGACCTCGGATAAGGAAACGGAGTTCGCCGTTGGGTTTGTATCGCAAAGCCTAATCACCCTGTCAAATTTTGTCGAATTCCGAGATAGTCGGATTTTTGCATGTCGTTCAAGGCGACTGCGTGGCGAAAGATATTTTAAAGGTCCCCAAAATTTTTTTTTATAAAATTTCCTTAAAATTAAGTTAAATTTTCAATAAAATTTATTTGAACTTAATCCGAGACTTAATGAATCGTTTCGGGACGAAAAACGGACTCGAAAGTCGAAAATATACGGTGCGATATGGACTGCACATTCGGGACTACAAATATAGACATAACATCAGATATTTTGAAGAAATATCTTCATTATTCACCCAAGTGGCCGGCCATAGAGACAAAAGAGAGAAAAGGGAGAAAAACCTTAATCTTCAAGGCTTCCTCCTTTGATTCTCGAAGCTCCGTCGCTCAGATCAACTTGGACCAAGAGTTAAGGTCGATCACCGCGATGAGGGTTACGTCTATGTACCAAGAAAATTGAATTTCACCGAAGATCCAAGAGGGGACTTTAGAGAAATCAAAGGTTCTTGGGCTTTGGTTGGTGTTCTTGGAGGTTCTACTACTTCCTACACGCTACAAGAGGTAGGGTTCATTCTACTTTGGTTTTATTCCTATCTTAAGGGGCTATTAAGGGGCTAATTTTGGGCTGTTTAGTGCCTAAATTGTGGGCTATTTTTGGACTGAAATTGTGACTGTTTTTGGACTGAAATTGTGACTATTTTTGGATAGAAAAGTGAACTATTTTTAGGCCATTTTGCGGACTATTTTTAGGCCATTTTGTGGGCTATACACGGGCTGTTATATGGTAGTTTATATGGGCTGTTTTGGTGGTTTATATAAGGGCTATTTTGTGGCTTAGATAAGGGTCGTTACGTGGGCTATTATATGGTCTGTTATGTGTTATATTATGCCTTAATGATTAAGTGTGTTATTGGCATGAATTATGTAATAGCATGCTTGTGAATTGTGTTGGATATGAATATTAATACATGCTAGTTGATGTTTTGACATTGTGAGGAATTATGACAAGTATATGCATTAGATATTAAGTACCATAACATATGTTGAGATAAGTGGTTAAAGTGGTTCATATAACATTCATTGCATATGAGACATGACATTGACATGCAATGGTACATTACATTGCATATGCGCGGAGACATCGCATATTGAGGGTGTGTGTGTGCATGGTTGTCATCTTCACCTCATTTGGTGTATGACGAGTGGGTTTGAGAAGGTTGGATTGATGATTCAACTGAGTCGCATGATTTTTTGAAAAATTGGATTCACACTCCGTTGGTATAAGAGTCCATAAAGTGTGTCGGTGTATGAGAAATCGTTGGTAGTAGTCCATGAATTCCGTGTCGACCGGGTGCCATTGGTGTAAGTTCATAAATACCCATCCCCGAGAAAAAACCCTAGATTTATATAAAAATGTCATTTGATGTGTAACATAGATGACGGTGGCACTGCATTGTGTTGTGGGAGTCGGTGAAGAATCGGGGTAAAATGCATGAGTGAGTCTCATCTCCTTTCATAGCATGACATGGTAGAATTCCACCCTAAAATTGCATATTCTTACTTGGAATGTTGTTGTGAGTATGGAATGTTAAATGTGAACATTGCATGTGCACTAAGGTGGGGAGTAGCCTCTGTAAGAAACACTCTACTAGGCGCGGCTCACCCTATATGGGAAACATTTCAGGTACGGGATATACGCTAGTGGACGGCTCTCATTCAGGGCTACAAGGGTGAAGAAAGCCGACTTGTGACTTTAATAACTTCTTTTGTAAAATTTTTGGAGCAAACTATTTTTGACATGTAATTTTATGTAAGAGAGTTGTAATTGAACTCATATGGACTGTTTTCAATATAACCTTGCATGTTTTTATATGAGTATGGATAAATGGATCCGGTGTGGTCAATTTTTACTCGTAAATAGACCCGGTGCGGTCATTGTGTTATATTGGGCCTCGGATGGGTCATATGATTATATATTGAACAGGTTGGGTTTTAGGTAGAGCTCCCCGTACAAAGGAGACTCTACCTAAATTTTTTTAAATTATGGATCCCGGTAAATGGGACATTACGGTGCGATATCGAGTTACACGATATCCATAGACATTCCGCGGGTTGATGGGTGATCAACGGACCCCCGGATTTTTGGGGTGTCACAGTACGATATGCATTCGAGTGTAACACGTTCATTGCACCCATCAATATAAGAGAAAAAAACAAAAATTATCATAAATTCAACCAAAATTAAGAATAATTGATCTATAATTTTTTCAAATGAATAATTCAATAAAACATACAAGAGATCCCACAGAAAATATAGTTGAATTGATAGTAATCAAGAAGTATGGTTTTGTAACCAAGGACTTAAAATATTTTGATGTAAAACATGTGTTTGGATGTAAACCAAGATTTTATTCAAGAATTGAAACACATTTAAAAAGGAATGTAAAAAGAATCTATCACATAAGTGGAGTAGGAATCAAGAACTAGGTTTTTAAATCAAGAAATGATAGATCTTGAAAGTAAATCAAGTATCTTGTTCAATAAATGAATCATGGATTCAAAAGAACGTAAAACATTGTAAATCAATTGTTTATATCATAATAATCATGAAAAAGATATATTATATGACCATAATAATCAATGAATGAATTTGAGAAAGAACACCTACCTTGATTCTTGAGATTTTGATCCTAACGTGTTTTGTTGTGATTACCACGTGTTAATCCTTCAAGATTTAGCTTTTTCTTCCTCTTTTTCTTCTCCTCAAATTTCCTAGGATTATTGGGGTTGGAAAGATAAGTAAAGACACTCTAGATCTCAGCCCTATAGTATTTATAGGCTAAAACAATAGAGAATTCCCATTTTGGCGTGGGTAGTAGTCTGCCCCTGACATCCAGTTCGATTTTGACATAGTTAGACATCGATTCATGAAAGTTTCATGAAATACACTTTTGTAATTCTTGAAGACTAGTTTTTACAGTAACAATTGCAGGTAAATCCGACATTGGGACAAAAATTTATAGCCAAAATACTAAAATTATATCAAATTCCTTTCTACTCAAATCCTCTCCAAAATAGTTTTTAACTTTAGAATACTTCAAAAATTATAATACAACTAATACAATATCTTCGAAGGTTCTTTGACCTTTCAGATTCAATGAAAACCTGATTTTGACCTAAAAATATTTATAAAATTACTTAGCTACCCTTCTCAATCTCAAACATCTCCACAACTCAATTTACCCCGAAAGTTAATATGTTTGAAACTCAAATTTCATAATCAATTTTTCAACAATGATTCTAATTTTCTACCATCATTTTATTCACCTTAGGATAAATATTAATATAATATTACCCTTCTTTACTCTTTCATACAGAGTCTTAAAGGTAATAGGAGAAGTTTTCAAAGGGATACCAGATACAGGGTGCAAAACATTCCTGCTAGCAAGTGATATATTTGAAGAAAAATACATAGAACGTCTTTGCTTGTTGACCCTTTGACCCGAAGAATCCTCATAAGCCTTTATGAACTCTAACAAATTGACCATGGGCAACTTATCTTCTCATAAAAACCAAAGTATAATATGCAAATAAAGGATGACTCAAAGATAGTGATCATCTGCCTACATGAAATCCTTCACCAAGCCACCCTGACCATGGGTTCCCTTGTCTTAACCCTCTTGAAGGTGCAAAAGAGCCATGTCTTTGTCCATTAATGAGAACTGAAATAATCTAATTAGACAAACTGTTTGCTATAATATTCACAAAACTAGCTAAAAAAACCAAAACTTGTTAAAGTCTTCTTCAAGAAATCTCATTCCAATCTATCATATACTTTCATCATATCCAGTTTTACCACCACATTACCAGCTTCCGCCTTTCTATTCAATTCATTAACCATAAACTGAGCAAGTGAAATGCAGTCCCCCAATATGTCTCCTTCTGAGAAAACTATATTGTTCCTCAAAAGTAAGAATAGGCAAGAGTTTACTCAATCTATTAGACAACAGTCTTTAAAAAATCTTATAAAGAAAATTACATAAACTGATAGGTCTAAATTCTGAAAAAGAAGAGTGATTGGGCTTCTTGGGGATAATAGATAGAAGTATGGCATTCATTGATCAGGGAATAACCCCACCTTGTAGAAAAAGGTTCAATACAATAAGAATGTCAATCTTAATAGTATCCCATACCTCATGAAAGAATTTTCCAGAGAAACCATCAGGGCCTGGTGCATTCTCTTCTGCTATAGAAAAAATAGTTTGCTTTGACTCTGCCATAGTAGCAGCTGCTATAAGCATCTCATTGTCTGATTCAAATATTTTCCTTGGAATGAATGAAAACAGCTCCTCCTATAGAACATGATTTTCAAAAGTTTATAAATGTGAGAAAAAATTTAC
>CAUOFW020000892.1:278180-310215 GCA_963454935.2 Ilex paraguariensis
CTTCTTTAATTAATTTTTGAGATGTAGTACATGCCTTGAGCTTATTCTTTTGGGATAATGTTGTAAATATTCGTGGATGACAAATAAAGTCTTGTTTCTTAAGGGATTATATTAGTGCTCTCATGATATGAATGATTTTAGAATGTAATGCCGTCCAGGGTGTGTTTTGGGGTGTTACACAATCTCCATTTTTTGCTTCCAACGAAACTCGAAGGGGATACCTCATTAATTTGGAGATAGGTTGTTCCTGTGTTTTCGTTTTACCTCAGAAAATAGTGAGAATATCATTTTGTTGTTCTCTAAAATCACACTTCAATTCCTAAAATTTTAAAAAAAAATTAGAGAAAAAAAAACCTAACCAAATAGCATTCTCTTATTTTTAAAATTTTGAGAACAAAAACACTGTTTTTAAAAGCCAAACCAAACAGACTCTGAAGTTTCAAGAGCACATTTTCAATAGGATTGTTTGAATAATTTCCAAACCATTTTTTATCAAATAGTCCCTTGAATGTCGAGTGTTGTAACCACATTTCTTGGAAATTGAAATAAAAAATTCTAGATTGCATTGGAGTATCCTAGATCTTAATCACCATAGGACAATGATCTCCCTCTTGCCTTATGCTCCACTTCAATAGACTATAAAATAATATTCGAGTCTTTATTAACCAAAGCTCTATCTAGCCTTTGTCATATTCTAGATCTGCCTTGATGATTATTACACCAAGTATAATTGCTACTAGAAAATCCACAATCCACAAAACCACTTGCATTGATAAATTTACCAAAATCATCCATATAAGAGAATTGTGGTTAAGCTCCACCCAACCTTTCTATTGAATTGACAATAGCATTAAAATCCCATAACACCATCTAGGGCATAACAAACTTCTGGAAATTGTTTAAATAATCCCACAAAGGCCTCCTTAAAATATAGTCACATTGAGCAAAAAACAACAATAACTAGGTCATTAAAAGCATATGAATTCATTTTTAAAAATACCGATAAACCTAGGAGGTTTGTGGCACTCTGCTTTGGCTCCAAAATGGAAACAAAACATGTCATTCAACCTTATTAGCTTCTTTAGACGCCTCCAATTGACATCTTTACATATCTGCATTACATTTCATGACATTTTATTAATCATTTAAAGATATGAAGAAGATAAAATCTTACTAGATTTGGATCTAGTTACAACCCCAACTTGGNAGAACAGCGCACTGGCTGCACCTAAAAGTCCGATTTACACCTTGATGCAGTCAATATCTCTCAAAAATCAAAACATTAAAGTTTTAGAGAACTTTCTTATAATTTCATATCATATTGAATCATCTCAATCAGAACTCGGATGAGAAAGTTATGCCCAGATAACGAAGCAATGTCAAAATAATCCAATTAGCTTCATTTTGCATTTAACGTCTCCATTTGCATCCTAAATCAAATTATAAGATTAATGAGTACATTTAGGCTTCAAATAAGTATAAAAGGCTTTAAGAAGCACCATTTATCAGCTTTTGTTTGCAAATANTTTCAGTTTCTATTTTCTTATCTTCACTTGTGCTCAAAACATTAAAATCTGAAGCTATGGTTTCATGAACTATTACAGTTTCAATCCTTTCACCTTGCTATCCTATATTTTCCAATTCTGTTANGCTTTTGTTTGCAAATAATGCAAAACGTCATTAATAGCCGGTTTGGATGGGTAAAATAGAAACTTTAGTGTTTTGGGTGTACGTTGACTTTGGTTTTGAGATAAATCATAAAACTAAATATTTTTAGGTTTAAATAACATTAAAAATGAATTCGGAACGTCGAAAAACCGAAGGGTAGTCAAATGGATCAAATTCGAGATTCTTAGTGGCAAAACCGTAATGTTGCCACTAAGAACCGTAATGTCGAAAAACAGAAGGGTAGTCATTTCTTTCACTCTACTCTCACCCTACACCTCTTGGAACCCTATAGAGCATTAGAGAGGAAGAAAAGAAGGGAAAAACAAGAGATTTAAGGGTAGATTCAAGATCAAAGCTCAAGTTCTTCCTACAAACTAAGGATTCAAGGTAGAAGTTTTCTCTCATTCACTTACATTGAGGCTAGAGTATTTATATATGTATGTTTTGGCTATCAATGGTATATATATGCTATGGAATCATCATCTTTTAGGCTTTTTGCAAGGATTACATGTTTTGAACAAATTAGGGTTTAATACCCATGAAATTGCCTTTCTAGTTTTAAAATCCTAATTTTTGGAGAGTGATGTATTTCCTTCATAAATGCTTTCTTTATTATGGATTTTGAAACCTTAGTGCTTCGTGTTGGGTAGAAAAATGATATTATTGTCATCTCATGTATTTCTTAGTGGGTTGTGGAATTGTTATATGATATATTTTGGGGATTTTGGATAGATGCTTGTAAATTGAGAAAAAATGTTGGAATTGTATGTTTGGTTGGGTTGTTTGTAGTGCACATGAGTGAGAGGTTCCTTGTAAGGATGCTCATCCCTTCCCAAGAGGTTCCCGATAAGGATGCTTGGGAAACAATGTAGTGATTGGTGAGAGGTTCCATGTAAGGATGCTCATCCATTCTCAAGAGGTTCCCGGTAANGAGAGGTTCCTTGTAAGGATGCTCATCCCTTCCCAAGAGGTTCCCGATAAGGATGCTTGGGAAACAATGTAGTGATTGGTGAGAGGTTCCCTATAAGGATGCTCATCCATTCTCAAAAGGTTCCTAGTAAGGATGCTTGAGAATCAAAGGTGAGCTAAACGGGGGTGGAGGTTACAATAAAGTATGCCACCTACCGAAAGAATTGTTGGGAATTGGTTATGACAATGAATGGTTATTATTTGTATGTGGTGCTCGTTTATTCATTTAAGTAATGTTTTTAAATAAACTTGAGATCCTTTTTAAATGTCACTGCTTTATTTCAAATTATGTATCTATGTTATGTTAAAATTGAGACCGACCATTTTAAATGCTTTTCTAAACCTTGTATGGGTTTGGGAGAATTTTTCTACAGAGCTTCGTGCTCACCCCCTATCGCTAACATTTTTCAGATTACCCGCTTGAGGAGGAGGACGTAAGGGTCGAGGAGCCCGCTACTTGGGAGACTCCACTGGACGGGAGTGTGGATCCCGAGGTGGACGCATAGAGCGACCTCCTTTCCTTTTGTACTAGACCAGGACATTCTTTTGGAACATTGTGTAGTCTAGTTTCTTTTGTTTAATCCGTTGCACTTCTTTAATTAATTTTTGAGATGTAGTACATGCCTTGAGCTTATTCTTTTGGGATAATGTTGTAAATATTCGTGGATGACAAATAAAGTCTTGTTTCTTAAGGGATTATATTAGTGCTCTCAGGATATGAATGATTTTAGAATGTAATGCCGTCCAGGGTGTGTTTTGGGGTGTTACACAATCTCCATTTTTTGCTTCCAACGAAACTCGAAGGGGATACCTCATTAATTTGGAGATAGGTTGTTCCTGTGTTTTCGTTTTACCTCAGAAAATAGTGAGAATATCATTTTGTTGTTCTCTAAAATCACACTTCAATTCCTAAAATTTTAAAAAAAAATTAGAGAAAAAAAAACCTAACCAAATAGCATTCTCTTATTTTTAAAATTTTGAGAACAAAAACATTGTTTTTAAAAGCCAAACCAAACAGACTCTGAAGTTTCAAGAGCACATTTTCAATAGGATTGTTTGAATAATTTCCAAACCATTTTTTATCAAATAGTCCCTTGAATGTCGAGTGTTGTAACCACATTTCTTGGAAATTGAAATAAAAAATTCTAGATTGCATTGGAGTATCCTAGATCTTAATCACCATAGGACAATGATCTCCCTCTTGCCTTATGCTCCACGTCAATAGACTATAAAATAATATTCGAGTCTTTATTAACCAAAGCTCTATCTAGCCTTTGTCATATTCTAGATCTGCCTTGATGATTATTACACCAAGTATAATTGCTACTAGAAAATCCACAATCCACAAAACCACTTGCATTGATAAATTTACCAAAATCATCCATAGAAGAGAATTGTGGTTAAGCTCCACCCAACCTTTCTATTGAATTGACAATAGCATTAAAATCCCATAACACCATCTAGGGCATAACAAACTTCTGCAAATTGTTTAAATAATCCCACAAAGGCCTCCTTAAAATATAGTCACATTAAGCAAAAAACAACAATAACTAGGTCATTAAAAGCATATGAATTCATTTTTAAAAATACCGATAAACCTAGAAGGTTTGTGGCACTCTGCTTTGGCTCCAAAATGGAAACAAAACATATGTCATTCAACCTTATTAGCTTCTTTAGACGCCTCCAATTGACATCTTTACATATCTCCATTACATTTCATGACATTTTATTAATCATTTAAAGATATGAAGAAGATAAAATCTTACTAGATTTGGATCTAGTTACAACCCCAACTTGGCTTAGACCTTGTACAAGCAGGCCTACTTCATGATTATCCCAAGTTTCTACAGTAAGGGAGTCATCTTTAAGGCATTCAATACTGGCTGAAGCTTCATCATCAGTTTGAAAACCTCTATCAGGAGGTTCCTTGTTGCATTTCAATCCCCTTTCATCATCCTTAATAAAATTATTCCCTTCCAAACATACATACAAATGGTTTATCAAAGAAGTAGAATCTGAAGCTAGTGGACACACTTTATGTCCTCTTCAGTTTCTATTTTCTTATCTTCACTTGTGCTCAAAACATTAAAATCTGAAGCTATGGTTTCAAGAACTATTACAGTTTCAATCCTTTCACCTTGCTATCCTATATTTTCCAATTCTGTTAGATCATCAGTTTGGGGATTATCTATAATATCCTTTTGAATCGAATGAGTCACATTCCTATCATTTCCAGAATGATCACCCAATTCCATAACTTTGGATAAGTCAGCCAATTGCCTTTGAAGCTCAACATCCTCTGTATACTGGTTCATGCCTCCTACCCTTCCATGGACAGCCTCAATGAATTCCCCAAACTTATGAGTTTCCCGTTTTGATTCCTCTCCACAGCCATAATCTTTACTCTGCTGCTTCCAAATCCCTTTTTGTTGGTGCGCCAAACTTGAAGACCTTAATTGATTTGGATATTTCCTTTGAACACTCAATATCTCCTTATTTGGTTTACTAGAATTTCTAATCTGCTGGATTTGCTTTTCTTTACTCTTCGTTGTAATTACCTTTTCCACTTTGGTTTCCTTAAAATTTGTATACCTACCTTCTGTGTCCTCTGGCTGCATGGAAGATTTCCTTTTACGGTAATCCTCTTCCCCATGACCTTGTTTCTTCCAGGTTTTACAATATTTCTTAATTCTTTCATAAACTATCCTTTGCCATCTTGCATCTTCATCCCCCATATCCAACCAAATTATGGATAAATTCTTGGCCAACAATTTAACCTCCATATATACTCTAGCTACTCATGGATTCTTGGCCATCTTGCATCTTTATCCTTTCATGTGAGTGATATGGTTGTGCCCTCAAGTAATCATCATTTAAAGGCTAAACCAACTTTGACTCTAGTGCGGGAACATTGAAACACTAAGTAAAGGTTTAAAGGCATTGCCAATTTTACAATGCATAATATTTTATCTTTGCCCAAGTATATATTATTTTTATTTTTATTCAAATACGTGGGGGATTGGTGGAGTATATTACTAAAAATAAGAAGTTTGTGTTTATTTTTCAACCTATGTATATATATACTGCGTTATTGGACCATTATTTTGATTAAATAATATGACATTTTTATTAAGCCCATTGATTACAAATTCTTGAAATTATTAAATGTATAATGAGAATGATAAATGGGATTAACACTAATTTATGGTGATAATTAGTGGTCCATAAATTGTATAATATTTGTATTCATTATGACAATTATAGGGCTGATTAAGTTGGATTTTAAGTTACAAAGTTCATACTTAATGGGTGTCTAACAGTAATTCTTTCAAGCCTATGTATAGAGAGGCTTATGACCATTTCAAGAGTAGTACAAAAGTATAACAATTATATGTTTATATTGACTTTCACCAAAAAGTACTTTGGGTAAAGAAAGGTGTGTTTAAAGCCTCCGCTTCCTTGATGGGTTGGGTTGTTGTATCGTAAAAGTGGCGTGCTGTGACATGACATTTTATCCGTAGGGGAGCAAAATGCCTTAAAGAGGGCGACTTTGTCTACACCTCAACGCAAACTTAATACTTTATCGAGTATAAAATCTACCATTATCTAAAATTAATTGATGATCGAAATAAGTGTGACAATCCCCTCAATTTCATGGTTATAGAATTTGATTGATTGATGTTTATTTCTAATTATATTTGGATCTAGTTCTAACACAATATAATACATATATTTAAATTACAACTCAATAAATAGATTTTATATAAAAAAAATATATTGATGTATAATTAATATATTTTAGAGACAAAAAGAGGTCCAGATCGTTTTGAGACAAAATATAAACACATCCAATAGACAACGTAATCCCAACATAAATGACAGCTCACATCATCTCATAAAATACTGATCCGACGGTCTACAATGAGTACTGAATTCTGTTTTTCCGCCTAACAACGTTTTCTTTTTTAATTATCAGGGCTTTTAACTTTTCCCAAATCTCTCTTCCTCATTCCTTTATCACCACCGATCAAGGCCAATTTTCCTACCATTAATTAAGGTTAATTGCCTGACTCACGCCTCTCTCTCTGTTTCCTCTGAAATCTCTCAAATCTTCACCAATCTCACTTCTGCCTCTCTTTCCCAATCTCAAATCTTTTGCCTATCTCACGCCTCTATCTCTATTACACTCACCCACAGGCACCACCTGCGCAGCCCACAAACCTTTCATCTAGCCCCCCCACAGTCATAACGAAAGCCCATTACTCTTTCCTTTCTCTGACAATTTGCCTCCCCCCCTTTTCTCTAGCATCCAACTCTAGTGACCCATATATTCCGGTGATCAGCGACTTTGGCAAAACCACCAAGTTTGGTCTCTCTCCCTTCTTTCATCTTCAATTTTTCTTCTGCTGCAACATATAGACATAGCGCACAAGCACACATACATAACACTCTCACACCACACCAGCAACACACAGATATGGACTCACACATACACAGATTCACTCACACACACATTTACATACACAAAGATTCACACACACACACTTCACATGTACACACAGTCATACATGCACACAATTGTATATTTGGGCAACACAGAGCACAAAAACTTCATAGGTTCATAATCACATACGTCGTCATTTAAAGGTATTTGTGTATTTTGATTTTTTTGAATGATTTGTTGATTAAATGTTAGAATTTGTTATTGGTTTGATGTTTTTGGTTTTTTGTGCAAATATTTTTTATAGATCTGAATTTTTGGGTTTGGATAGGTATCATGGCATAAAAAACTGGGGATTTTGTTTTGGGGTATTTGGATTGAATGGTTGTTGACAGAAAATTGCCTAAAATTTTTGGGTGTAACTGGCAACCCATTATAGAGTATGAGACGTAAAGGAGTAGTTTCAAATTATAAAACAAAAAATTATAAATTTCCAACTCTATTTGTTTGCAATTTTGGTTTTTCAATTTTGTTTGTTTTTGATTTCTTTTCCATAGTTGGATTTGGATGAAAAAGCAATTGAGTGAAGGGGTTGAATCTTTGTATTCAATTGTTTTAGTTTGATATAATTTGTAGCATAACATTTGTTTGATGAAATGTCCCATGAGTGTCTTCGGATTTAATTAGATTGTTTGATAGTGAAGGTGCGTCGAGTATTTAGTCTCAAATGTCTCTAATCTCAATTTGGTATGTGCAAGCTTTAGTTTTTTCTCTTTATCTTCTATCATCTAATATAAATTCCTTTCTATTTAATTTTCAATTAAAGATTAATCAATGTTTCAAGTATGGGACTTTGGATAGGTATAACAGTTGACTTTAATTTGGGAAAAGTAATTTGGTTTTTGAAATGTTTAGTGAACAATCTATGTAAAAGAAATTGAAGGTAGGAGATGATTTTAAGAATTTCTTTAAGGTCCGGGATGGATTGCTCTAGTTTTATTTTTTTGGAAACATTTACTTTTTTCTTGTATTAGGAAATGCAGACCTTAGCGCTCTCTCTCTCTCTCTTTGTGTTAGGCCTTTTATGTTCTCCTTGATTTTTTGAATTAATTTTGTTCAGATTCTCTCTCTCTATTCTTTTGTTTGACTGTATATTTTCATATGCATTTAGTCATTTCAAGGATATCAGTGGTTGCTAAAAGGGGAAATAGAGTTGACGATGGTAGTGGTGGAGTTAACTAGGTAAGGTTTATTGATCATATTTTTATTTAGTTTTGTATATAGGATTAGGAAATAAGTTTGTGATATCCATTAGATTGAGTATGACAACTTTCATTGGCATCAAAGGTTTATTGCTCCATGGGTTTTTAGATCAATTTTCATGTTTTTTGGTTCTCTCTATTGCTAAGTAGAACTGAAGCCTTTGATTCCAACCAACTCTTCCACATCTTTAGTTGCTTGGTTTTGCCTCATGTTTTGATAAATTCGAAATTGATTTCTATTCGTTATATTATTTCCAAGTATATATGTAGTGGTGTTTTCAAATGGTGTTCCATATGGGATATATTAAAGCATTTGATCTCATCAGGCGTATATGGTAAACAAGATAAGAGTTTAAAAATAAACATTCATAACCACATTGTGGAAGATATTAAGTTTGGGTCATGGATGCTTTTGCACTATGTATACGATTCTCAACACATTGAATCTGGATAGAGAGTGATTAGCAGCTTTGTTGCTGCTTCGAGATTTACTGGGCAGTAGAGGATTGTTCCCAACTACTATCTGAAGACGTCTTCCACTCTTAGTCATTTCATTAGCTTCTTAGTGGATATTTTCCAATGGTTTCTATTTAGTAAATTTTCGTTTTTTTGAGTTATGTAGTATTTTTTCTTTCACTTTGCTGTCTTTTTGTGTTCAAATATTAGATACTGTTAATTTGAAGACTTATGAAGTCACTATCTTCCTTTTGTGTCGGGTAATTGTTGGGTGTACGGGAAATTGCTTTCAATTTTGGGCCATTGCTTTATATTATTGAAGAAATTTTCTTTTTTAAATTTAGTTGATATATATATTTTTTGATTTCTCTATTTAGGGAACTTGGGATGTTACTGATATGTATGTAATCATGCTTATATTTAGAAATTGGATTTGGAATTTGTTTTTGTTTCAAACTTGAGTATGTAGATATGTTGAATAGATAGCTTTTTGTTTTGCTATTGATGCTCTCTATGAGTNTTTTTGTTTAAAACTTGATTATGTAGATATGTTGAATAGATAGCTTTTTGTTTTGCTATTGATGCTCTCTATGAGTTTGTTTTTCAAGCTGTTTTATAACATTGGATGGTTGAATGGTTTATTCTGAGTTTATGAAGATTTTTTGTATCTTATGGTTTGTATTTTGTCCCTTACTTGGTAATTGGTAATTAATTATATAAAATGGGTGGGGGCAAAGAAGAGTGCCCAATGGCCACCCCGTTAGGCCCTCACCAGTGAGATCATAAGACCCCTGACCATGCTTGTAACACTTCTCGGGATCAGACCTAGCTAGGTTAGCATAGCGGCCACCACTGAGCCCTAATGGGGACTCTAGAACTCGAACTCCCAACCTCTAGGTGAGGAATAAGGCCGGTACCACCACTAGACCACCCTACTCGGTGGTTACTTGGTAATTGGTAGAATATCACTTATCATAAACCAAATAGAGCTCATAGTTTTTTAATTGATAAATTTTTTAAGTTACATAGTGTCTTTAGACACAAGCATTAACTAGTATATATAAGGGACGAAGCTCCCTCATGGCCAAAGGTCTCATGCCCCACTACACTTTGAAATCCTCCTATATACTTTATAACTCTTTCATTGCAATGATTTGTCGCCAAGACTTAATGTCTCAACAAAATATTCCTTTTTAATAAATAAAATATTATCTTGTTATTTGAGTTATATAGTTGTTTGTGTGACCCACTGATATTAGATAATGTGATTTTCCAGTTGCAAAAATTATCACAATTAGGCTTCAACAAAACAAAACATATTTTCTCACAAACTCAATAATCTAAATAAAAAAGAGTTGAAAGGTTTAATAGAAGTTTAGTCATGAATATATGTTGTGGTACTTTAATAAATAATTAAGTGGATATGTATTAAAAAAACATTCTTTTGTTCATTTTTCTTAATATCTTTGTTTATAATGAATGTTTTTGCTTATGACAGTACATTAGTATAAGTTTATATATTGCTAATTTTATATATTTGGCTCGTTTGGTAGACATATTATGAGAGAATTAAATATTACATTATACTATTTTTTATTTAATTGAACCTAATACTTTCTTTAGTAAGGAAATTTAATATCGCATTAATTTCAAAAACGTATACTTATTATATTTTTTTTGTACTATAGAACTGTATTATGGTGATATCATAATTCAACTCAAACATATTATTCTACATATTTATTATTAAAAACCCNTCCGACGGTCTACAATGAGTACTGAATTCTGTTTTTCCGCCTAACAACGTTTTCTTTTTTAATTATCAGGGCTTTTAACTTTTCCCAAATCTCTCTTCCTCATTCCTTTATCACCACCGATCAAGGCCAATTTTCCTACCATTAATTAAGGTTAATTGCCTGACTCACGCCTCTCTCTCTGTTTCCTCTGAAATCTCTCAAATCTTCACCAATCTCACTTCTGCCTCTCTTTCCCAATCTCAAATCTTTTGCCTATCTCACGCCTCTATCTCTATTACACTCACCCACAGGCACCACCTGCGCAGCCCACAAACCTTTCATCTAGCCCCCCCACAGTCATAACGAAAGCCCATTACTCTTTCCTTTCTCTGACAATTTGCCTCCCCCCCTTTTCTCTAGCATCCAACTCTAGTGACCCATATATTCCGGTGATCAGCGACTTTGGCAAAACCACCAAGTTTGGTCTCTCTCCCTTCTTTCATCTTCAATTTTTCTTCTGCTGCAACATATAGACATAGCGCACAAGCACACATACATAACACTCTCACACCACACCAGCAACACACAGATATGGACTCACACATACACAGATTCACTCACACACACATTTACATACACAAAGATTCACACACACACACACACTTCACATGTACACACAGTCATACATGCACACAATTGTATATTTGGGCAACACAGAGCACAAAAACTTCATAGGTTCATAATCACATACGTCGTCATTTAAAGGTATTTGTGTATTTTGATTTTTTTGAATGATTTGTTGATTAAATGTTAGAATTTGTTATTGGTTTGATGTTTTTGGTTTTTTGTGCAAATATTTTTTATAGATCTGAATTTTTGGGTTTGGATAGGTATCATGGCAGAAAAAACTGGGGATTTTGTTTTGGGGTATTTGGATTGAATGGTTGTTGACAGAAAATTGCCTAAAATTTTTGGGTGTAACTGGCAACCCATTATAGAGTATGAGACGTAAAGGAGTAGTTTCAAATTATAAAACAAAAAATTATAAATTTCCAACTCTATTTGTTTGCAATTTTGGTTTTTCAATTTTGTTTGTTTTTGATTTCTTTTCCATAGTTGGATTTGGATGAAAAAACAATTGAGTGAAGGGGTTGAATCTTTGTATTCAATTGTTTTAGTTTGATATAATTTGTAGCATAACATTTGTTTGATGAAATGTCCCATGAGTGTCTTCGGATTTAATTAGATTGTTTGATAGTGAAGGTGCGTCGAGTATTTAGTCTCAAATGTCTCTAATCTCAATTTGGTATGTGCAAGCTTTAGTTTTTTCTCTTTATCTTCTATCATCTAATATAAATTCCTTTCTATTTAATTTTCAATTAAAGATTAATCAATGTTTCAAGTATGGGACTTTGGATAGGTATAACAGTTGACTTCAATTTGGGAAAAGTAATTTGGTTTTTGAAATGTTTAGTGAACAATCTATGTAAAAGAAATTGAAGGCAGGAGATGATTTTAAGAATTTCTTTAAGGTCCGGGATGGATTGCTCTAGTTTTATTTTTTTGGAAACATTGACTTTTTTCTTTTATTAGGAAATGCAGACCTTAGCGCGCTCTCTCTCTCTCTCTCTCTCTCTTTGTGTTAGGCCTTTTATGTTCTCCTTGATTTTTTGAATTAATTTTGTTCAGATTCTCTCTCTCTATTCTTTTGTTTGGCTGTATATTTTCATATGCATTTAGTCATTTCAAGGATATCAGTGGTTGCTAAAAGGGGAAATAGAGTTGACGATGGTAGTGGTGGAGTTAACTAGGTAAGGTTTATTGATCATATTTTTATTTAGTTTTGTATATAGGATTAGGAAATAAGTTTGTGATATCCATTAGATTGAGTATGACAACTTTCATTGGCATCAAAGGTTTATTGCTCCATGGGTTTTTAGATCAATTTTCATGTTTTTTGGTTCTCTCTATTGCTAAGTAGAACTGAAGCCTTTGATTCCAACCAACTCTTCCACATCTTTAGTTGCTTGGTTTTGCCTCATGTTTTGATAAATTCGAAATTGATTTCTATTCGTTATATTATTTCCAAGTATATATGTAGTGGTGTTTTCAAATGGTGTTCCATATGGGATATATTAAAGCATTTGATCTCATCAGGCGTATATGGTAAACAAGATAAGAGTTTAAAAATAAACATTCATAATCACATTGTGGAAGATATTAAGTTTGGGTCATGGATGCTTCTGCACTATGTATACGATTCTCAACACATTGAATCTGGATAGAGAGTGATTAGCAGCTTTGTTGCTGCTTCGAGATTTACTGGGCAGTAGAGGATTGTTCCCAACTACTATCTGAAGACGTCTTCCACTCTTAGTCATTTCATTAGCTTCTTAGTGGATATTTTCCAACGGTTTCTATTTAGTAAATTTTCGTTTTTTTGAGTTATGTAGTATTTTTTCTTTCACTTTGCTGTCTTTTTGTGTTCAAATATTAGATACTGTTAATTTGAAGACTTATGAAGTCACTATCTTCCTTTTGTGTCGGGTAATTGTTGGGTGTACGGGAAATTGCTTCCAATTTTGGGCCATTGCTTTATATTATTGAAGAAATTTTCTTTTTTAAATTTAGTTGATATATATATTTTTTGATTTCTCTATTTAGGGAACTTGGGATGTTACTGATATGTATGTAATCATGCTTATATTTAGAAATTGGATTTGGAATTTGTTTTTGTTTCAAACTTGAGTATGTAGATATGTTGAATAGATAGCTTTTTGTTTTGCTATTGATGCTCTCTATGAGTTTGTTTTTCAAGCTGTTTTATAACATTGGATGGTTGAATGGTTTATTCTGAGTTTATGAAGATTTTTTGTATCTTATGGTTTGTATTTTGTCCCTTACTTGGTAATTGGTAATTAATTATATAAAATGGGTGGGGGAAAGAAGAGTGCCCAATGGCCACCCCGTTAGGCCCTCACCGGTGAGATCATAAGACCCCTGACCATGCTTGTAACACTTCTCGGGATCAGACCTAGCTAGGTTAGCATAGCGGCCACCACTGAGCCCTAATGGGGACTCTAGAACTCGAACTCCCAACCTCTAGGTGAGGAATAAGGCCGGTACCACCACTAGACCACCCTACTCGGTGGTTACTTGGTAATTGGTAGAATATCATTTATCATAAACCAAATAGAGCTCATAGTTTTTTAATTGATAAATTTTTTAGGTTACATAGTGTCTTTAGACACAAGCATTAACTAGTATATATAAGGGACGAAGCTCCCTCATGGCCAAAGGTCTCATGCCCCACTACACTTTGAAATCCTCCTATATACTTTATAACTCTTTCATTGCAATGATTTGTCGCCAAGACTTAATGTCTCAACAAAATATTCCTTTTTAATAAATAAAATATTATCTTGTTATTTGAGTTATATAGTTGTTTGTGTGACCCACTGATATTAGATAATGTGATTTTCCAGTTGCAAAAATTATCACAATTAGGCTTCAACAAAACAAAACATATTTTCTCACAAACTCAATAATCTAAATAAAAAAGAGTTGAAAGGTTTAATAGAAGTTTAGTCATGAATATATGTTGTGGTACTTTAATAAATAATTAAGTGGATATGTATTAAAAAAACATTCTTTTGTTCATTTTTCTTAATATCTTTGTTTATAATGAATGTTTTTGCTTATGACAGTACATTAGTATAAGTTTATATATTGCTAATTTTATATATTTGGCTCGTTTGGTAGACATATTATGAGAGAATTAAATATTACATTATACTATTTTTTATTTAATTGAACCTAATACTTTCTTTAGTAAGGAAATTTAATATCGCATTAATTTCAAAAATGTATACTTATTATATTTTTTTTGTACTATAGAACTGTATTATGGTGATATCATAATTCAACTCAAACATATTATTCTACATATTTATTATTAAAAACCCAAATTGATAAAATCCAGCTATCATCAATGTAAAAAACACCGATTGAATATATGTTTGTTAATTCAATATTAATACCATAAAGTAATGTCTTAACCAAACAATTGATTTAATTAAATAACTACTATCCAATACATGTGTTGTGTATTGTCAAACATTAGATAAAATTATGTATTATTCTAATACCCTATTTAATCTTGTCTTTTATCAATCTGTATTGTATTAGACTGCATTATTTTATCCAATCCATCTATTTCTAATATAACAACTAAATGAGCCCATTGTATGATATAAAATATACTTTCTGAAAAAAAAAACATATAGTCTATAAAACATATGCTAACTACATAAAATCACACACACACAGTCAAACATATATAGTAAGTTTATTGTTGGATCTTGAGATAAAGTGTAAAATTGATGTTTTGTTTAGAATTTGGTATGACATCGTCTTTTTTTCTTCTGTCAGTAACGTCTATTAACCGTAAGGGGTGTGAATGAAATAAACCTATTAACTAGGAAATAGTGCAGTGGAATTTCAGTACTACAGGTGGTGTCCTTGAAGATAGCATATTCTACAAGGTGGATGAAGTTAAAATTTATCCTTTCACTTTTTGATCCATCATACCAAAAAAAAAGAGAGAATTTATATTTCTTTCCTCTAAAGATGAAAAATCTATTTCATTCAATCTTCTTTCCTTCTATTTTTTCACCTCTCCTACAAAAACTGACCATTAGTTCTTTCAAGATGCTCTTACCTAGGAGGTCAATCATAACAATAATAGATTTCTCATGTCCCCTCTCTTTGGATGTTTTATCATCACAATATAATAATTAATATAAATTTATCCCATACATGAGGTTTGTGGTACATAATTAAGGGTATTCTATTAATGATTAAGAAATTTAATAATTGATCAACTCGGGATAACTTGCATAGTTGATCCATTAATCATCATGTTTATAACAAATTTGATAATTAATATCAAATTACACCATATTAACAATACTAATAATTAATTATTCAATTAGACAAATTCTCCCTCCATCGCACCATGATCGTACCACCACTAAAACTAAATCCACTGACCACCACTAGATATATGTGTGTGTGTGTGAGAGAGAGAGAGAGAGAAAGAGATGAACCAAAACACGGATGAACAACAACCACCCAACATGAGTTGTCACCCCTATGAGACAAAGGTGAAACCTCGAAATCATTGTCCACAACCAATGCAATCCCGTCATTTGATTTACGCCACCAGGTCTTCAAATTAACATAGTTGGATTTTCTAGAATTTTAATATGACTATTAAATGGTTTTGAGATTGAGTTTATTATTTTTGTTGTCGTTGTAATGGACATTCTAGAGAGAATGAAGAAAGACCAGGTGGAGGTAAGAGGTCCAAGGTCAAAACTTTGATGGTGAGTGAAGTTGGGTGAGTTTCGCTTATAGTTTGGAGGGCAATGACAACTAGGGAAAAGTGAGAGTGATTGGCGAAAGAAGGGTAGAGGTTGGGGGCAAGGGAGTGTGGGTGGAATGGGAGGTAGTATTTGGTAGAGTAGGTTGGGGATAGAGAGGGCTTTGTTTTTAGTTATTGATCATAAGTGATGGTACAAATTTAATATGCAGAAGGTAAAAAGGTATTTTTCTAGAAATCGTGAACATCAACTAATTACTAATGCCTATTGGTACTATTGTGCCATTTTTCAACTATAGAGAGATTTCTATGTTTTTTTTGGCAAAACTTAGGGGTCTAACTAGAATTTATTAAAATACAAAAGGTGGCATGACTTTTACATATGTTCATGATGAATGTTCCTTTCTCTTTTTTTTTTTTTGGTCAAGTGTATTCGGGCTAATTTACACGCATTTTGACTAATTCATTTCCTGATCCGATCAAAAACATGCAATTGGTTAAGTTGAAAAATACTAACACGTTAAGAAGAGAAGAAACTAGTTATTGATTGATATGTGTCCTCATTTATTTGTCACATTAGCTGAGCCACGTGACGATAAAGTGGTCATGACCCCATCAAAGTTTGTAAAGTTTTCTTTGGTCATTTATGTTTTGTATTATTTTATTTTTGAAAATTTATAGGCTGATCATTCTAGTTAGCTATATATGGTTTATGGTTTCAAGAAAGTAACTTTGTCAAAAAAAAAAAACAAGTAATATGTTAGATTGATAATTGAGCTTACAAAAATGATAATAATGATAAAAAAAATGGGTCTTTGATCCTTAAAATTGACTTTTTTGGGATACGACAATTGCCTTGAATGCATAGAACCAAAAACTTATCACACACACAATTCTAAGACGAAGTAGAAAATTAGGGTCTTTGGTGTGCAGACAATTGGATTTTTTGCATTTTACGAGGCGGTTGAATCTTAGGTGACCCAAAAATGGGATTTTTGATAAAATTTCAAAAGTTGGAAAATAATTTAAGACAAGTTAAAATAAAAATATTTTGAACTTGAACCGGGGCAAAATTAAATTATTTCGAGATAAAAACGGACCCAAAAAAAAGAGGTTGTGTGGCACAATGTGAACCAAGTAAATGAGGGTATAAAAAGGGGGGAAATCTGATTTCTTGGCCATTTTCTTCTGCCGGTTAATGTGAGGGGGGAAGAGAGGGAAAAAGGGAAGAACTTTCCACTTCTCTCTATGATTTACGACTCCGTGGACTTCGAATTCACTCGGGCCAAGAGGAAAAGTTGTTTTCCTCGCTGAGGGCTACGCGACCACACCAAAAACGACGAGTTTCACCGAAGGTTGAAAAACAAGATTTTGGAGAAGTGAGAATTCAAGATTGTTTTGGGTTCTTGGAGCTTGCAAATGTCGTTTTACGCTTCAAGAGGTAGGGGTTCTCCTATGTTGGTTCATTTCGTACTTATAGTGTTATATAAAATGTGTGGGTTAAAGAGAATATGTATTTTACTCATTTATGCATATGACATGGGTCAAATGGGTATGAAAAAGGAGTATGTAAATGGGTTGGAATAGATTTTCCTAGTTTGAAAATGTGATATGGAAATTACTTGGTTGATAATTCCATGGGAAAGGTGATTATATGAGCATGCTATATGCTTTTATATTATACTTTGTGAATGAGGTGGAAATCCTTGTGTGATAACATGAATTGTTGTGTTGAAGGTGTTTGCCAAAATGCCTATGTGTGGATTAAGTTGTTATGACATGATGATGTATAACATGTTTAGTAAATGTGTTGGAAAGAAATGTTAATATGTGTTCATTGATATTGACATTGTAATGATTAATTGGAATTATATGCTTATGATATGAATTGTCATGGGATATGTGGATATATGGTTAACTTGCTCATGGGGCATCCATTGCATTTTGGGCATACTATGACATTGCATTCATGGGCTTAGGCATGAGTGTGGGTATGTGTGGTGCATAGTTTAATCAAACACCACATATGGTGGTTGATGGTGGGCTTGGAGAAGTGGAATTGAAAATTACACTGAGTTGCACGGTTGCATGCATGGAAAATTGGATCGGGGTAGTAAGAAGGGCTAGACTATCCCTTGGGTGAGAGGCTCGGTGATTGTATACGCACTCCATTGGTATAAGAGCCCAAGAAGTGTGTTGGTGTATACAAAACCGTTAATGGAAGTCCATAAATTCCATGTCAGTTGGGTGCCGTTGGTGTAAGTCTATAAATATCCACCCTATATAAAGACCCAGAGATTTTAAATAGACATTTAGAGGATAATATAAATGACAGGAGCTAGAGGGGCTCAGTTTTATATGCATTGACATTTGCATGTGTTGAGGAGCCGGAAAAAGGCTCGGGGTAAAAATGCGGGAGTGAATCTCATTTCATTCATGGCATTACATGGTAAGTTCCATGGTGAATTCCAACATGGATTACATAATTCTTGCATTGGAATGAATTTTTGGTTGTGTTTTGTTGCATAATACATTGCATATGCACTTAGGTGGGGAGTAGCCCTCGTAGGAAATTTTCTACTGGGCATTGACTCACCTTATATGGGAAAATATTTCAAGTGCAGACTATCTCCGATGGTTGGCACTCATTCGGGGTATCAACGATGAAGAAAAGCCAGATTATGGCTTTTGGAAACAAGTTTTTGTAAAAACGTTTGTTTAAAACTCATTTGGCATGTAAATGTATGGAATGAGTTGTATTAGACGTTGTATATATTAGATTATATGTGAAAAACATGATTTAGTATGTTTTGGATGAAAAATGTAGGTTTTGGAATGGCTTAAAATCGACAACAGGTGAATTGGGCAAAACTGGACAAAGTGTACCGGTATTGTCTGTCCAGAAGGCAAATCGTACCATTGGAATTGGGCAAATCTGAAAATTTTAAATTACTTTGCCATACTTTTGGGTTTTGTTTTTCTTGGTTCCAATGATACAAATGAACATTAAATAAGGTATATTGGACCTTGGTCGGATTAAATGATTAAAGGAACAAGGGTAATACGTGTGAGTAAAAATTTTAGGTAATGAAATAATAACAGCGTGATGTCGGATCAAGCGACACTTACGGGCAATTCCGCGGGTTGATGGGTGGTCAACTGGTTAAATAATGACTCCTGGTTTTAGGGGCGTCACAGTATTACATACTTTGCAGAAGCTAANTGGGCAATTCCACGGGTTGATGAGTGGTCAACTGGTTAAATAATGACTCCTGGTTTTAGGGGCGTCACAATATTACATACTTTGCAGAAGCTAAACACAAAAACCATGCACTCGTCTTAGTATCTCATAATTGGTCCTGGATTTACAAAGCTATACATAAGTAGGGTGATCTGGATTTTCTAATTGGTACAATGCATTACATATACATAAAAAAATAAGAAACAATGAAACCTACGTCAGAAGCTAAACCCAGTTCCAATAACTTTTTTTCACATCTCAAAGTGCCCAATTGAGCATACAAGCGCACTAAAGTGGCCAGACATAATTCCAATGAAACCCAAGATATATAGTGCCCCAACTGAACAAAAACAAAGACAAAAGTTCCCCAATCCGAATTGTAAAATGTAACCCAAAAGGCAGTCAAACATAATTCGAACAAGAACCCAATAATCACAAGCCCCAATTCGCATAAATGCAAATGACATATAATTCCTCTAGAAATTGTAGAATATGACTTATAAGTAACCCAAGTGACTGTCAATTTACAAAAACTAACCAGCAATACCATAGACTTTTGCTATAAAATTCAGCCCTCCAGTAGCTCTATTAACTTCGGCCGCCCTCAGCAGCAAGCTCTTGACTTCCTACGGCAAATACACCATGGGGTCTTCACTGATATTGAGATCAAATGGTTCCATTCGATCAATTTTAAACACTCTGAAGAACCTTTTGTTTTGATCAATGTGGGATTAAGTAATATCGCTTCACACACAAACTCAAAATTAGATCAAACACAATGTGATTTCCTGAATAACTGCACATGCATTTTGATCGTAACTGATTTTGTAATTGAATTGTTGTAACTAAAGAAAATTGGGGAGAACAATTAAAGAGGAACGGAGAGGGGGAAGGTGAATAGAAGGGGTACGACGGTTTGTTCTTGGCCGATTTCTGATAATGCAAGGAAGAGAGCGAGAGTAACGACTGAGAATAGGAAAGGATTTGGGTTGTACTTAAGCAAGAGAAAGAGACGGTAAGATCAGGATTGTCTGTCAATAAATTTGAAGGATATGGATGGTATAGTTGTGTTGTTAGAGGGCAAAGGTGAAAAAAAAAATATTTTTCAAGTATGCTAATATTTTAAAGTAGTATAGATTTATAGGAAGATCTTCGACCTTTCCATAATTCATAAAGTGTCTTATTTGTTATCTTATGAGGTATCTTGTTAAGACTATAATTAGGATGTCGTAAGGTTTCCCCCCACAAGTTTTGGGGTACACCCAATCTTGATAGCGTAGCATTCATTATTCCTTTCAATGTGCACTTTTCTTTTTTCTTTTTTGCATTCAGCAACACCATTTGATTTTAGTGAATAGGTGGCAGTAGTTTGGGGAATAATTCCATATGTTGAACAAAACTCCACAAAGAAAACTTATATTAACCTCCCCTATCACTTAATGCCTAAATTTTTCTGCTAAGTTGATTCTTAACTTTATTTTTTATAATGTTTGAACATATCAATTGCCTCATCTTTACGCCTAATTAAGTAAACATAACAATATCTTATGCAATCGTCAATAAAAGTAATAAAATACTTTTTACCACCTCTAGTTATTTCTTTCAACTGATGTGAAAGATGTTCTTGCCAACTTTGATTCTACACAAATCTCACACCTATGATTTGTATCAATATAACTTTTAGGCAAATCATTCAAGTTGATTAGCCTTATAATAGTATCTTAATTAACATGTCCTAGCCTCGCATTCAATACAATTAAAGATTTCAGGAAGTAAGAAGCATTATACTCATTCGTATTGATAATAGTTTTGGGTACAACAGTCATTACATTAAGCTTAAAGAGCCCATCAATCAAGTATCCCTTTCTTGCAAACATTTCATTCTTAGTAAGTAAAAACTTATCGGATACAAAGACTAACTTAAAACTGTTCTTGCTAAGCAAAGAGCCGACACCAAATTCTTGCAAATGTTGGGCACATGAAGCACTTTGTTGAAGGTGAGTTCCTTGTCGGATTCCATATTTAGTATCACCTTGTCACATCCTTCAACCTTGAGTGAGTTTAGGGATGGTCTCCCCAGGATAATGTTGTAAGAAAAAGGTGCCTCCATGACGAGAAATTTCAAGGTAGTAGTGGTTTGACTTGGAGGGTATCCCAATTTGAATTTTTATGAAAAATGGCAAAATAGTAATTAGCTGTTACGGTACGGGTTAAAAATTAAAAATTTTTTAGAACTCGGGTGAAGAAACGAAACTCACCGTTGGATTCGTCTCGTGAAATCTAGTTACTTAATCAATTTTCATTGAATTTCAAGACAGTCGAATTTTTTACGTTTTACGATGCGATCGGATGTCGCGTGATCAAAATAAACGCGATCGAATTTTGATTGTAAGATTTAATTGATTCAAGAAAAATCAGATTTTTCTCCCATTTTGGCTGTTGGGTTTTCCAGAAAAGAGAACAGAAGAAAAGAGAAAGAAATATGAGTTTTCTTCAAGCTTCTCTCTACGATCTAGAGCAAAACTTTCGTCGAATTCCTTCGGGCCAAAAACAAAAAGTGTTCTATTCAATGAGGGCTACACCTACATACCAAAAAGCATGGATTTTTACGAAGTCTCAAGAATGGGAATTTTAGGAATCAAATTCTAAAACTTGAGTTAGGTTTCCTTGGAGTTTCTACCATTCATATTACGCTTTAAGAGATAGGGTTCTTCTCCTAGTTAGGTTTATTTTCAACCTAAAGTTTCATATGAAATAGGTAGCATGATTTGAGATGAAATATCTTTTATAAATATATTTTTAGTGTAACTAAATTATGAGAAATGGTATAAGAATATATTAAACCAATTTTGCATGACTTGGGTATTTTTGAAATTGCTTGTTTGGTGATTTCATGAGAATGTGATAAATTGGGCATGATTATGTGTTACATGATTATGTACTTTAAAGGTGTTTGATAAAATTCCTATGATTGATAAGTATGTTATTTGAATGAAATTGATATAACATGTTTTGTGGTGATGCTAGAATGTAATTATATGTTTCATGATAAAAGTTACATTAAGGATTTGAAAATTGTTCATGTTGTTGTGCTCATGATATATTGAACATGATGTTGTGATTGCAATTGAAATCTTGGTTGCATCATAATATGAAATGCAATTGTATATGACATCGCATATGCACAGGAAGCATCACATTCGTGGGCATGTGACATGGGTTTGGGTGTGTGCATGATTTTGATCAAACACCATTTTTGGTGAATGATGCATGGGCTCAAAAAAATTGGACCAAGGTTCGACTGGGTCGCACGAGTTTTGCATTGAAAATAAAGATCTGGTGTAGTAAAAAGGGATAGATCATCCCTCGGGTGTAAGACCTGGTTACTTGGTTCACGTACTTGCCTAAGATGAAATTCCAAAAAAGTGTGGAGGCGTATTGACTTGATCCAAAATGTGTACACCCAAGTGCAGGCGGTAAAGCTGTAGTAATAATCCTGTTAAGACCGGAGTCAAATCCACATGAAACTATAATTGGTGTTTTGAAGTAAGCAATAATAGAGACCAAGTGACTGGAAATTTTGAGAGTTTGAAGTGGTGGGATTTCTTGAATAGAATAGAAGATTCTTTTCAAGAGTTTTCTAGACAAAATATAAGATAAATTCAAATGTAAAACAATCACTCTTTAGCTTGAGGATCAGAACATGTGGTTAATCATCCCGTTTATTATACTTGTGTTTTATTACTTAATTAACTCTCGTGTCAACAACAAGTTAATCGGAAGAGAATGATGGACTGTGAGAATTAAGCACATAATTCCGTTGCCTTTCTAGAAGTGGACAAAAATTGTCTGTGCTGAGATTTAACCTGTCTACAAACAAGCAAGTGTTTCTACAAGGCATCCAACCATGGCATTAAAGTTTCATTCTTTAGATGAAGCCCGATAATAGTGAAGATTGAAATGTATCATGCAGATATCGCCTAGGTACTTGGCTGGAACCAACAGGTTTTTCCATGCAAGAGTCATCCGTGACATAGAAAGAACCTATGGTTAGACAAAGTACCATAGCTTTGCTAGATACATTCAACCATTCAATGAATAACTGGAATATAAAGCATTAAAGCATAAATGGATCACACAAATAAAACTCCCGGATAATTCCACATATTCATCACCTCTTACTAAAGAGTGAATGAGAAACTACTCACTCCTCATGGCTTTGGTAAAGCTAGAAAAATGAGTGATGCTCATCCCTCCAAGTAGAGAACTTACAAAGTAAGGTACAATAAACGAGGAGTCGATCTTCACCAAAGAATAAGTGAATTACGTTCCACCCTTCACGGCTTGGTAAAGCTCTAGAAAAGTGGAAGAGTTTCACTCCTCTNACTTACAAAGTAAGGTACAATAAACGAGGAGTCGATCTTCACCAAAGAATAAGTGAATTACGTTCCACCCTTCACGGCTTGGTAAAGCTCTAGAAAAGTGGAAGAGTTTCACTCCNTCAATAAAAGTAATAAAATACTTTTTACCACCTCTAGTTATTTCTTTCAACTGATGTGAAAGATGTTCTTGCCAACTTTGATTCTACACAAATCTCACACCTATGATTTGTATCAATATAACATTTAGACAAATCATTCAAGTTGATTAGCCTTATAATAGTATCTTAATTAACATGTCCTAGCCTCGCATTCAATACAATTAAAGATTTCAGGAAGTAAGAAGCATTATACTCATTCGTATTGATAATAGTTTTGGGTACAACAGTCATTACATTAAGCTTAAAGAGCCCATCAATCAAGTATCCCTTTCTTGCAAACATTTCATTCTTAGTAAGTAAAAACTTATCGGATACAAAGACTAACTTAAAACTGTTCTTGCTAAGCAAAGAGCCGACACCAAATTCTTGCAAATGTTGGGCACATGAAGCACTTTGTTGAAGGTGAGTTCCTTGTCGGATTCCATATTTAGTATCACCTTGTCACATCCTTCAACCTTGAGTGAGTTTAGTGATGGTCTCCCCAGGATAATGTTGTAAGAAAAAGGTGCCTCCATGATGAGAAATTTCAAGGTAGTAGTGGTTTGACTTGGAGGGTATCCCAAAGTAAGTATGTGTAAAACTCAAGAAAATTTGAATTTTTATGAAAAATGGCAAAACGGTAATTAGCTGTTACGGTACGGGTTGAAAATTAAAAATTTTTTAGAACTCGGGTGAAGAAAAGAAACTCACCGTTGGATTCATCTCGTGAAATCTAGTTACTTAGTCAATTTTCATTGAATTTCAAGACAGTCGAATTTTTTACGTTTTACGATGCGATCGGATGTAGCGTGATCAAAATAAACGCGATAGAATTTTGATTGTGAGATTTAATTGATTCAAGAAAAATCAGATTTTTCTCCCATTTTGGCTGTTGGGTTTTCCAGAAAAGAGAACAAAAGAAAAGAGAAAGAAATATGAGTTTTCTTCAAGCTTCTCTCTACGATCTAGAGCAAAACTTTCGTCGAATTCCTTCGGGCCAAAAACAAAAAGTGTTCTATTCAATGAGGGCTACACCTACATACCAAAAAGCATGGATTTTTACGAAGTCTCAAGAATGGGATTTTTAGGAATCAAATTCTAAAACTTGAGAAAGGTTTCTTTGGAGTTTCTACCATTCATATTACGCTTTAAGAGATAGGGTTCTTCTCCTAGTTAGGTTTATTTTCAACCTAAAGTTTCATATGAAATAGGTAGCATGATTTGAGATGAAATATCTTTTATAAATATATTTTTAGTGTAACTAAATTATGAGAAATGGTATAAGAATATATTAAACCAATTTTGCATGACTTGGGTATTTTTGAAATTGCTTGTTTGGTGNATATTAAACCAATTTTGCATGACTTGGGTATTTTTGAAATTGCTTGTTTGGTGATTTCATGAGAATGTGATAAATTGGGCATGATTATGTGTTACATGATTATGTACTTTAAAGGTGTTTGATAAAATTCCTATGATTGATAAGTATGTTATTTGAATGAAATTGATATAACATGTTTTGTGGTGATGCTAGAATGTAATTATATGTTTCATGATAAAAGTTACATTAAGGATTTGAAAATTGTTCATGTTGTTGTGCTCATGATATATTGAACATGATGTTGTGATTGCAATTGAAATCTTGGTTGCATCATAATATGAAATGCAATTGTATATGACATCGCATATGCACAGGAAGCATCACATTCGTGGGCATGTGACATGGGTTTGGGTGTGTGCATGATTTTGATCAAACACCATTTTTGGTGAATGATGCATGGGCTCAAAAAAATTGGACCAAGGTTCGACTGGGTCGCACGAGTTTTGCATTGAAAATAAAGATCTGGTGTAGTAAAAAGGGATAGATCATCCCTCGGGTGTAAGACCTGGTTACTTGGTTCACGTACTTGCCTAAGATGAAATTCCAAAAAAGTGTGGAGGCGTATTGACTTGATCCAAAATGTGTACACCCAAGTGCAGGCGGTAAAGCTGTAGTAATAATCCTGTTAAGACCGGAGTCAAATCCACATGAAACTATAATTGGTGTTTTGAAGTAAGCAATAATAGAGACCAAGTGACTGGAAATTTTGAGAGTTTGAAGTGGTGGGATTTCTTGAATAGAATAGAAGATTCTTTTCAAGAGTTTTCTAGACAAAATATAAGATAAATTCAAATGTAAAACAATCACTCTTTAGCTTGAGGATCAGAACATGTGGTTAATCATCCCGTTTATTATACTTGTGTTTTATTACTTAATTAACTCTCGTGTCAACAACAAGTTAATCGGAAGAGAATGATGGACTGTGAGAATTAAGCACATAATTCCGTTGCCTTTCTAGAAGTGGACAAAAATTGTCTGTGCTGAGATTTAACCTGTCTACAAACAAGCAAGTGTTTCTACAAGGCATCCAACCATGGCATTAAAGTTTCATTCTTTAGATGAAGCCCGATAATAGTGAAGATTGAAATGTATCATGCAGATATCGCCTAGGTACTTGGCTGGAACCAACAGGTTTTTCCATGCAAGAGTCATCCGTGACATAGAAAGAACCTATGGTTAGACAAAGTACCATAGCTTTGCTAGATACATTCAACCATTCAATGAATAACTGGAATATAAAGCATTAAAGCATAAATGGATCACACAAATAAAACTCCCGGATAATTCTACATATTCATCACCTCTTACTAAAGAGTGAATGAGAAACTACTCACTCTTCATGGCTTTGGTAAAGCTAGAAAAATGAGTGATGCTCATCCCTCCAAGTAGAGAACTTACAAAGTAAGGTACAATAAACGAGGAGTCGATCTTCACCAAAGAATAAGTGAATTACGTTCCACCCTTCACGGCTTGGTAAAGCTCTAGAAAAGTGGAAGAGTTTCACTCCTCTAAGAAAGAAGGAAGCTCAAGCAATGGAAATAAAATAAAGTAGAAGAAAGCTAGTTACTTTTTGGAGGGTTTCCACCACAACCAAAAGATGAGCTATCTCTCTTGATACTTGTAAATAAAAGCAAGTATAACTACAAGGGGAGTCTAAGCCTCCATCATGGTTGTGACAACATGAATGTAAAGACTTAGCACAAGTAAATAAAAGACTTCAACTACAAGGGGAGTCTAGGCCTCCATCATGGTTGATACAAATGCAAAATGAAATCATAAACAAGAAATGTACAAGAACTAGCTCTCTACCTTAATTTTCAAGAGAAAAAGATTGCACTCCTAAGCTCCCTTAATGAGAGTATTTATAGGCAAGGAAGGGGGGGAAACAAGAAGATAAGAGAGGATAAGTGAATAGTGTATGCCGCCATGAAAACCAACTACTATGCAGGCAGTCTGTGGAGGACGTTCGAACGTGAATCGATGTTCGAACGTTATCTTCTGTTTTGCTTTAGGGGCGTTCGAACGTTGTCTGACGTTCGAATGTGTCTTCTGGTATTGCTTTAGGGGCGTTCGAACGCCAGATGGGATGTGACCACATCATTCAAGTGGTCTTGGTCTTTTGTGGAAACCCACTTCCACACTCCATGTAGGGCTTGGAGTTTTGCACTCATCACTCTGATCTTTCTTCAAGTCATGTGGACGTTCGAACAGTAGTTGGCGTTCGAACGTGGTTCTCCATTAGTTCAGGGTCCTCCTTCTTGACTGCATTATGCCAGGTCTCAGCAGTCTGGTCTTTTCATAGTTCAAGTGGACATTCGAACGTGGTTGTTTTGTCCCAACCTTCTCCAATTTTGTTCCCTAATGCACTGGTATCACATTCAAGTGTGATATTTGTTGTTCTTGAGCTTTTGTTCACTTTAGGTCCTGAAATGTCATCACTTGAACTCTATCAAAGCACAATTAGTCCCAAAAAGGTATAGAAAAATGCTAACTTTAAGCACTAATCACACCCCCACAACCTAAATATTGCTAGTCTCTTGTAATACAACAACATTAGAATATAAATCTATTTCTAATGCCTTTTTCATAGGTCATTCGGTTGCATTTAGCATATGCAACAACCTGTTGAACCCCTAGATTTACCCTAATGGACGAGTGTTGTCTCGTGAGGGTTTTCAGTGAAGTTACTCACAAACTTCGGTCGAACAAATATGTATTTGAGGTTGTTAGTTGAAATAAGTTAGCATTGTGGTCATTGAGACACCCAACCCTCAATTTCGACTTACATCCCGCATACTCCTCTTTCATAGGTATTTTTGTTAAATAGCAATTCTTGTTTCTAGAATGATCATTCTCACTACTCAAGGAATCCTAAATGCCAATGTGACGGATGCTAATTTTCTTCCATGGATAGCTTTGATTTCACCAATCTCTCTTAGAATGCTCTCAGCAAAAATTTGCTCTGATTATAGTGACTTGTTTCTCACAGGGCATGTAATTAGAAGATGGTCAGTTGAAAAATCACATGCACAATTAGTAAAGGAGTGAAGTTTAATGAAACAAACTAATCATGTTTTGGCATAATCTCATGGAGGAAAATTGATGCAAATAAAGAAATAATATTTGACATATCTCGCGTGTAGTTGATGACCTACATATGCATCAGACTTGAGATCAATTAGGGCTTTTTGTAGGTTGTAATGTGGCCAAAGGTTAGTGGCTAACAAAATGACGTTAATGGTATTCAAAAAACTATCTTTTCCTTATGTATTGTAGCACATCTCTTTCTTACTTTTCAGTCTTTTTCTAAGAACTCGTATTTCTTTCTTTCACTTTTCTTATTTTTCACTTACTTGTCAATTCCCTGTTTATCTTGTCTCTTTTCCTTTTTGGTTGTTTCCACTGAATTTTCTTCCATTGAACAGTAGCCACCATTGTGGTTTTCTTACAAAGTTTGAATGACATCCTTTCGAATGCAAACATGCCAAAGGGGCATGTGAATGTGGTTGTCTCCTGATCATTGAGTTCTATCTCAATTTGATTTTACCCGGAATAGCCATCTAGAAAACATTAAAATTCATGGCCTGCAATTCTCTCTAGAACCTGGTCCAGAAAAGAAAGAGGGAAATGGTCTTTTCTAGTCACCAAATTGAGCTTTCGATAGTCCATACACATTCGACATCCTGTGACGACTCTTGTTGGTACTAGTTCATTGGCTTCATTTTTTACCACTGTGACCCCAGACCTTTTGGGCACAACTTGGATTGGGCTAACCCATTTACTATCGGAGATGGGAAAGATTATCTCTACATCTAAGAGTTTAAGCACTTTCATTTTCACAACTTCCTTCATGTGAGGGTTTAGTCGTCACTGCATTTGACGAGAGGGTTTTGAATCCTCTTCCAGGTATATGGCATGATTGCAGATCAATGGGCTTATACCTTTCAAGTCAGCGATGGTCCACCCAATGGTGCTTTTGTGGTTTTTAAGAACTCCAATTAGTTTAGACTCTTGTAATTCTGTGAGCTTAGATGAAATTATCACTGAGTACAACTTGTCCTCTCCTAGGTATGCATATTTGAGGTCAGATGGGAGAGGTTTCAATTCAAGCTTTGGTGGCTTGACACTTGATGAGAGTGGCTTTGTGCACTTGGCAAAAGTTCCTCGAATTTTGGGGCCCATGTATCAACAACATGAGTCGGGAAATTCTTTTGATCATCATTTGTTGTCTCAGATATGATGGATTCTGACAAAGAAAGTTCAGTGGGATTTTCACAGAATGTGTTATTCAGATGGTCCTGGACCAAAGTCTTAATGGAATTTATTTCTCTTTCTTCTCAGTCCTCTCCCGGGTGTTTGGCAATTTCATAACCTCATTCTTGCAATTGATTAGTGCATTTGAAGTTGCTAGGAACAGTCGACCAAGAATAACGGGAATTGGGTTCTCTGAATATTTTGCTGGCTGAGTATTGAGGACGATGAAGTCAACAGGGAATACAAAATTCTCCACTTGGATAAATACATCTTCAACAATACCCCTAGGAATTTTGACAGATCTGTCTGCCAACTGAAGTGTGACACTTGTGGGTTTGAGTTCTCCTAGACCTAATTGCTGGTAAATAGAGAATGAGAGCAAATTGACACTTTCTCCAAGGTCTAACAGTGCTTGTTCGATTCTAAAATTTTCAATGACACATGACACAGTCGAATACCCTAGATCTTTGTATTTTGGAGGGATTTTGTGTTGAAGTAAGGCACTGGCATGTTCTGTCAAGAAGGCTCTTTTTTGAACATTTTGGCTTCTTTTGACTGTGCACAAATCTTTCAAAAACTTGGCATAAGATGGAACCTGTTTGATTGCATCCAGAAGTGGGATGTTGATTTTTACTTGCTTGAAGAGCTCGTAAATTTTTGGCTAATTATTCAACTTCTGTGCAGTTTTGAGTCTACGAGGAAAAAGAGCAGGAATAGAACACGAGGGTTCTTCTTCCCTTGATGGCTCTAGTTCTTGTTCAATCATGGGCTCAAGTACCTCTTCTTTTTGATATTCAGGCTCAATTGGTGGATTGACTGGGATTGACTTAGATTTTGGCTTTGGAAGTATTTGATAGTCTTGTTAATCACCTTGCCTCTTCTTAGTGTAGTGTCTACTTGGGCTTGGGCTTGTGGGGGTTTCCATGATTGTGGGATTTTCCACCTAAAATTGGCCTTATGGTGGTTTTGGTTGGGCAGGAAACTTGTCATTCTCATGTGTGGTCATGGATTGAGTCAACTTTTGGATGTGGCTTTTAAGATCCTCATAAGATTGAGTGGTCTGTGTTTTGAAATCAGTAAAAGCCTGAGTGGAACTATCGTTATAGTTCATTTGGCTATGCATGAACTGATTCAGTGTATCCTCAAGGTTCCTCTTCTGTGGCGGTTGCTATGGTTGGTATGCGAGAGGTCTTTGTAGTGGTGGGTGTGAACCTTGTTGTTGGTTCATGGGAGTTGGCTGTGTGTTTCTCAAACTGAAATTCGGGTGGTTCCGCCTCCCTGGATTGTATGTTTCAGAGTATGGGTTGGAGTAAGGTTTGTTGAAGTTGAAGACAAGATTTGTTTGTTCCAACAAAACTTCTTTGAATGCTGGAATGGTAGGACACTCCCCAGTACGGTGTCCTGTCAGCGCACAGATCCCACACACTTGTTTTGTGGGACAGCTAACATCAACTTGATGAACCTTTTTCATCTCTAAAGCTTCAAGCTTTCGAGACAATGTGGACATTTTTGCTCTTAGGTCATTGTCATCTTTCAAGACATACTTAACCCCTTGGGAAGTAGATGGTTTAGCTTCAACATGGTAGGGGAGGCTGAGTCCCACATTTGAGAACTGTCAGATATGGTGTCAAAGAAATTGAATGCCTCCTCCGAACTTTTGCATATAAACTCTCTTTGAGCCATCATTTCGACAAATTGACGAAGTCTAGTGCACAAGAAATTGTAGAAAAATCCTACCAAAGTCCAATTCTCAAAAGCATGGTGTGGGCAGGACTGGAGTAGATCCTTAAATCTCTCCCAACTTTGGTAAAAGGTTTCTCCTTCTTTGATCGAAAAGTTCATGATTTGTCTTTTCAATTCATTAGTGCGGGGAAGAGGAAAAAATTTTCTGAAAAATTTATTTTGTAGTGTCTGCCAGTCAGGTATTGAAAGAGCTTTTAAAGAATTTAGTCATTCTTTAGCTCTATCCTTTAGAGAGAATGAAAAAAGTTTCATTTTGGCTAGCTCAAAATTGTCTTGAAATATTCCACATGCTTCCTCAAACTCTTATGTGTAGATATAGGTTTTCTGTTTCGAGTCCACAGAATTGAGGGAGTAGTTGAACTATCCCCGTTTTTACAGTAAAGAAGGGTGCATCTTCAGGAAAGATAAAAAAAAAGGGGACACTATTTTTTGTGGGATTTAATTAATCTCTCAAAGTTCGAATGTTAGGCACTTCACCCTCTTTCACAGGAATTTCTCCTTGTCTCTCATTATTTGTCATTTTACTTTCACAAGAGTCTGCTACTAATCTAGGTGAAAGTGGTTTAGGTTGATTCACAGACCCAGAAGATTCTATTGGCAAATTTTGATAGGGAGAAGCGTTTTCAGACATAAAAGTAATTAAAACAACTTTATACATAGTAAAGCAAAATTATACACAAAAAGTGAGGTCTTTTTATCTTTTATCGTAAATACCTTTTATGGCTCCCCAGCAACGGCGCCAAAAACTTCACTTGATCCAAAATGTGTACACCCAAGTGCAGGTGGCAGTAATAATCTAGTTAAGTCCGTAGTTGAATCAATAGGGAACTATGATTGGTGTTTTGAAGTAAGCAATAGTAGAGACCAAGTGACTGAAAATTTTGAGAGTTTGGAGTGATGAAATTTCTTGAATAGAATAGAAGATTCTTTTCAAGAGTTTTCTAGACAAAATATAAGATAAATTCAAATGTAAAATAGTCAC
>CAUOFW020000892.1:314127-454321 GCA_963454935.2 Ilex paraguariensis
CCTAGAAGATTACTACAGTCTTTGCCTATCCCATAGTGGAAGTGTGATCACATCACCATGGATTTCGTATCTGGTTTTCCCTGGACTTCACGAGGGCATAATGTCGTATAGGTCATTGTTGATAGACTCACCAAGTCTGCTCATTTCTTGAGTATGAAGACCATTGACACCTTAGAGACCTTGAGCAAGCTTTATATCCGTGAGATTGTTAGATTACATGGAGTTCCACTCTCTATCATGTCAGATCCTGATTCTCTGTTTGTGGCACAATTTTGGCAAAGTCTATAATGAGCTATGGGGACAGAGTTACTCTTTAGCACCACCTTTCATCCTCAAACAAATGGCCAATACAAAAGGGTGATACATATTTTGGAGGATATGTTACGTGCTTTTGTGTTGGACTTCAAGGAAAGTTGGAGTGATCATTTGTCGTTAGTGGAATTTGCATATAACAACAGTTTTCAATCTAGCATTGGCATGTCACCTTATAAGGCATTGTATGGAAGACCATGTAGGTCCCCGACTTGTTGGTTAGAAGCTGGAGAGAGTAGCTTGTTTGGGCCATAAATTGTTCAGGAGACTACAGAGAAAATTCAACTCATCTGGGATAGACTAAGCATAGCACAAAGTAGACAGAAAAGCTATGTGGATAGAAGACGAAGACCATTGGAATTCCTAGAGGGCGACTATGTGTTCCTCAAGGTGTCGCCCAAAAAGGGAGTGCTTAGATTTGGCAAAAAGGAAAAATTAGCTCCAAGGTACATCGGACCATTTGAAGTAATCAAAGCGGTGGGCAAAGTGGCGTATCAAGTTCGATTACCAGCCCAGTTGTCAGGGGTACATGACGTGTTTCACGTGTCAATGTTGAGAAGGTGGCAATCGGATACAACGAATGTCGTGGATTTGGAGGATATTGAAATTCAAGATGGAGCAACATATGAAGAACAACCGGTGGAGATTCTCGATACCAAGGAGAAGGTGTTTCACAATAAAATCATCCAACTGGTGAAAGTCTTGTGGCAACATCATGGGGTGGAGGAAGCCACTTAGGAACTAGAGTTGGAGATGCAAGAGAAGTACCCTCATTTGTTCTCTACTTAAGATAAGTTTCGGGAGGCTTAGAGAGGAAAAAGTAAGGGGAAAAGCACAAGATGAAGAGGGATTTGCACATTGAAGAGGATCAAAACTTCTAGTTTTTCAAGAACACCAAGAAAGAAGAAAGATAGGGGTTTCTTCCCACTCTTGTCCATTGAAAGCTAGGGTTTATATCTATGTATGTTTTGCTTCAAAATCTTAGATATATGTTATGATATCCTTATTTCTTGATGTTCTGGCAAACCTTCCCATGTTTTGAGTGAAGTTAGGGGTTGAAAGCCATAAAAACCCTTGTTTTGACATCAAAACCTAGTTTTTCAAGAGAAATTGATTTTTCTCTTAGTTTTTCTTTGTTCTTGATTTAAAAACTCTAGTGCTTGGTATTGAACAATAAAATGATATTTTTGATGATCTCTTGCATATTTTCTTAAATTGTTCTATTAGAATAATACATGGGAAATTTAGGGATTTTGGATTTTACTTGGGATTGGAGAAATTAATTGGGTATTGTATCTCTTGTGGATGTTTGGATGACCATGGGTGGCCGTTGACCGGGTATCGTAGAGTGGGTAGATACGTTTTTTACTTCGTGCGGGTTTGAATTTTTCCTACCACTCGTAGTGGGGTTGGTGCCTTGGAAGGACCAAACTACTATTCGCTCATAGGTATCGAGACTGAGGGTTAGTATACTATTCATGGGTTGAATTCGTCACTGCTGATGCGTCGGTATACGCCCTTCCTAAAGTTGTGTATCCCTATGAGGATTGGGGGTGTGTGTGGGCCAGGATATCCTCGATGTGTTTATTCATGTGATGTCATACATCATACCTGAGAAACAAATACATATACAAATACAAGTTGTGGTTTGATATTCATTGTGGGCTATTGTTTATTGTGTAAATGGTTGGTTATGGTTTATTATGGAAAGGTGTTTATGGTGGAATTGGTTTGTTGTGGAATTGGTTATTATGGAAATGATAACTTGTTGGAAATTGTTATTTTTGGGAATTGGTTTTACTTTTTTATTTAATTATTGCTATTGTGTAAACTTGAGATCCATTGAAATGTCTCTGTTTTCCTTCAAAAGCTATATATGATATTTGTAAAATGAGACTGACTGTTTTATATGTTTTTGAAACCTTGTACGAGTTTAGAAGGATTTTCCTACAGAGCTTAGTGCTCACCCCCCTCAAACAATATCTTTTTCAGATTATGGTCTAGATGAGAAGCTCGGAGTTGAGGAGCCGATACATTTGGAAGCTCCAATAGATGGAAACGTGGATCCCAAGGTGTTTGTTTAGAGCTATGTTCTCTTATGTTCTAGATTAGGAAATGCATTTTGAGACAATGTGAAGTCTAATAATTTTGTTATTCCGCTGCAAGATAATAGTTGATTTTTGGGATGTAATTGTCATAGTTGGGCATATTCTTTTAGATGATGTTGTATATATTGTGGATAATGAATGAAATTATCTTTAGTTATGAAGTCAATTTAGTTGCTCTCATCATACATTGTCTCATAATTAATCTCCCAATCTAGAACATAAAGGAAACACCTCTAAAAGTCCACCCCAGGATTCAAGTTCCCATCAATCTTAACTTCCCAATTTATGTACTCATCCAATTTGAGTTCTTCCTCTAGACTGTAATATGAAAAAGATGATGTTTGCAGGGGGGAGCACTAAGCTCTGTAGAAAAATCCTTCGAAGCTCGAACAAGGTTTTGAAAACATATAAAATAGGTCGGTCTCATCTTACAAAATATTAAATGTAACTTTTGAAATAAAACAGTGACAATTTATCAAATTTCAAGTTTACGTAGTAGCAATAAAGTAAATGAAAAAGGAAAACCAACTTTCAGACAATAAACCATTACCAACATAGTATCTTAGGTATGTAGTAAGACATAGCATGAATATACACATTGATAATATTTTGGTCCAGACACACACACACACCCAATCCTCGCAAGGATACAAAACTTTAAGGAGGGAGTCTACCGACGCATTGGCAGTGATAAATCCAACCCAGGAATAGCATACTAGCCCTCAGCCTCAATATCCGTGCGTAAATAGTGATTTGATCCTCACAAGACACCAACCCCACTAGAAGTGGTAGGAAAAATTCAAATCCACTTGGAGTAAAAAACACATCTACCACTCTACGATACTCAGTCAACGGTCACTCATGTTTATCAAAACATTTGCATAAGAGATACAATACCAAAACAATTCACCAAATTACAGATAAATGAAGAACCATAATTTCACAGGTATTTTTCTAACCGAACAACTCAAGAAAATATACAAGAGATCATCAAGAAATACAATTTTATTGTTCAAACAAAACACTAGAGTTTTTAAATAAAAAATAATCAAATATCAAAGGTAAAATCTATATTTCTTGAAAATTAGGGTTTTGATAATAGCAACAAGAATTTTTATGGCTATCAAACGATAACTACATTAAAGACATGATACGATTTGCAAGAAAATCAAGAAACAATGATTTCATAACATATATATACAATTTAGAATCAAAACATACATATATATTAATCTTAGCCTCGATGAACAAGTTTAGGAATAAACCCTTACCTTCAATCCGATATTTGAAGATAATCCTAGTGTGTTTAAATCAATCTCAAAGCATGATGAACAATTGCTAAACATAGGCATAAGGGCCGTTCCTTAGGTATTTATAAAGCCAAAAGTGGAGAAAACTCTTAACACAGATCATCCAACGTTTGCCAAATGCGTCCAGACGCGTGTTTCTCCCATTCAGACACGTTTGACACTATACCCCCGACTTCTAGATCAATTTTGTCCTATTTAGAAGCCGATTCAGGAAATTTTCGTGAAATATGATTTTTGTAGCCCTTGAAGTCTAGTTTTTACTCCCTAGTAACTAAAATACTAAGGTAGTGTCAAATTCATTTCTACCTAAATCCTCTCCAAAATAGGTTTTAACTTTAGAATACTTCCTAATTTCTAATACACCCCATATTACCTCTTCTAAGATTTTTTGACCTTCTGGATTCAATGGAAATCTTATTTTAACCTAAAAATATTTACAAAATTACTTAGCCACACTTTTCAATTTTAAACACATTCAAAACTAAATTTGACCCAAAAATTAATTCACCTGAAACTCAAACTTCATGATCAATCTTTTAACAATGATTCAAAGTTTATAAAATCTTTTTATTCATCCTAGGACAAAAGTTAAGATGATATTATTCTTATTTAATTCTAGTATAGAGTCTTACAGTACTGATACTTGCTTCATTCTTCAATTTCAAGTAGGCCCATGTACTAATACTTCTTCTCCTAGGTACCAATACTTAGCTTCCAGCGGGCTCAGGTACCGGTACCTCCTTCATTCTTTGATTTTTGAACTTCTACACACCCAAGCCCTCATCTCTTATATTCCCTTCTTTGCCCTTTGTCCACAAAATATTTCATAATGATAAAACCCTATATTTATATATAGATACTACATTAGTGGACCATTATTTTGATTAAATTGATAAAGTTGTATACTAAAAGTTTATTTTTTGTAGTGACACTCATTTTATTAATTAATAAAATTTTGTTCTTTCCATTTTATTGAGAATATATTTGGGAAAAATATTTGTATTATATTTTATATATAGTATGCATGTGTGTCTTATATTTTACATTGCAGATAATCTGGTGTGTAGAGTCCGTCTTATTCACAGAAGACCTAATTATTGGATTCTTATATAATATAAATATATGTTCACAATCCTAGATTAAATAAGACACCATTAGTATGATTGCAGTGTAATATTTTGTCATAGTCTATTTGGACTATAAGAGATTGTTTGATGTCTCAGATTATTGCACTAGTATACTCTGTGTATTAAACATATACATGTTGAGATTATTATCTTTTACTGATTCAGTAAGATAATAAATATCTCATGATTATTATTATTGCTTATTCTCTTAATCCTGAGATATTTAATTGTCACATGCATATAATGATTGTTACTTTATTTATCAAAGAGTGAGATTCATATTGAGTCAATAACTTGGTGAAGTGGGAGACAACATTATTAGTATGGTAAAAATTAAATATTAAAGGAAACCACGTCCTATTATTTAAATGAGTTAATGATGTATTCTTGTGGAAGCTCATAAGTTTTGTCTATGTTAAACCCTACAAGTGAATTTAATTATCCGACATGCCAAATAAGTTGAGTGGTAAGGTCTTCAGGAATAAAAGAAGGTCATTAAATATAATTATCGGTAATTTATTCAATTGATGAACATCTGTAATCTTAAATGTGGAGAGATTATTAAACATATAATAATAAAGAGCTCGAAACGTAATTTTTGAAAGGCTCAGAAAATATGTAGTAAGTTTTTAGTTGACTGACTTATTATTAATGGATTGTAGGATATTTATTCTGGGTTGAGCATATGAATTCTATGCCCACTGGAAACCCGACCCTTATTTCTTCTTAGGGTTTCTGTCGTAGCCTATATATAGACATCTAAGCTCTCTAAATCAATATCAATTCTTTACTCACATTTTTTAGAGAGACTAAGAGAGAGAGAGAGCAGAAGTTTGGAGGTCATTGTAGCCCATACTGCATTTGGATCTTTGGCATTGGGGGACACACGATAAAAGATCGTGAGGTTTAACGAGCTGCTTTATGTGTCTGTGTTTGATTTCTGTGTTCATACTGAGAGGATATAAATCCTGGTCAACCCCTAAAAATCAGTCGAACCACAACATAGACTTAGCGGATTCATCTTAGATTGCTAGAAAGTCCTTGTTGGATTGAAACTGAAGATATGACCATAATAGCTCGGAATCTTTATTTTATTCAGTCTCCTTATTTATGTTGATTTTTGTGTTTTATTCATGTATTGATTATGTGAGTATTTAACTTGTACAACAATACGCTGATATGTGGACAACATGGATAATTGACCTACCGTAGATTTTTTGTCATGGATTAATATTTAATTATATTGATTTAAAATAAGGAGGTTCAAAGTATGTATGTTTAATTATAAAATAAAATTAAATCCTCTAAAATACAAATATATATATATATATTAGTGAGGATTTAAAATTTTATTTATTATACATACTACATATAAAGATGGGGTGACCTGGATATCTTTATAAGAATGACAAACATCCTTATATTTTAAGTCAATACAAATTGGATATGTTTTGAAAACCCTCACAAAGTATTAAATAACTAAGTGTGAGAGGGAATTTATTTTGTATAAATCCCACACTCTTCATTACTGGTTTGTAGGTGAAGTAATTTATTTTGCGTGTTGGCCTTAATGCCTTCTTCTCTATTAGATGAAGTTTATTACAGAATAATTTTGGGTAATAGCTAGTATGAGCTCACTTCTCCATCTGAAGGGGTTTCATTACGAAACTATTGACACATAATTAAGTAATAGTATACACTTAGGTATAAATAATAGTGTCCTCTCTATTTGAGTCATTGTTGTTATTTATAGGACAAAAGATAAGCCAACTATTTAATTTTACTTGCCATAGTATGGTGGCTAGATAGTAAAATTAATAGGCAATGGCCTGCCTAGACAAATGATGGATAGTATATGTTCTTCCCTATCGAGGCATGCTATTCACGGTATTTCAAGCTACTGGTGAATTCATTTAAATATTGGTAGAAGGAACCATATTTAAATTTAAATTCAATGTTTTATTTTGCTCATCATAATTTTTAATTATGTGATTTTCAGGTTTTTTTAAATGGGTGGTTAATTCAATCCTCTTTCTGTTATACTTAAAGAACACAAACTAGATGTATCAAAGTATATAGATAAAAAAAAACTTGGATATTGTGTTGACCGCTGATGACTACAAACTCATGTTCATTGACCCCTGTCCAATTGGACCTGATGATGGGGCAACCGAAGAGGATGTCCTGGCTTATCGGAGGTGGACAAGGGTTGATGAGATGACATGGTGTTACATTTTGGCATCTATGTCAAGTGTGCTGCAATATTAGCATGAGTCTATGGCCACCACCTATGACATGATTTTGAGCCTCAAAGATTTGTTTGGTGATCAAAATTGTGTTGTTAGGAAAGTAGTGATGAAGGATCTAATGACCACAAATATGGTTGAAGGGACACTAGTAAGATATCATTGTCTGAAGATTATGAGTCTTCTTAATGAGTTGGAGATCCTAGGAGTTGAAATTCATGGGAAAACCCAGGTTAATAGCATACTCTAGTCTCTGCTAGAGTCCTTTAAGCAATTTCGCCTGAATTACAATATGAATAAGTGTTCTTATACTTTGGTGGAACTCCTTAAGGAACTACAAGTCGTTGAGGGTCTCCTTCAGAAGCAGACTTGTGTTTATGTGATTGAAAAATGTTCTAATTCTAAGCCAAAAGGCAAGAAGAAGAAGAAGAAAAAGGCTCAAAAACAGGTTAAGGCGCCTCAAGCTGTAGTGAAAAAGCCTAAAGGCAAGTGTTTTGATTGCAAATAGTCAAGACACTAGAAGAAGTAATGGTTGATCTTTCTCAACAAAATGAACAATCTAGGTAGATCTCATTTACTAGTTGAATCATCTTTAGTGGTGTCATATACCAGCACCTGGTGTGTAGATACAGGAGCCACTGATCAGGTCTGCAAATACTTGTGGGGGTTCCAGGAAACCAGATAGCTTAGTGATGGGGAGATTTATTTGTATATGGGCAATGCTACGAGAATGGCAATAGTTACAGTAAAAGATTTTCATTTATGCTTTGGTGGTATAGATCAGATTTTAATTTTAAGAGATTGTCTTTATCCACCAAATATTATAAGGAACTTAGTTTTAGTTTGTAATTAGTTAGGGATGGATATAATGTTTATTATAATGACTCTATGGTTATTAAACACACTAAGCATTTTATCTGTTTTGGTTCATTGGTGGATGATTTTTATATTGTTAATTCTATCTCACCTACACTACAATTAATTGAATTGAATAATACTAGTACCTCGTCATGTAAGAGAAAGGGACCTTCTAAAATGAACCAAACATATCTTTGACACTTACCCCTAGGTCATATTAACTTAAGGAGGATTCAAAGACTGGCTGCAAATGGACCATTGAGTTCATTGAAAGTGGAGGCACTTCTAGTCTATGAATTTTGTTTGGAAGGTAAAATGACCAACAGACCCTTTACGGCCAAGGGCCATAGAACAAATGATCCATTGGAATTGGTTCATTCTGATTTGTGTGGGCCCATGACTGCCCAAGTTAGAGGAGACTTTGAATATTTTATCACTTTTATTAATGATTATCCAAGGTATGGGTACATTTATTTCATGCATCATAAGTCTGAATGCTTTGAGAAATTCGAAGTGTTTATGTAACGCCCCAAAATCCACCTAGAAAGGCATTACTATCTACAAACCATCCAACCATGAGAGCAACTAAAAATAACCATTAAGTAATTAACCATTCATCTATTTGACAATGAATAAATACTAAAATCAATAGAACATTGAAACTTCTCCAAACTTACAAATCAAAACCAAGAATATCTAGCAGCGGAATAATAAAAACTAGCTAAAACATTGTTTCATAAAAATCTCTCAAACTCTAAACCAAAAGTAGATCTACTCTATTCCTCTAAGGTAGGATCCACATCTTGAACCTCCAACAGCTCGTAATCAATCTACTCATCCACATTGACATCCTCTTCTATGCCAAAATCTGTATGTGTATTGTAGGGGTTGAGCAAAAGCCCGTAGGAAATCCCTCTCAAATCCCAACAAGGGTTTAAAACAACAAAAGACGGCAAGTCTCTTTTGAAAAATAACATATAAAAATTTTTGAGAAAAAAACCATGGTAGTTGTAATGATCTCAAGTGTACCGAATACAGTAAATGAATAACGACAATAAACTTGCAAGAAATTAAAGCAATCAATAAGTAATTTAGTAACATCATTCAATATTCTCATGTATGTTGGTTGCTTCTCAGGAATCTACACAATGATCCTACCTCATTCACCCATCACAACCACACAATCATAAACATTTTAGGATGGGCGTATACCATCTCCCACGACATTGACGAATCCTTCTTAAGAAAGGTATATCATCCCTCAGCCTCGAACTTACGTGAACAATAGTGATTGCTCTCACAAACAACAATCCACTACAAGTGTTAAGCAACCATCTCACCCCCACTGGGATAGACTAACCTCTAACACTCTACAACAGCTCTCGAAAGCAATTCAAATCCATCACACCCAAACCATACAAGAGTTGAAACCATAACTTTCTCAACAATTATAATCTTAGTCAATCACAATTTTCATTAACAATTCAAGTATTACAAGTGCACAATTCTCAATATACCACAGTACTAAAGGAATTCAAATATGCAAGAGATCATCTCAAGAAAACATTCACAATTTCGATATCAAAATTCTAGGGTTTATCCAAAAATCATAATTTCTTGGAACAAGAACAAATATTAGATGAAAACATGATTTAATCAAGAATAGGAATTTAGAAATCAAGAATCCATATGAATTTCACAATATAACATGTATTTTGTTCAAGATCATGTTCCAATGATAAAGAAACCAAGAATTCATACATATTTGTCATATAATTATCAAGAGGATTGAAAACATACATATATAATAGCCTAAGTCTCAATGAAAGAATTCAAGAAGAATCCCCTACCTTAATTCTTGAATCTTGATCCTAATGTGTTTCGTTGCGATTATCCCACGTTAAACCTTCAAGATTTAGCCCGTTCTTCCTCCTTTTCTTCTCCTCAAAATTTTCTAGGTTTATTGGGGTTGAATATTAGGTAATGTCTCTTTAGATCACGGCCCTAGGGTATTTATAGGCTACAAAATAGGGAATTCCCGAGTGGGCGAGGGTAACAGTCTGCACCTGACTTCTAACTCGATTTTGACCTAGTTAGAAGCCGTTTCTTGAAATTGTCATGAAATAAATTTTTGTAGCCCTTGAAGTCTAGTTTCTCTTGTAAAAATTTCAAGTTAATCGGACATTAGGGTAAATATATATATTCAAAATACGAAGGTTATATCAAANAGGGTAACAGTCTGCACCTGACTTCTAACTCGATTTTGACCTAGTTAGAAGTCGTTTCATGAAATTGTCATGAAATAAATTTTTGTAGCCCTTGAAGTCTAGTTTCTCTTGTAAAAATTTTAAGTTAATCGGACATTAGGGTAAATATATATATTCAAAATACGAAGGTTATATCAAATTCCTTTTCACCCTAATCCTATTGAAAATAGGTTTTAACTCTAGAATAGTTCTAAACTTCTAATACAACTCATATAACCTCTTCCATTATTTTTTGACATTTCAGATTCAATGGAAACCTTATTTTGATCTCGAAATATTTATAAAATTACTTAGTCACCCTTCTCAAATTTAAACATCTCTAAAACTCAATTTATTCTGAAAGCCAAATACGCTTGAAACTTAAATTTCGTAATCAATATTTTAAGAATTATTCTAATTTTCTATCATTATTTTATTCATCTTAGGAAAACTCTTAAGGTAATATTATATTTATTTAATTTTAAAACGGGATCTTACAGTTTAAGGTTGAAATGGATAAGCGTCAGAAAAAGTCTATCAAGATATTACGATCTAATCGTGGTGACGAGTACCTCTTAAGAGAGTTTAGGGATTACTTATCAAAGGTAGGGATTAAATCCCAATTATCTACACATCACACACCACAACAAAATGGTGTGGCAACAAAAAGTAATATGACTCTTATGGATATGCTGAGATCTATGATGAGTTATTCAGTTTTACCATATTCCTTTTGGGGATATGTTGTGGAAACTATGACATACATTTTGAACTTGGTACCATATAAGTCAGTACCTACCAGTCGCATAGAATTGTGGACTGGGCGTAAGCCAAGTTTGCGACACATTCGGATTAGAGGGAGTCTAGCACATGTGCTGAAAGGGAACACGGATAAGTTGGAATCAAGAACAACAGTCTACTTGTTTATAGGGTATCCAAGAGAAGCAAAACGTGGTCTTTTCTATAGTCCTAAGGATCAGAATGGCATTGTTAGCACCAATGTCAGATTCTTAGAGAAAGGCTATGTGATGGATCATAAGCCTAAAAGTAGAATTTTTATTGAGGATTTAAGTGGAGATAGATCAAAGAATACTTCTTCAATACCAGTTGTACGAAGGGAGACATCACATGAAAAAGTAGATGATATCCTATTGCCTCATCGTAGTGGGATGAATGTTAATACTTGTGTAGAATATGCACAAGGTGTTACTCATGATACATAGATACAAGTGGTGCCTCCTCGTAGTGGGAGGGTTATTCGTCAATCCAAACGGTATATGTTCTTGGAAGAGTCTTTTGATAGGATTCTTGAGGAATAGAATGTTGATACCTAGACCTACAACAAAGCACTCATAGATAAAGATGAAAAACTTTGACAAAAGGCTATGATATTTGAGATGGAGTCCATGTGTAAAACCCGAGTAAAAATTTTAACTTTTATGAAAAAGGGCAAAACGATAATTTTTTACTACGGTACAAGTTGTTCACCTGAATTTCTCTACAGCTCGAATAACAAAATGGACCTCACTATTGGATTCATCTCATGAAATCTAGCTACCCCGTCAATTTTTATCGAATTTTGAGATAGTCGAATTTTTTATGTTTTACGAGGCGATCGGGTCTCGGGTGACCAAAAAATAAAATTTTTAATAAAATTTTGAAAGTTAAAAAATAATTTAAAGCAAGTCAAAATAAAAATATTTTGAACTTGAATCGGGGTGAAATTTAATCGTTTCGGGGCAAAAACGGACCCGGGAAAAGAGGGTCGTGTGGCGAGTTGTGGATCAAGCAATTAAAGAGTATATGTAGGGGATAAAATCTGATTTCTCCCCATTTGTTCAGCTGGTTCTAACATGAGAAGAGAAGAGAGGGAAAGGAGAGGAAAAAAGAGAGAAATTCAACCTTCTCTCTTCGATTTATGAAGTTCTAGCGGTCGAGTCCACTCGGGCCAAGAACGAAAGTCGTTCTTCTCATCGAGAGCTACGCCTATGTACCAAAAAGAGCTGATTTCACCAAATTTTCAAGATGGGATTTGGGAAATCAAGATTTTTGGATTTGAGTGATATTCTTGAAGGTTCCACCGTTGATTTTACTCTTCAAGAGGTAGGGTTTTCATCCTAGCTAAGTTTATTTCCAACCTAGGATGAATATATGAAATGAGTGGGATATTTTGTGTATTTTAACCCTTGCCTATTGATGTTGGTTTAATGGAAATAGGTAGACTCAATTCTAGTGTGAATTGGTAATAAGAAATTTCTAGTTTGTGATTTCTTGGAAGTTTTGATAAATGGGTATGTGGAAATCACTTAATCTGATTTTTTTTTTTTTTAGTTATGTGATAAATTTGGACATTTTATGTGATTACATGATTTAGTGCATTGAAGGTGTTTGATAAAATGACTATGTGAAATAAAGTGTGTTAATTACATGATATTATGTGATAACATGCTTGGATGATATGGTAAAGTGAAAATCATATGCTTATAATATGAATTACAATTGGAAATGCAGATATTGATATATATACATACTTGTGATATATTGACATTGATGAGTTATGAAAATTATATGCTTGGATATAATTGCCCATGGAATGTGTTGAAATAGTTTATATGTCATTCATAGCATATTGGACATTATATTGTTGTTGCAATGGTACATCATATTGTTTATGCAAAGGGACATCGCATCATGAGGGTGTATGTTTGCATGGTTTGTTGTCAACACCACACTTGGTGGATGACGAGTGGGCTTACGAAAGTTGGGTTGAAGACCTGGCTGAGTCACACGATTTACACGATAAATTGGGTCGGGGTTAGTAAGAAGGGTTAGAAGATCCCTCTGGTGCAAGACCCGGTAGTTGGGGTACACACTTCCTTGGTTTGGTCCATAAAGTGTGTGGGTGTACTCGGAACCCTCGGTGGAAGTCCATAAATTCCATGTTGGTTAGGTTACCCTTGGTATAAGTCCATGAATACCCACCCCAAGAAAGACCTTAGATTTATAAATGTCATTTCATGTGCCACATAAATGACGGATTCATACACATTGGCATAACATGTGTTGTAGGAGCTGGTGAGGGCTCGGGTTGAGTTGCATGAGGGAGTCTCATCTCATTTCATAGCGTAACATGGTAAATTCTAACATTGAGTTGCATATTCTTGATTGGAATTGTTGTGGATGGTTGACTATTGCATGTGAACATTTCATATGCATCTATGTTGGGGACTAATCTCTTTAGGAGATACCCTATTGAGCATGGCTCACCCTTCATGCGAAAACATTTCAGCTGCAAGGTTCACACCGGAGGATGGCTCCCAATCTGAGCCTCAAGGGTGAAGAAGGCTGACTTGTGGATTTTATGACTCATTTTGTATAACTTTCGTGAAAATCCCATTTTGGCATGTAAATATAAAAGAATTGTAATCAAACTCATATGAACTGTTTTAAAGTAAAAAAAAAAAATTATTTGTGCTTATATAAGTATAGATAAATGGACCCGGTGTGCTCATTGTTTACTTATAAATAGATTTGGTGTGGTCAATGTAGTATAATTGTAAATGTTGTGTTTTGGGTAGAGCTCCCCATACAAAGGAAACTCTGCCCAAATTTTGTTAAACTAAGGATCCCCAGTTTTTAGGGCGTCACAGCTTGGTATCAGAGCTTAGGTATACGATTTACCCAGGACGTGAGGGGCATGAGTTTAGATCATTGTATTCACTGTGTTTTTCATGTTGTGTGCTTTTCTTGTTATATTTCATGTGCTATATGGTATGTGGATTATATGCATGGTAAGATGTATATGGAAATGGACATACTAGGGTTAGAAAACATAAACTTAGGGGTCGAAAAACAAATGAACGGGGTGGTTCACCGGGTAGATGCCTACTAGTGGTTGGCATATGCTCTACTAGTTAGACAATGAGGTAAATCTCAAAGTTTGAACTTTGATCCCTACTTTGGGATACTAAGTAAATGCTCTGTTACTATCTGACATGCGTGTAGATGGAAAATAGAGGAAGAGGAAGAGGACGCGGCCTAGGCAGTGGGTGGAACAATAACCAACCACCACCGACCTTTGATCCACAAGCCTTTATGGAGGCCATTGGTACTATGGCGGCTACCGTTGTATAGGCTAGTACAAATGCGGGGCAAGGAGGCTCAAGTAATCTCAAAAGATTCAAGGCATACAAACCTCTGACTTTTCTAGAAGGGGCAGATCCGATGGTGGTCGACTGTTGGTTCCAACAAGTTGACAAGATTTTAGAGGTTATGGAGATCACCTTAGATGCCACGAAGATAAGGCTAGCTACATTCCAGCTAGAAGGAGAAGCCCATCTGTGGTAGGATTGGGAAAAGGACTCGAAGAACTTACAGACAATAACAAGGAGAAAGTTTCGGGAGCTCTTCATGGACAAGTACTTCACAGCGACCGTTTGACATGCGAAGGCCCAAGAATTCTTAGACTTGAAGCAAGGGACTATGACGATGATGGAGTATGTCACTAAGTTCACTGAATTAGCCCAGTTTGCCAACGATTATGTGGCCACCGACTTGGCCAAAGTGAGAAGGTTTGAGGATGGGTTGAAGTTGTCCATCCGGGGCAAAATTGTAGGCCACCGCCTTCAAGACTTGGACTCGATAGTTGAGACAACTATGGCCATTGAGAGAGAGATTGATGACGCATGAAGCATCCGGGAGGCGGGTGCTAAGGACAAAAAGAAGGAGGGTCAATCATCTCCTTCTAGTTCAGGGAAAAGACAGAGGACTTCTACTTCACAGGGACAACAGGGGCAAGGCCGTAGCTGTCAAGGTCAAGGCCAAGGTCGATCCTCCCAAGGCGGGGGAAACTTCAGGACATCATATCAGGCAGGTCAGAGAACCTGTTATCATTGCCACCATCCGGGTCACATAAGGCGGGATTATCCTCAAAGGTAGGGATCCTAGAGTTATGGAGTATCTCAATTCTAATCATCAGTTGGGCAGCCACAAACATACTTTGTTCCTCCCTACCCTACCACGGGCCAAGGTAGTTAGTATCAATTCCAAGGCACCACTCAGGCCCCTACCACTTTTTAAGCGGGGACTCCGCAGTCAGGCCAGATGGGCCAAGGCATGGGCCGAGGACGGGAACAAGGCATGCAGGCCAGGACTTCGGGGACCTAGGGGCCTATCTACTCCATCACACCTCAAGCTGAGCCAGTGGATTATTCAGTCATTCAGGGTACATTTCTACTCTCTCGTTTATAAGCTAGGGTGTTATTTGAGTCTAGTGCATCACATTCATTTATTTTTGCATCATGTGTGAGGGATTTGGGCTTAGAGGTTGATACATTGGACGAGCCGTTGTATGTGAATTCACCCCTAAGAGTTGGGGTGTGTGTTGATCAGATATGTCGAGGTTGTGAGTTAGAGATCTCAGAGGTTCTGAATCATATTTTGTGATGATTCAATTTAATGTATTGATATTCTCACAACCCTAATTTTAAACGTTAAAATTATTTTTTAAATGGGTTAGTGGGAGTATAATATATTAATTGGACTAATAACGATGAATGACAAACATTAATTTTTGTTATGTATGAGATGCATGTATGTATGATGAGACAATTAGACCTCCAAAACCCTTTCACAAGATATTAAGTTGCAATAAAGAGACATTATGAATGTCTTATTGTGGTCTTCCGCTATTGTAAGTATATTAAGGATTTTTTAGCGTGATTAGTCAGCTACAAATATATGGGGACTATTCATTTTTGAGAGTCCTTAATAACTTATTCAAGCATATGATGCTATGAGGTAGGATGCCTGTAAGTTTCAAGATTCTATTATGTGAGGAGCTTATTGTTCATAAACACCTACACTTGTATAAATGGTGGGTGTGACTTAACTAGGGTAAATGGGCCAAGATGCTATTATGTGAGGTTCATTTATGCTAAAGACCAAATAATGATTGGAAATTGCATAAGATGCATTAGGTAAGAGTTACCTACTCATTAAGGATTAGTATAACCAATATGCTATTATGTGAGGTTTTATTAATTTAAAGTGGGACCCCAATCCCACTAGGAATAAAAATTCCCTAATTCCATAAGAGGGTGTATGGAATTTGAGAAATAGTGGGAGGTGCCATTGTGATTTAAAGACCCAATCTAATGGTTGAAATGAAATTGCTAATTGTAGATGTTTTATTGATCACAATGACAAGTCTTAACCCCTTATCCAGAATTACTATTTTCCACCGTTTGACCATCTTTAACTTCCTAGATTGGAAACAAAACTTGAGAATTGTTCTCATTTTTGAAAAGAATGAAAATACCAATGGTAAATGTTTCCATGTGGCAAAGATGGGTATTGTAGAGAAACAATTTTGAATATCTCACTTCCATTAAGGACATGCCTTCAAAAGGTATGTTCGATATGTTCTTTATTGAAACTGATTTGTCAGTTGGTTCTAATTTAATTTTGGCATTAGATACCGCATTTATTTCTTACATATCTATTTGATTGTATGAACTAAAGGAAATCAGAAAGGTTAGTAGATGAGAAGTGTCCCTTCGAGTGGGAAATGAAGCAAGTGTTGTTGCATTATCTGTGGGGACATGCTACTTACCATTGCCATCTTAATTGTTTTAGATTTTAGGAATCGTTTATTTATGCCTTATATGGTAAGGAACATATATCTATTTCACCATGGTATAAGGCTAGTTATAGATACGTTTTTAAAGAAAAACATTTTGTTCATTTACTTTTAATTCCAATTTGATTGGTTTTGGCATATTCTTCAACGGTCTCTCTTTCTTAAACAATAATAGCAATATAAATAATATTGAACATAATGATACAAATGTCATCACTTATAAAAGATCTAGAGATGATAATAATCCTAATTATATGCAGCATATCAAATTAGGTCATATTAGTGAGGAAGAGATTTACATGTTGGTTAATAAAGGACAATTAGGTCCATGGGCTTATGAAGGCCATCCAACATTTGAATCTTGTCTCATGGGTAAGATGACTAAAACACCATTTGTAGGACAAAGTGAAAGAGTTGCATATATTAAGATTAATACATAGTGATGTATCCGGACTACTGAGTTTGGTAGATATAAGTTGTTATTCATACTTCATAGCCTTCACCAATGACCATTCATGGTTAGAGTAAGTGCACTTGATGAAGTGCAAATCTAAAATATTTGAAAATTTCAATGAATTCAGATATGAAGTAGAAAAACAAACAAGCAAAAGTATTAAAAATCTTTGATTAGATCGAGGAGGAGAATACATAAATGCTGAATTTTTGGATTATTTCACAAAAATGACATTCTATCACATGGACTCCTTCTCCAACACCACAACTTAATGGTGTTTCTAAAAAGAGAAATTGAACACTATTAGATATGGTTCGATCAATGATGAGTTACACTGACTTAATTATCTCGTTTTGGGGATTTGCCCTAGAGACTGCCGCATACCTCTTTAATAGGGTACCTTCCAAATCTGTCCCTAAGACACCATATGAGATATGATATGGGAAGAAGTCAAGTCTTAAACATGTTAAGATTTAGGGTAGTCCATCACATGCTAAGAAACATGATATGAACAATTTGGAAGATATTACTGAAAGATGTAGGTTTGTGGAAAATCTTAAAGAAGAATCTTTAGGATATTATTTCTATCTTCATAGTGAACAAAATTGATTGTTAGCTATTTTGCTACTTTCTTGAAAAAGATTTTATTCAAGATGAAGGCATAACAAGAAGGATAGAACTTGAGAAAATGTCCTCAGAACCACAAACAGTCACCGATCAGCCTAAATACCCTATTGATATAAAACCTAGTTCTACACAAGCTCTGTGTAAATCTTTTAAGATACTGCACCACTTTAGAGATACTAGTATCTCCATCAAGGTGATGAGGAACTCTTTATTGGTTATATTGATCATTAAAGTGATCCTATAAATTTCACAAAGACCTATAAATTTAGGCTATGGGCTAAAGGTTTCAAACAAAGACAAGATGTTGACTATGAAGAAACCTTCTAGCTAGTAGTCATGCTAAAATTGATCATGATTATGCTTGTCATAATTGCACACTGTGACTATGAGATATGATAAATGGATGTTAAAACCATCTTTCTTAATAAAAAAAAATTGAGGAAGATATTTCTATGGAGCAGCCAAAAAGTTTTGTATCCAGTGGCAAAGGCCTTAATGTGTGCAAGTTATAGAGATTCATTTATGGATTAAAAGCAAGCATCCCGAAGTTGTAACATCCAGTTTAATGTGGTAATCAAATCATTTGGTTTCCTCTTAAACATAGATTAACCATGTTTGTACAAAAGGGTTAGTGGGAGTTCTACCACATTTTTTGTATTTTATATAGAAGACATCATATTCCTTGTGAATAATGTTAGGATGTTCTCATCGGTCAAACTATAACTTTTCACATAATTTCTACATTGAAGGTTTGGGAGAAGCATCTGATATACTAGGTATAAAGGTCTATAGAGATAGATCTAGAATGTTGCTTTGGGTATTCCAATCCTTGTACATAGACATGATGTTAATGAGATTTAATATGCAGAATTCCAAGAAAGGATTTTTACCTTTCAGAGGAGGAATTCATCTCTTTTAGGACATGAGTCCTACAACATCAAAAGAGAGAAATAACATGAGCAATATTCCTTATGCTTAGCAATAGGTAGCCTCATGTATGTTGTACTATGTACAAAAACTTGATATCAGATATGTAATAAGTGATACTAGCAGATATCAGTCAAATTTCATGTTTGGAACATTGGAATGTATTCAAGACATTCTTAAGTACTTGAGAAGAACTAAGGATGCTTTTCCTGTCTATGGAGAATGAGAGCTACGTGTGGATAGATATATAGACTTAAAATTTTAGTCTAATGTAGATAAAAGGAATATCTACTTCTAGATTTGTATCTATCTTAAATGATGAAGTAGTGAGTTGGAGAAGCTGCAAATAAGATACTACAGTGAATTTAACTACTAAGGTTGGGTAAGTTGCCGCCTTAAAAGATGCCAAAGAAGCTATTTGGATTAAGAATTTCAATAATGAACTTAGATTAGTTCCTACCATTGAGTCACATATACTATTATATAGTGACAACAAAGGGGCAATAGCTCAAGCCAAGGAACCAAAGTCTTATCAAAAATCCAAACACTTATAGTGGCATTCAACATGATCTAAGAGATCATTGGAAGAGGTGATGTGTGTATCTAGAGGATTGCATCAATAGATAATATAGCGGACCCACTTACGCAAACACTAAGATAACACCAACTAGACAGACATCTTGAGAAGACGGGTATTAGATACATGGTTGATTGGTATTAGTGCAAGTGGGAGATTGTTAGTAGTATGCTCTATGACCAATCATATAGATGATGTTTTAGGGTTTTACTAGCAATATTCATTATATAATTAAATAAAAGGACAAGTTTATTTATCATGCTTCTACTTTATTTCATTTTAATATACATGATATAGTTCATAGAGTATAAGTTAAGAAGATAGTTTCTCAAAGTGTTGAGAAGAGGAGACCTATACTTCTTAGTACTTAACTCTTAAATGTTCCTAGTCATAGGATTATTATGTGGGCACTACGTAATCCGGATAGACTAGAACACAGTATGTTTACTCATATTTGATATGAGGTGACTTATCCAAGTCACTAGTGTTGGGACACTGAAGCAGGTGTGTGGGTGCTTGTTAGAGAACAAGTACACTGAACATGACCATTGACAAATGTAGGATTTTTCATATGGAGTTTTACATGTCTGTCAATGTTAAATCTTAAAGTTATAGTTATGCAACTGATCCTTAAACTTGAGACACCATGGTTGTCGTGTGCATCGACTTCTATGCTTTAACTATACAACATATTCATTTACTAACCATGTAACTTGGATATGTATTGTTAGACATAGTTAGGCACGCATGAAGACTTATAAGTGTACAAAATAGAATCTATCATCCTTAGTAATTAAAGAGAGAATGTAATTCCATATCATACTAATTCAATTGGGGCATTGTGTGATAAAAGGATTGACTTGCATGGCAATTATAGACTGCTAGGTGTCACTCTTTACCTACTTCGTGCTATTCGGAGGTTGATCATGATATGTTGTTAGGTGTCACTCATGATTAGTAGAAGCCCAAAGAATGAAATTAATATAAATATATTAATTATTCTTCATAAAGGGAGAATTAGAAGAGTTCTAATTCAAGCTAAATTAGAAAGAGTTCTAATTTGAGATGCAACTTGTAGTTAGTATTGAATGCCTACAACCAGGTATGCTTGAACCTATAGGGTCACACACAATAGAATTGATTGAAAACTAAAGGATAAAAGAGAGACAACCAATTAAGAGTTAATTGGGGTGAAAACCTAATTAAGAGTTAAATAGGGACTTTATTACAATTAATGTTAATAAATAGGTTATATGTAATTATGAGATAATTGCAGTTTGACCCAAACTAGGATTAGAGTATTTAAAGCTCTATAAATACCTTTATGTAGGAGGTGGATTAAAAAAAGTATATATATATATATATATATAAATAACAACTCTCTTGCTAGCATAAGAAGAAGTAATCCTCATTCTCTCTCTCTACTAGTTTTATCAATGGTTGAAGTAGATCCTTCAAGTTTGTCAATTCATGTGGATACTAATAGAGGTCAATCGTTTGCAAGGCTTGGGGTAAAGATCAAATTCAGATTTGAAGATTTAAAATTTTGAGAATGCTTGAATATTGTTAAAGGCACGCTTCAAGAGATAACCCTTAATCTTCTCTGTAGATCTAAGATTTCTCAGTTTGTATTAAACATGAACAGATCTTGGTATAAGGAATCAAATTATTATTTTTTTTAAATTCCATTGCGTTTATTATATGATTCCTTTTTAGTTCCATCACCCCATAATGCTATTATCGGAATACCATGGCTACACCAAATGTAAGCGGTAGCTTCCACTTACTACCTGATGCTATGCTTCCTGACCAATGAGAGGATAGCTGAGATTCGTGGAGACCAAGCTACTCCAAAGCATTGCCTCAAAATTGGGGCTAAATTGATGACAAAGTCTCAACAGATGTATGTAGCTAATGAGAAGGTCCCCCTTCTTAAGGATGTAGGGGTTAAGCCCAAACCCAAATCAATTGAAGAATTGACCACTTGTTAGCTAGTCATCATCTTATTGTTGACCCTACTTGCAAGCCTATTATTTAGAAAAGTGGGAGGTCCGCTGATTCACACTTTTTCGTGATCGGATTTATATGTATACACCCAAGTATAAGTGGTCGAATTGTAGTTTTTTCGGTTTTAAGTCCAAGTATCGATCCCACGAAGAGTTTGAATAATTATGAAATAAAATAAAAAAAGTGAAGTTGTTATTTTAGATGGGACAAAATGTGATAACTTATGATGTGAGCTTAGATTGATAACTAGTCTAGTTAAACTTTTATTTGCAGATAGATTAAGACAATAATAAAAAGTATCCTTCAGTTTAAGGATCTCATATGCATTATATTGGTTAAGTACCAAAAATGCTAACTTACAGCAATTAACTTCCATCTTACTGGCAAGTCAACTAGTAGGTCTGATGTATATAAACCATCATACAACAACTTCTTAGGTTAGCTGGTGGTATCCATGATAATTGATTAATCCAAGCAAACCAAAAGGACAAATCATTCATGAGGAATAATTGAATTATTCAATTGACTCCATAATATTCGGTGCGTACATAATAAATCATAACACAACCACTTCTTAGGTTAACTGGTGGTAATAAGTCATAACATAGCAACTTCTTAGGTTAGCTGGTTATAGATGTTCCATTTGACTAATTCGAGTGAACTAGAAGGACAAGTCATTCATGACGAATACTTGAATTATTCAATAGATCATCTGTAATATATATATACCAGTTAAACATCATCAGCGTTCCGGTGGAGGATATACTATACAGGTAGGAATGTCGTAGATATTCGACTAGTAATATTATCATTTATACTAGTTAAATGATCTTAGTAATTCAGAAGGACAAGTCATTCATGAGGATCACTTAATCTGAAGGACAAGTCATTAATCTGATAGTTACATATAGTAGTTAAACAACCCTGATAATCCAGAAGGCCACACCATTCACAAGGATCATTTAGGTTTTGTACCATGCATCAGTAGAACATCCTCAATATTCCGGTTGAGGATAAACCATACCAATATAAACACCATAGATATTTAATCGGCAGGTTCATGATGCATTGATATCGTAATTCCAGGCACAACACCGAAATTACGTACATCACTGTATCATGCATGAAGCATATAATACATAAATATATATATATATAACATCAGCATTTACAAAAGTTAACCAATATTGTACTTATTTTTACCTCTCACTGGAGGATATAAGTAACTACTCACACCTCATTGCTACAGACAAGCAAGGAGTGCAGGTAGTTTTTTTATTACAACTGAAATTAAAATACAGACTCTATAACTTCTTTCACAAGGAACAACTGAAACACAACCACCTATATTATCAATTAAGACAAAAGGGTGGTAGCAGTTCAACTATTCGAATATAAAGATACAACAGAAATGTAAAAATACAGAGTTTTGACTGAAGTGTATGACGGACCGGATTGCAATTTCTCTTTCTCTCTTTCTTTTTCTCTTTCTCTTTTTTCTTTTTATCTCTTGAACTTCTCTAGAGCTCTTGGTGTCCGGCCTTTTGAAAATGGAGGCTTGCATGTCTTTATATAGAGAAGGAAGCAAGCAAGAAGAATCAGGATAAGTTCAGCCACCAATGAGGACTGTCCGGACGCCACCACCACCATCCGGACGATGGGGCCTTGCTGGAATATCAACTTACATGCATGCTGACTCTTGTTTTATTGAAATTACACTTCATTCCTTCATTGTTTCCATCCTTCATACTTTGTCCCTTGCATTTTGTAGTAATTCTGCATCAAACCCTGAAAATTTTAAACATAATAAAACTCTAATTTTCGCACAAACCCTAATTGACCTTAATTACTAGTTTTTGGTTATTTTATCTTATTAATTTGACTTATTAACTGTTTTGATTTATATACTAATTAAGGTTAATCACCCTTCATGATGTCAGTGCCATACGCGAGGTTCTAGATGCCAGTGCCATTCGCGAGGTCCAATACCCACAATGGTTGTCAAAAGCTGTTATGGTAAAAAAAGAATAACGAAAAATGGCGATTATGCATTGACTTCAAAAACCTTAACAAGGCTTGCTCGAAGAATCTTTTCCTACTTCCAAAGATTGATCAGCTTGTTTATGAAACGTCTGGTCAAGCCAGGATGAGTTTCTTAGACGCATACAGAGGCTACCATCAAATTCTCATGTTTGGGCCTGATGAGGAGAAGATTGTGTTTATCACACCAAAAGAGATGTATTGTTACAGGGTCATGCCTTATGGCTTGTAGAACGCGGGAGCTACTTCCCAAAGAATGATGGTGAAGCTTTTTGGCTCCATAATTGAACAAACAATGGAGATATACATATATGACATGGTGATGAAGGGCAAGAAGTCAAAGAACCACATCTCAACCTACAAGATGTATTTAACATCTTAAAGCGCAATAAGCTTAGGTTTAACGCCTCCATGTGTGACTTTGGAGTAGGTGTAGGGAAGTTCCTAGGGCACTTGGTGACGAGAAGTGGGATAAAGGCTGATCCCGATCAAGTCAAGGTCTTGAAATTAATTCAAAGGTCTTCCTCAATCAAGGAAGTACAACGGTCAATGGGTATGGCTGCAGCCCTAAACCTATTTACCAGTAGATCCTATGATCGATGTAGACTCTTCTTCCAATTACTTAGGGAAGGACGGGCCTTCCACTGGGACAAGCAGTGCGACAAGGCCCTTGATGAACTAAAAAGCTACCTTCAAATACTCCCTTTGTTCTCCACTCCTTCATAAGGAGAAAAGCTTCAACTATATTTGGCCATTTCTGAGCATGTTNGTCACTTTTTTAGAACTTATCCTTGCTAATGTAGTTGCAGTAGCAGCTGCTCGTAACCAAGGAACTAAATTTCATTTTGATGCTAAAACGTCCAAAACGTTTCTGTTTCCATGGAAACCGAAAAGAATCGGTAATTGAATATCAAAATTCCTATTTTTCAAATTGTTTCGATATGTTTCGGTATGCTTTGATCAATGTTTCGGAATGTCTCGGAAATAAATTTTTTTTTGTTTCCATACCATTTCGGAAATGTTTCCGAAGCATTTCCGTTTCTAGGCTGCCTGAAACTATGCACTGAAACAAATTTTTGATCCTTGCACAACTACTAATTGTCATCTATGTTTACCAAAAATAGAAAGCATNTCTGACTTCATAGCAGAATTTACATATAAACTACCAAAAGAATAGGTAGCATCATAGAGCATGGCTCTCAAGTCCCAACCTTGGGAACTGCAAGTTGATGGATCTTAGACTCAGCGAGGATCAGGTGTTGGCATTGTTTTGTTCTTTCCTCATAGAGAAGCCTTGGAAAAGGCCCTCAGTTAGGGTTCACTACCACCAACAATGAGGTTGAGTATAAAATACTTATCTTTGGAATACGGGTTGCATTGAGACTGGGGGAAAAGCAATTGACTATATACTCCGATTCTCAATTGGTGGTCAACCAACTTATCGGGGAGTAAAATACCCATTTAAATGCTATGACCTTGTACCTGCAGAATGCAAAGGAGTTGCTTGGACGATTGAAGTCCTACAAGGTGATATAGATTCTAAGAGATCAAAAAGAACATGTTGATGCTCTTGCCACTTTAGCTTCTGGTGACAAACAAGGTTTAAAGTGAACAATTGAGGTATAGTATCTTGTGAAGCCAAGTATACATTAGGACCCAATAGAGGTCAATTGCTTGGAGCAAGCACCAAGTTGAATGGACCCCCTTGTTCATTATCTCAAGAATGGGACCCTCCCAGAACACAAGAAGGTGTCAAGAATTGTTGTCTTAAAGTCAGCCTGCTACTAGTTGTCACCAGATCGTAAGCTCTACAGAAGGTAATTCTCGGGGCCGTACTTACTATGCATCCACCCTAGAAAAGTAGAAGATCTACTATATGAAATCCAAAAATGAGAGTATGACACCCATGTAGGAGGTAGAAGCTTAACCCTAAGAGCCATCTCCTAAGGGTATTGGTGGTCGTATATGCAAAAGGATGCACAACTATACATTTGGAAGTGTGACAAGTGCCAGAAGTTTGCTACTGTACCTCGACATCCAATTGGTGACGTGAACCCACTCATGAGCCCTTGGCTATTTACTCAATGGGTTCTTGATATAGTAGGCCCCTTTCCGCGAGCTCCATCCAACAAATGGTAGCTCATCACTACAACTAATTATTTCATCCAGTGGATTAAGGCTAAGCCCCTCTCTAACATCCACGACACTGATACCAAAACTTTTGTATGGGACCATATAATCACAAGGTACAAAATTCCTTATGCCTTGATATCCAATAATGGTACTCAATTTGATAGCTCAGCTTTCAAAGAATTTTGTTTGGGGGTATAGGGTCCATAATTAATATTCTTCTCTTGCTTTCACTCAATCAAATAGGCAAGTCGAGGCTTCAAACATGGTCATCCTTGATGCTATGAAGAAGAATCTTTAAGCAGCCAAAGGAAGGTGGGTGGAACAACTCCTAATGGTGCTTTGGGCATATTGAACAACACCAAGGCGGTCTACTGGGGAGACGTCTTTCTCATTCTCATATGGCATAGAGTTCATCATTCCTCTTAAAGTAGGTCTACCAAAAATCATAACCGAGGTCTATGAACACGGTAACAATGATCAAACCCTTGAGTACAACTTAGATCTCATTGAAGAAAGAAGGGAACAAGCAATGGTTCAACTGACTACATATCAGCAGAAGTTGGCTAGATCCTACAACAAGAAGGCCAAACAAATGAGCTTTACACCTGGAGACCTGATTCTTTGTAAGGTTCTCGCTCAGACTAAGGATACTACAGATGGCAAGCTAGGTCCTAATTGGGAAGGGCCTTATAAGATCATAGCTTAAGTAAGGACCAGAACTTATAGGTTGGAAGAGTTTGATGGTAAACCTATTCGCCGAACTTGGAACATCATCAACCTTAAAAAATTGAACTTCTAGCTTGGTCGACAATATTGTATCATAAGTCTTCAAAGACATTTGTTTCTCGTTCTAGTTGATTAGTAAAGAGAATTTTTTTTTCACAACTCTGAGTAGTCCTCTACTTGGGATTAAGCCAACTTTCGTGCGTGCATGACCTTAAGCCAACCTTTGTGGTTGCACAACCTTAAGCCAACTTTCGTGGTTGCACTCCTTAAGACAATCTCCATGGTTGCACTCCTTAAGCAAGCCTTCGTGATTGCACTCCTTAAGCTAACCTTCGTGGTTATTCTCTTTAAGCCAACCTCTGTGGTTGCACGACTTTAAGCCAACCTCCGTGGTTGCACGNTCGTGGTTGCACTCCTTAAGACAATCTCCATGGTTGCACTCCTTAAGCCAGCCTTCATGATTGCACTCCTTAAGCTAACCTTCGTGGTTATACTCTTTAAGCCAACCTCTGTGGTTGCACGACTTTAAGCCAACCTCCGTGGTTGCACGACCTTAAGCCAACCTCCATGGTTGCACTCTTTAGGCTAACCTTTGTGGTTGCACATTAAGAATACCAAGCCTTCAGCCAACCTTCGTGGTTGTATCCTGAGGCTACTTAGCCCTCTACCAGCGCTCATGGTTACACCTTGAGGCTACTTAGCCCTCTGCCAACCCACGTGGTTGCACCTTAAGGCAACCTAGCCTTTTTTTCACTGTTCCATGGCCAAGTCACTCCACCTTTCTTAAAGGTATCTCATGCTCAAGGCAAGTCTCCCTACAACCACTAAGGCACTGCCAAAATAAACTAGTTGATTGGGCAACGGTTACCCAACAAACCCTCAAGCAAGGAAAGACAACAATGTATGCACTTATAAGCATAGAAGAACGGTTACTTCATTACTAGATAATAGAAGTTCAACGACATCTAAACATAGTTCAAACACATAAGATTTCAACAACATCCAAAGATAGTTCATAAGCATCAAACTTGAAAAAAAAAATATAAAGTTAAGTCTTAGCCCCATCAAAAGATTCGGCATCAAGGTACANGTATGCACTTATAAGCATAGAAGAACGGTTACTTCATTACTAGATAATAGAAGTTCAACGACATCTAAACATTGTTCAAACACATAAGATTTCAACAACATCCAAAGATAGTTCATAAGCATCAAACTTGAAAAAAAAATATAAAGTTAAGTCTTAGCCCCATCAAAAGATTCGGCATCAAGGTACATCCCCTTGATATTCGGAATCGGGAGCTTAACCTTGGATGCTTCTCCTCAATTGCCTTGAGTGCTCCTCCTTAGCCGCCTTGAGTGCTCCCTCTCAGCCATCCCCAAAGACTTTGTTCTTCTGTGTAGCAAACTTATCTTTGATTGTGTCTGGAAGCCCAAAATAATGATCATAGGCATCATTCTTTACCCGCTCCTCTATCTTAGTATTCTCCCTCTTCGACGCAACAAGCTCCTCTTCGAGCATACTAGCTCGGGTCCTAGCCTTAGTAACCTCCTTCTTCAAGGAGGCANCTGTGTCTGGAAGCCCAAAATAAGGCATCATTCTTTACCCGCTCCTCTATCTTAGTATTCTCCCTCTTCGACGCAACAAGCTCCTCTTCGAGCATACTAGCTCGGGTCCTAGCCTTAGTAACCTCCTTCTTCAAGGAGGCAATCTCGGCTCTACTTTCCTGCCTGATGCTCGAGTTGCTCATAATGGTGGGCTAGCTCACTTAAAACATATAAACTTTGCACAAGCAATTACGAGTCAAATAGAGTTTGGGAGAAATGTAATTTAAGCCTTTAGGAAAAAGCTTACCTGAAGAGATAGCTGATAGGATGAATCAACTAAACCGCTCGACGTCATTCCTAACACCTTCTCCTTATCTCTTAGAAGCATGGCACTATGACCCATCACTCTGGCTATCTCAACACACTAGAACACTGAGTGGTCACCCTAAGGAAGTTCATGGACAAACTCCTCATCAGTAGTCGAGCTAAGTTCCTGAGCTCGCTTAGTTATCGACTTCACCCTCTGAGTAGTCTTCTCCCTAGCAACATTGGAAGGGAATTTTTTGCCTTTTCCCTAGCAACCACTGGCTTGTCCACATTCAAATCATCAAAACCACACATCGTAGGAAAGATGCCTCCTATACCTGTAATTTAAGAGTGTTAGAAAAAAGAAAACAACAAAATTCTAATTCAAGGAATTAACGAAACAAGGCAATATTATCTTACCAAAAGCAGGGCGATCCTCCTTACCCAGTCTTGCTACAACCTCGCCGGTATGTTCACTAGTCCCCTCCAGTAGCTTAATCATGTCCTTGATGTCTATATCATACCCAAGCCTCTTCCTACTGATTGTCTCCCTAACACAATTCCTAGCTCAATGAAAAAGTCCCAACCTGAAGTACTCATCAGTGTCCTTAGAAGAAATGTCAGTAGGGAGGGAACTATAGGTAGTATACACCAGGACAAAGTCAAGCAATAGTAGAATAGACCTACCAAAGGCCTTGAACACGTGACCATGCAAAGGCACGAACAAGGATCTTACAATAGCGTTGTTGCTACGCTTCTTAATCACTCGAATGAAAAGATATGTTGTGGAAGCAAGGAAAAAGAGAAGTGTTAGTACAAGTAGCAAATGTTCAACTTTCAAGTAAAAAATAAAAATGTGGAAATAACTAACCTAGCTCACCAATGACACGCAGGCATGGAGGGCCACCATCTGCATTAGGTCCAAACTCCCAATCACCTCTCACTAGCACGAACTCCTCTTTGTAACCTTTGGCTGAGGAAGTTAGGCAACAAANGTAACTAACCTAGTTCACCAATGACACGCAGGCATGGAGGGCCACCATCTGCATTAGGTCCAAACTCCCAATCATCTCTCACTAGCACGAACTCCTCTTTGTAACCTTTGGCTGAGGAAGTTAGGCAACAAAGCAAGGGATTCTTCCTACTTAGGAGGCAACACTTTTTGTCTGAATTTTGAACGGCCTTCAGGTAGTAGCAGAATAACACCTCGAGTGAGCCTGGCATCATAGACCTTAGCTAGGTTCATCATTTTGCCAAGTATCCTAAAGGAATTAGCGCTAAGATGGGATGCATGAAGGCCCACAATATTCAAAAACTCCGATAAGAAGCTAGGAATAGGGAACTTGATCCCTCCTTCTATAATGTCAACAACGGGCCATTTNTTTTGCCAAGTATCCTAAAGGAATTAGCGCTAAGATGGGATGCATGAAGGCCCACAATATTCAAAACTCCGATAAGAAGCTAGGAATAGGGAACTTGATCCCTCCTTCTATAATGTCAACAACGGGCCATTTGTATCAACCATCCTAAAAGTCACTCACATCGCCAAAGGCTGCCCTCACCCCGATGCTGTTGGGTATGTTAAAGGTTTTTTTTTGAAGTTTTCTAGGGATTGCTAGTCAACTATTAGGCTTCTATAAATCCCTATGGCTCAAGCTCGAGAAGGCTACCCAAGAAAAAAAAATGATCAAAGATGACTCAAGAGCAATCAAAGAAATTCAAANCCGATGCTGTTGGGTATGTTAAAGGTTTTTTTTTGAAGTTTTCTAGGGATTGCTCGTCAACTATTAGGCTTCTATAATTCCCTATGGCTCAAGCTCGAGAAGGCTACCCAAGAAAAAAAAATGATCAAAGATGACTCAAGAGCAATCAAAGAAATTCAAAAGGAAGAGGGGGGCCTGGCGTTTAAGCCCAAGTTTCCTACTACTGACTATCACGAGGCTAGGCTCACCACTGCTAACAAGCACATGCCTTGGCTTCATGTTGCCAACCAACACATCCCTAGGCTCACCATAGCCAAATGACGTTCTCAATACCTAGGCTCGAATCCNAGGCGTTTAAGCCCAAGTTTCCAACTACTGACTATCACGAGGCTAGGCTCACCACTGCTAACCAGCACATGCCTTGGCTTCATGTTGCCAACCGACACATCCCTAGGCTCACCATAGCCAAATGACGTTCTCAATACCTAGGCTCGAATCCCTCATTTCAAGTTACAAACATGCAAGTTAATTGAATTTCGTAAATCTATGAATCAATGGGTATGTGAAGAACATTCAAAAATTCAAGCAAGGGAACGAAGAACATTCAAAAATTCAAGCGAGAGAATGAAGAACATTCAAAAATTCATGTGAAAAAATGAATTTTATTCAAAGATTAATGCTTCAAACTTGTAAAATTTTCAAATTTACATTAAGACGGTAACTCCCAAGTGGCGGCAGCTTCAACGAAGAAGGCTGCATAAATGGCTCTTTAAGTTCCAAGTTTTCTCTCCTCTCTTCCCACTAGCCAATCTCCAAAGCAATATGAGGAATTAAGGGGGGAGGAATGGAATTTAAATCTCTAAGCTACTTAGGAAATTAAAGCCCTAGTCTTCTAGACAAAATAAGCCTGTTACCAATGATTGGGCCCATAAGATATCCAATCTTCAAACACATACCTCAATTAAATAAAAAATTAGTTAATTGAGATATAGGGGGCAATTGTGGGACATCAAGAATTAAATGTCATTTGGCAATCACTTCATGATTCATTGCCATTCGACATTTGCCTTGACTAACTGCTGCCTGCTGCCTGCGGCCAGCATTTGCNAATACCTCAATTAAATAAAAAAATTAGTTAATTGAGATATAGGGGGCAATTGTGGGACATCAAGAATTAAATGTCATTTGGCAATCACTTGATGATTCATTGCCATTCGACATTTGCCTTGACTAACTGCTGCCTGCTGCCTGCGGCCAGCATTTGCTTTGCTGGTCATTGCTAGTTGTCATTTGCCTAGTAGAAATCCTCACTCATCCACTTTGTATCCAAAGGCACAGCTGGTCAACCACCTAATTCCCAAGTAAGTTACTAGTGCGATTTAGGACCTAGAATTCTATTCTGATACTATTCTGAACAAGCATGAGCTAATAAAAAGGATCCAGGAGCAAGTGTCCTAATCTAAGTTNACCACCTAATTCCCAAGTAAGTTACTAGTGCGATTTAGGACCTAGAATTCTATTCTGATACTACTCTGAACAAGCATGAGCTAATAAAAAGGATCCAGGAGCAAGTGTCCTAATCTAAGTTTGCCCCAAATAAATAGAACTTGGTGACGAGGTTGAGCCACTAAACCTAGAGTTTGGGTTTCGTTAGGACTTATCTCTCTATTGCTACAAATAAAAGCCTCTAGGTAATAAGTAAGGAATTCAATCCAAGCGTATTCACTCAACACTCTTCTTTGACTTGTGATCTAACTTAAGTATTGGAGTCCCTTTGGCTGCTTTCGACCATCTGTTCACCTAGTTGTTCTCTTGTTTTGCAGGTTATTTGAGGCTTATTCACNTGAGGTTGAGCCACTAAACCTAGAGTTTGGGTTTCGTTAGGACTTATCTCTCTATTGCTACAAATAAAAGCATCTGGGTAATAAGTAAGGAATTCAATCCAAGCGTATTCACTCAACACTCTTCTTTGACTTGTGATCTGACTTAAGTATTGGAGTCCCTTTGGCTGCTTCTGACCATCTGTTCACCTAGTTGTTCTCTTGTTTTGCAGGTTATTTGAGGCTTATTCACCATCCTTTCTGTCCATACGAGGTGTTTACTCTTTGCATGGATTTATCCCCACACAGATAACAATGAATATTAATGGTAAACTTCAAAAAATATGGAGTGAAATAATGAAGGGATCTATCCCAAAAATTATGGATCAATGCTAATAACTTTTTGATGGATCTAAAATGTCAATGATCAATCTTGTGAAGGGAAAGCATATGATCGGTCCAATTCACTTTTGGTGAGGTTGCTAAAGTGAAGGTATCCGATAATGTTATAACTATTTAAGGGGAGGTTATGACCATTGTAGATGAAGTTAGAAGCATTTGAGACCTGCTTATAATCCTTTCAGGTCAAATTATTATTATTGGACGTAAGGTTATAACTATTTAGGGTAATGTTATCACCATTTGAGGTAAACTTACAAACATTTGAGGGGATGTTACCACCATTTCAAGTAAAGTTACCTTCATTTAAGGTGAGATTACAATCATTTCATGTAAAATTACTGTAATTGGAGGTAAGATTATAACATTTTGAGGTAAAGTTACCTTCATTGGATGTGAGGCTACAAGCTTTTGTGGTGGAGTTATCATTATCGAAGTTAATTAAGGTTACCACCATTGTAAGTTACAACCATTTGAGGTGATGGTAACTTCATTTGAGGAAACGTTTCAACTAGTTGAGGGGAGTTGTCACCATTGTAGGTCAAGTTACCACTATTTAAGGTAAGGTTACAATTTAAAGATAAAGTCAATTAAATAAAATTGAGCGTCCATTTGATAAAATTAAATTTTAATGGATTAATTCAACTACTTATTTGGTGTTAATTTGGTAAATTGAATGCAAGATGAATGATAATGACTTCTTGGTGTAATCAAATTTTAATTTGATGAATTTTAATGTTCATTTTCAAAAATTGAATTTTAGTTATGTTATAGCATGTAGAGGTAAAATTATCATTTCATGTTACAATCTATAAGGAAAAGTTATTACCATACTATACTAGGTCATGTTACAACTGTAGAGGTAATTTTATGATCTCTAGAGTTGAGGTTACAACTATCTGAGGATAATGTTATAGCCCATGGAAGTAAAGTTATCACCACTATAGATGAGGTTATTATTATTTGACTTAAGTTTTCCACCCTTTAAGAGAAAGGTACGACTTTTAGAGATGAGATTACACTGTATGNGTGGAAGTAAAGTTATCACCGCTATAGATGAGGTTATTATTATTTGACTTCAGTTTTCCACCCTTTAAGAGAAAGGTACGACTTTTAGAGATGAGATTACACTGTATGAGATTGTTTTATAACTAATGAGGTAAAGTTATCAGCTAAGGTTATAATCATATGAGGTCATTTTACAACTGTTGAGGTAAAGTTACATCTATAGCTGAGGTTATAACCTCTAGGCCCTAGGGCTAAAATGTTATGAGGTAATGTTAACTCTTATTTGAGCCAATCTTATCAGCTCTAAAACTAACCTTCACATAAAAATGCTTCTCCCTGTTGTCCCAGTTGCCCTCTCTACATTGTCAATTTCCAGCCACATGAATTATTTACTGTACCGATAAAGAAGAATTCGGTACCAAAGACTTTACCATTTTTTATGTCAGTGAGTTTCAAAAATGAACCACAATCTAAGATAACACACTGATTAACAGTTGTAAATCATAAAAGCTACTACTCGCATATTGCTTAAAGATCACCAAACAAAAAACTAGCTAGGATCATAACATGGGATTTAGGTTAAAATTTGTGGTTACCCGGATCATAAGTTAATTTGAGTTATAAATGGTGATCAATAATTTGGACCATCTAGATCATAAATCCAACNTTGGGATTTAGGTTAAAATTTTTGGTTACCCGGATCATAAGTTAATTTGAGTTATAAATGGTGATCGATAATTTGGACCATCTAGATCATAAATCCAACCTATTTTGGTTCATGGGACCCAGGTTCTTGGAATGCTTTGGGTATTCATCTAGTATCTATGGTTAGACTAGCAACAGAATCAACAAACCATGTGCTTACTACATGGAATGATGCACTACTGCATGCTATTCATTGATAGCGAAGTTAGTTCTCATATCTATACAAAAAAGTGTAAGACAATTTAAATTTCAAAAAATAAGCAAAATGATTTTTACTTTTCATGGTTGAGATCATTTTAAACTAGACTTTAAAATTAATCCGACAGTTAATATTAACTCGCAAATTTAATAAGAAAAATATGTCCCCTAAGAGTGTTTTTAGGGTGACTTTTCAAAAATGTTTCTAGAACTTACTTCTCATAAATACTTAAACAAAAAAAATGTAATGTTTGGAACCGCTCCACTACCACCACCACCACCCCACCACCATTATCGCCATCACCACCACCTCTACCACAACCACCACCACCACTGTTGTCCCCACCCCAACACCACTGCCACCACCATCGTTGCAACAGTCATCACCCCACCACCACCACCAATGCCACCGCTCTGTAAAACCCGGGTAAATTGAAACTTTTTCTAAAAAGGGTAAAACGATAATTTGTCACTATAATGGGGATTAAAAATCCATATTTTTTTAGAGTTCAGATGATGCAATGGACCTCACCGTTAGATTCTTCTTGTGAAATCTAGTTATCTTGTCAAATTTTATCGAATTCCAAGATAGTCTGATTTTTAATGTTTTACAAGACAACTGGGTGTTGGGTGACCTCACAAATGTCCCCAAAAATAAAATTTGTAAAATTTCCTTATAATCAAAGGAAAGTTCAAACAAAATTAGCTTGAACTTAAACTGGGATAAAATTAAGTCGTTTCGGGACAAAAATGAACCCAAAAATAAGAAACGTGCAGCACGACATGGACCGCGCAATTAAAGACTATAAATAGGAGAAAATATCTGATTTTCCCCACTTGATCAGCTGGGTTCTCATGTTGAAGAGGAGAAGAGAGGGAAAGGAGAAGAAAAATCAAAAACTCCACCTACTCTCTATGATCTACGAAGTTCCGACGGTCGAAATTTGTCTAGCCAATAATTAAAGTTGATCATCGCGATGAGGGCTATGCAACCATACCAAGAATGAAGGATTTCATTGAAGATCCAAAGAAGAGATTTCAGGAAATCAAGAGTTTTGGGGTTGTGTTGGAGTTCTTGAAGGTTTTACCCTTCGTATTATGCTTCAAGACTTAAGGTCCCCTCCTACTTTGGTTTATTTCTTACCTAGGATGTTCTATGGAATGGGTAAGTGTATAGAATAACATAGTTCACTTGACTAGGGTTATGGAATTGAGGAAAGGGGTATGGAAATTGCTTAGACCAATTCCTAATTAAGTTTGGTATAGGGAAAGTACTTGTGTAATTTCCTTAGAATATGATATTATGTGGGAAATCTTGTGTGATAACATAATTTGTACCTTGAATGTATTTTACTAAATGCCTATGTGAGAGTTGAGTTTGTTATATCATGAGTTATGTATCACATGCTTGTCGGTTGTGTTGGATATAAATGTTAATATGTGCTAATTGGTGTATTGACATTGTGATGGATTATAGTAATTATATGCAATTGATATAAATTGTCATGATGTATGTTCAAGTGTGGTTAAATTAGCGCATATGACATTCGTTACATATGGAGCATGATATTGATATTGCAATGGTGCATTACATTGCCTTTGCACGGGGGAAATACATCCATGGACATGAGTATGGGTGTGTGTGTGAATGGCTGGATCAATCATCATACTTGGTGATTGATGAGTGGGCTCGGGAAAGTTGGATCGAAGATCTGACTGAGTCTCATGGTTGCATGAAAGAAAAACTTGTGTCGGGTATAGAAAACAGAGCTAGACTCTCCCTCGGGTGCAAAACCCGGTTACTTGGTTCATACACTCCCCTGTGGTGAAATTCTGAAAAAGTGTAATAGCGTACGGAGCCAGCAATGTGATTCCAAAATTCGATACCCAACAAAGACACATGATTTTGTTTTAGAAATGGTCATTCGATGTGTATCATCCAACAAAATTTGGTTTTATAAACACATGATCTTTATTTCAAAATGATCATTGGATGAAATCCATCAATGATATATTTGCTACACATTAGCGTTGCATTGTATTGTAGGAGTCGGTGAGGACTCGGGTTAAAGTGCATGAGTGAGTGTCATCTTATATCATGACATAACATATTAGAATTCCAACATTGAATGGCATATTCTTCTTTGGAATGGAAATTGATGTTTGATTGTTGCATGTGCACATTTCATATGCATTCTAGGGGGGGTAGCCTCTGTAGGAGATACTCTATTGAGCGTAGCTTACCCTATACGGGAAAATATTTTAGGTGCTAGGTTCACACTGGCGAAGGACTCTCATTTCGAGCCTCAAACATGTAGAGAGCCAACTTGTGGTTTTTCATAGCTCATTCTGTATAATTTTTGTGAAAATTATATTTTGGGCATGTAATCGTATGAAATTATCTATAATAGAACTTGTATATAATAGGTTTTATGTGAGAAACCTTATTAAGCATGTTTTGAATGGTACTAGAATAGGTTGAAATGGATTGGAAATTGAAAAGAGGTGAAATAGGCAAAATTCGGCAAATCGTACCAGTACAGCATACTGATACGACGAGGTCCAGTGGGTTACCCATACCGGTATAGATTTTTCCAGTGGGTTACTCGTACCGGTACAACTTTTCCAGTGGGCAATCCGTACCGGTATGGCCTACCGATACACTTTCCAAAATTTTGAAATTTTTAAAATTACTTTGTCCAGCTCTTGTGATATGGGTTCTTTGGTTCCCAGATTATAAATGGACTATAATAAAGCATGAAATTTTGTACATTGGACCACGATTTGATTAAATGATAAAATATACACGGGTGACACGTGCAGGTTATAATCTTAAGAAGGGGATGTTAGTGTCATGGTGTCGATTTGCGCAACAAACACGGGTATTACCACGGGTTTACGGACGGTCAACGGTTAACAAATGACCCCCGATTTTAGCAGTGTCACAACTTGGTATCATAGCATAGGCATACAATTTACCTAGGGCTGTTGGGCATGGATTTAGACTACTGCATTCATTGTGCATTTCATGTTATGTATTTAAATTGTTACATATTATGTGCTATGTGTTATGTGAATTATATGTATGGTGAAGTGCATATGGAAAGGAGAAACAAGAGGGTTAGAAAACATAACCTTGGGATTCGGAAAATGGATGAACGGGACAGTTTGAGGTGTAAATGTCTACTAGTGGTGGCACACGCACGATTAGAGAGACAAGGAGAGAAATCTCAGAGTTTAAGATTGGTCCCTATTTTGGGATACTATGTGAGGCTCTATTGCTATCTAAAATGTGTGTAGATGGCAAATAGGGGAAGAGGATGCCGAGGCGGTGTGCGGAACAATGATCAACCACCACTGGCCTTTGACCATCAAGCCTTTGTGGAGGCTATTGGTGTTGCGGCTGCTACCATTGCACAGGCTAGTGCTGCAGCTACAACCATTGCACAGACTAGTCCAAAATGTGGGCCAATGGAGCTCAAGTAACCTTCAGAAGTTTAAGGCACACCAGCCATCGAATTTTGTGGGAGGAGCGGATCTGATGGTCGCTGACCATTGGTTCCGACAAGTCAACAAGATCTTAGCGGCTACGAAGATCACCTCCGATGCCAGTAAAATAACGCTAGCTACATTCCAGCTAGAGGGAGAATCCCAATTGTGGTAGGGTTGGGTAAAGGACTCAAGGAACTTAGAGTTAATAACATGGGGAGAGCTCCGGGAGCTCTTCATAAGTAAATATTTCCCAACAGCTGCGAGACATACCAAGGCCCTAGAATTCTTGGATTTGAAACAAGGGGCGATGATGGTGATGGAGTATGTGGCTAAGTTCACCAAACTAGCCTGTTTCGTAGATAACTACGTAGCCACAGACATGGCTAAGGTGAGGAAGTTTGAAGATGGTCTGAAATTGTCCATCCGGGAAAAATTTGGGGCCACTACCTGCAAAATTTGGATTTTATGGTCACGACAGCTATGGCCATTGAGAGAAAATTTGAGGAAGCATGGAACATCTAGGAAATGAGTGCTAAAGACAAGAAAAATGAGGGTCAATCCTCTTCTTCTAGCTCAGGAAAGAGATAGAGGTCTTCTACTCCATAGGGACAGAGCTGTGGCTATCAGGGTCAAGGCCAAGTTCAATCCTCCCAAGGAGGAAGAAATCAAAGGCCTTCCTATCAGGCCGGTCAATGAACATGTTTCCATTATCATCAGCCGGATCATATGAAGTGGGATTGCCCTCAGAGGCAAGGATCCCAAAACTACGGGTCATCTCAGTCCTAGTCATCAGTGGGGCATGCATAGACATATTTTGTTCCTCCTTACCCCACCATAGGCCAGGAAAACCAGTACCAGTTTCAGGGTGCTACTTAGGCCCTTACTACTTCATGAGTGGGGACTCTGCAATCAGGCCAGATGGGCCAGAGCATGGGTCGAGATCGAGGACAGGGCTCACAAGCCAAGACTTTAGGGATGCAGGGGCGTGTTTACGCCATTATGCCTCAGACTGAGCCAGCAAATTAGTTGATTATTCAGGGTACATTTTTACTCTCTCGCTTATGGGCAAGGGTATTATTTGACTCTAGTACATCTCATTCTTTTATTGTTGCATCATGTGTAAAAGATTTGGGCTTAGAGGTTGAGACCTTGGAAGAACCTTTGCATGTAAGTTCTCCCCTGGGAACTAGAGTGAGTGTTGATCAGATATGTCGGGGTTATGAGTTAGAGATCTCAGGGATTCTACTAACCGTAGGCCTTAGTTCATGGACATGTGGGAGTTTGATGTCATCCTCGGGATGGACTAGTTGGCAGCACACCGATTCATCATTGATTGTGAACGGAAGAGGGCCATTGCCTACACCCCGGAGGGTGTTTGTTTCAAGTTCCAAGGGAAAAACCATGGTGCTTTACCCCAAGTAGTGTATGACTCCCGTTGGCACAAACAATTGATGGGTTAGCTAGCAAGCCTTACCCTGGAGGACGAGGCTAAACAGGAGTTAGGTCTACCTCGGGTGGTTTGTGAGTATGAGGATATTTTTTTGGATGAACTACCGAGATTACCTCCACATAGGAATGTAGATTTCACCATTGAGTTGCACCCCGGTACATCACCCATTTCTGTGACTCCACATAGGGTTGCGCCAGTTGAATTGCAAGAACTCAAGGTCCAATTACAAGAATTGTTGGACAGGGGCTTTATTAGACCGAGCACTTCACCTTGGGGTGCTCTGGTGTTGTTTGCCAAGAAGAAAGACAAGACCCTTCGACTATGCATAGACTACCAGTAGTTAAATAGGGTTACTATCAAGAATAGGTTCCTTTTGCCGAGGATTGATGATTTGTTTGATCAACTAAGAGGGGCGCGGGTCTACTCCAAGATAGATTTCTGTATCAGCTACCATCAGTTGAGGATTAGGCAAGCAGATATCCCTAAGACGGCGTTCAGAATACGGTATGGGCATTTCCAGTTCACTGTGATGCCTTTTGGATTGACGAATACCCCAGTGGCATTCATGGATCTCATGCGTAGGGTGTTCCAACCGTACCTAGATCAGTTCATCGTAATGTTTATTGACGACATCTTGATCTACTCCAAGTATGAGGAGGAGCATGAGAGTCACTTGAGGATTGTTCTTCAGACCTTGAGTGACCATCAGTTGTACGCCAATTTCAGCAAGTGTGAATTTTGGCTAACCGAGGTGAAATTCTTGGGGCACGTGGTGTCAACTTCGGGTGTATCCATAGACCCGAAGAAGGTTGAAGCCGTCATGAATTGGGAGAGGCCGAAGTCAGTCTTTGAGATACACAGTTTCTTAGGATTGGCAAGGTACTACCAGAGGTTCATTGAGGACTACTCTCGCTTAACCGCACCTATGACCAAGTTAACCCAAAAAGAGGTCAAGTTTGAGTGGATTAATTTGTGTGAGAAGGCATTCCAGGAGTTGAAGATGAGGCTTACTTTAGGCCTTATTTTTATAGTCCAAAAAGGGGACAGAGGTACACAGTGTGTTGTGTTGCCTTGAAGGATGGACTTGGTTATGCTTTGATACAATCGGGAAGAGTGGTGGCTTATGGTTCTCGACAGTTGAATAATCACGAGCAGAACTATCCTACACACAACATGGAGTTGGCGGCCATTGTCTTTGCCTTGAAAGCTTGGCTCCACTATTTATATGGTGAACAGTTCGAGGTATTTTTAGACTACAAGAGTCTGAAGTACATCTTCACACAATGAGACCTCAACATGAGGTAACGCATGTGGATGGAGTATCTAGAGGACAATGACTTCACTTTGTATTAACATCCTGGTAAGGCAAATGTGGTGGCTGATGCACTCAGCCGAAAGTTACAGGGAGTCTTGGCTAGTATGGCTTCCCAGGAGTGGTAGATGCTCAAGACTGTGGGACAGTTCGGGCTACGATATATGGGTCAGACTCAGGACACTTTAGGGAGTTTAGTGGCTACGTTTTCCCTACTGAGCAGAGTGACCGAATCCTAAAGACAGGATATAGAGACTTTATCCATTAGGGATCGAGTACAATCAGGTACAGGTGACAAGGGCTGGACCATGCATACGAATGGTAGTCTTTGATTTAGAGGAAGGATTGTGGTTCCCTAGTCTACGGAGTCGAGAGAGGAGATTCTTAGAGAGTTCCATTTCTCCCGTTTTGCAGTGTATCCAGGTAGCATGAAGATGTACCATGATCTTTATTGCCAATACTATTGGAACAGGATGAAGAGCAATGTCAGGGATTTTGTTAGTCGATGCCTCACATGTCAGTAGGTGAAGGTTGAACACACTAGAGACCAGCAGGGTTAATCCAGCCTTTGGAGGTAGCTGAGTGGAAGTGGAACCATATCACGATAGATTTTGTGACCCACATATGCCTCGAACATCTCAAGGGCATTACGCAATATGGTTAATTGTGGGCCAGCTTACAAAGTCGACACACTTTTTAGTTGTGCGGATGACCTTCACACTGGAGGAATTCTGCAGGCTGTATATACGGAAGATTGTCCGGTTGCATTGGGAGAGTTTCCAGTGAGCTATGGGGACATAGTTGATGATGAGTACTGCTTTTCATCCCTAGACAGACGGTCAACCTTAGAGGACATGCTACGAGCATGCGTCCTAGATCTTAAGGGTAGCTGAAAAGAACACCTACCCTTAGTGGAGTTCGCCTACAACAACAATTATCAGACGAGCATACAATGACACCCTATGAGGGATTATATGGGAGGCCTTTTCATTCTCTGGTTTGTTGGACAGAGGTAGGAGAGAGACCCTCTACAGGTCCGGAATTGGTTAGCTCAGAGATGGTGGAATTGATACATAAGCATCTTCTCACGGCTCAAAGCCGACAGATGATGGCGACCTCTAGAGTTTAAGGTGGGAGATCATGTCTTCTTGAAGGTGATGCCTAAGAGAGGAGTAGTCAGGTTCGGCAAGCGGGGAAAGTTGCCTTTGAGATATATCAAGCCCTTCAAAATTCTGGAAAGGGTTGACATAGTTGCTTACCGGTTGGTGCTACCACCAAATCTATCAGGTGTTCACCCAGTATTCCATGCCTTCATGCTTTGGAATACACTCCAAATTCGACTCACGTGGTGGATTAGGGCGAGCTTGTCATTGATGCGACTGGGACCTTCGAAGAGGGACCGGTATGCATCATGAATAGCCAAGATCAGGTTTTGCGAGACAAGACTGTGAGGCTAGTGAAGGTGTTGTGGCAGCACCGAGGATTGGAGGAGACAACACGGGAGCGCGATGACACTATCTGTACTAGTTATTCTTTCTTACTCGAGGATGGAGGTACATTTTTGTAGTTATGAGTATGATATAATTCTCGCATATGCATGTAGTTGAATGTACATGTGTTTGTGAATTTCGAAGACGAAATTATTTAAGGGAGGAAGAATGTAATACTCGGGTAAATTTGACCTTTTTCTGAAAAAGGGTAAAACGGTAATTTGTCACTATAATGAGGATTGAAAATTCATATTTTTCTATAGCTCAGATGACGCAACAGACCTCACTGTTGAATTTGTCTAGTGAAATCTAGTTACCCTGTCAATTTTTATCGAATTTCAAGATAGTCAAATTTTTTCTGTTTTACGAGACAACTAGGTGTCGAGTGACCTCACAAACGTTCCCAAAAATAAAAATTATAAAATTTCCTTATAATTGATGGAAATTTCAAATAAAATTAATTTGAACTTAAACTGAGATGAAATTAAGTCGTTTCAGGACAAAAATGAACCCAAAAGTAAGAAACGTACAACGCAATGTGGACCAAGCAATTAAAACTATAAATAGGGGAAAATATATGATTTTCCCCAATTGATCAGCTGGGTTCGCACATNCCAAAAAGGGGACAGAGGTACACAGTGTGTTGTGTTGCCTTGAAGGATGGACTTGGTTATGCTTTGATACAATCGGGAAGAGTGGTGGCTTATGGTTCTCGACAGTTGAATAATCACGAGCAGAACTATCCTACACACAACATGGAGTTGGCGGCCATTGTCTTTGCCTTGAAAGCTTGGCTCCACTATTTATATGGTGAACAGTTCGAGGTATTTTTAGACTACAAGAGTCTGAAGTACATCTTCACACAATGAGACCTCAACATGAGGTAACGCATGTGGATGGAGTATCTAGAGGACAATGACTTCACTTTGTATTAACATCCTGGTAAGGCAAATGTGGTGGCTGATGCACTCAGCCGAAAGTTACAGGGAGTCTTGGCTAGTATGGCTTCCCAGGAGTGGTAGATGCTCAAGACTGTGGGACAGTTCGGGCTACGATATATGGGTCAGACTCAGGACACTTTAGGGAGTTTAGTGGCTACGTTTTCCCTACTGAGCAGAGTGACCGAATCCTAAAGACAGGATATAGAGACTTTATCCATTAGGGATCGAGTACAATCAGGTACAGGTGACAAGGGCTGGACCATGCATACGAATGGTAGTCTTTGATTTAGAGGAAGGATTGTGGTTCCCTAGTCTACGGAGTCGAGAGAGGAGATTCTTAGAGAGTTCCATTTCTCCCGTTTTGCAGTGTATCCAGGTAGCATGAAGATGTACCATGATCTTTATTGCCAATACTATTGGAACAGGATGAAGAGCAATGTCAGGGATTTTGTTAGTCGATGCCTCACATGTCAGTAGGTGAAGGTTGAACACACTAGAGACCAGCAGGGTTAATCCAGCCTTTGGAGGTAGCTGAGTGGAAGTGGAACCATATCACGATAGATTTTGTGACCCACATATGCCTCGAACATCTCAAGGGCATTACGCAGTATGGTTAATTGTGGGCCAGCTTACAAAGTCGACACACTTTTTAGTTGTGCGGATGACCTTCACACTGGAGGAATTCTGCAGGCTGTATATACGGAAGATTGTCCGGTTGCATTGGGAGAGTTTCCAGTGAGCTATGGGGACATAGTTGATGATGAGTACTGCTTTTCATCCCTAGACAGACGGTCAACCTTAGAGGACATGCTACGAGCATGCGTCCTAGATCTTAAGGGTAGCTGAAAAGAACACCTACCCTTAGTGGAGTTCGCCTACAACAACAATTATCAGACGAGCATACAATGACACCCTATGAGGGATTATATGGGAGGCCTTTTCATTCTCTGGTTTGTTGGACAGAGGTAGGAGAGAGACCCTCTACAGGTCCGGAATTGGTTAGCTCAGAGATGGTGGAATTGATACATAAGCATCTTCTCACGGCTCAAAGCCGACAGATGATGGCGACCTCTAGAGTTTAAGGTGGGAGATCATGTCTTCTTGAAGGTGATGCCTAAGAGAGGAGTAGTCAGGTTCGGCAAGCGGGGAAAGTTGCCTTTGAGATATATCAAGCCCTTCAAAATTCTGGAAAGGGTTGACATAGTTGCTTACCGGTTGGTGCTACCACCAAATCTATCAGGTGTTCACCCAGTATTCCATGCCTTCATGCTTTGGAATACACTCCAAATTCGACTCACGTGGTGGATTAGGGCGAGCTTGTCATTGATGCGACTGGGACCTTCGAAGAGGGACCGGTATGCATCATGAATAGCCAAGATCAGGTTTTGCGAGACAAGACTGTGAGGCTAGTGAAGGTGTTGTGGCAGCACCGAGGATTGGAGGAGACAACACGGGAGCGCGATGACACTATCTGTACTAGTTATTCTTTCTTACTCGAGGATGGAGGTACATTTTTGTAGTTATGAGTATGATATAATTCTCGCATATGCATGTAGTTGAATGTACATGTGTTTGTGAATTTCGAAGACGAAATTATTTAAGGGAGGAAGAATGTAATACTCGGGTAAATTTGACCTTTTTCTGAAAAAGGGTAAAACGGTAATTTGTCACTATAATGAGGATTGAAAATTCATATTTTTCTATAGCTCAGATGACGCAACAGACCTCACTGTTGAATTTGTCTAGTGAAATCTAGTTACCCTGTCAATTTTTATCGAATTTCAAGATAGTCAAATTTTTTCTGTTTTACGAGACAACTAGGTGTCGAGTGACCTCACAAACGTTCCCAAAAATAAAAATTATAAAATTTCCTTATAATTGATGAAAATTTCAAATAAAATTAATTTGAACTTAAACTGAGATGAAATTAAGTCGTTTCAGGACAAAAATGAACCCAAAAGTAAGAAACGTACAACGCAATGTGGACCAAGCAATTAAAACTATAAATAGGGGAAAATATATGATTTTCCCCAATTGATCAGCTGGGTTCGCACATTGAAGAGGAGAAGATAGGGAAAGGAGACGAAAAATCAAAAACTCCACCAACTCTCTATGATCTCCGGAGTTCTAGTGGTCGAAATTTGTCGAGCCAAGAGTTAAAATCGATCACCGTGACGACAGCTACGCAAACACACTAAGAATTAAGGATTTCATCGAAGATCCAAAGAAGAGATTTTGAGAAATCAAGATTTTTGGAGTTGTGTTGGTGTTCCTGAAGGTTTTACCCTTCGTATTATGCTTCAAAAAGTAGGGTTTTGTCCTACTTTAATGTTTTATGTAATGGGTAAGTGTATAGAATAACATAGGTCACTTGACTATGGTTATGGAATTGAGGAAGGGGGTATTGAAATGGCTTAGACTAATTCCTAGCTAAGTTTGGTAGNTCGAGTACAATCAGGTACAGGTGACAAGGGCTGGACCATGCATACGAATGGTAGTCTTTGATTTAGAGGAAGGATTGTGGTTCCCTAGTCTACGGAGTCGAGAGAGGAGATTCTTAGAGAGTTCCATTTCTCCCGTTTTGCAGTGTATCCAGGTAGCATGAAGATGTACCATGATCTTTATTGCCAATACTATTGGAACAGGATGAAGAGCAATGTCAGGGATTTTGTTAGTCGATGCCTCACATGTCAGTAGGTGAAGGTTGAACACACTAGAGACCAGCAGGGTTAATCCAGCCTTTGGAGGTAGCTGAGTGGAAGTGGAACCATATCACGATAGATTTTGTGACCCACATATGCCTCGAACATCTCAAGGGCATTACGCAGTATGGTTAATTGTGGGCCAGCTTACAAAGTCGACACACTTTTTAGTTGTGCGGATGACCTTCACACTGGAGGAATTCTGCAGGCTGTATATACGGAAGATTGTCCGGTTGCATTGGGAGAGTTTCCAGTGAGCTATGGGGACATAGTTGATGATGAGTACTGCTTTTCATCCCTAGACAGACGGTCAACCTTAGAGGACATGCTACGAGCATGCGTCCTAGATCTTAAGGGTAGCTGAAAAGAACACCTACCCTTAGTGGAGTTCGCCTACAACAACAATTATCAGACGAGCATACAATGACACCCTATGAGGGATTATATGGGAGGCCTTTTCATTCTCTGGTTTGTTGGACAGAGGTAGGAGAGAGACCCTCTACAGGTCCGGAATTGGTTAGCTCAGAGATGGTGGAATTGATACATAAGCATCTTCTCACGGCTCAAAGCCGACAGATGATGGCGACCTCTAGAGTTTAAGGTGGGAGATCATGTCTTCTTGAAGGTGATGCCTAAGAGAGGAGTAGTCAGGTTCGGCAAGCGGGGAAAGTTGCCTTTGAGATATATCAAGCCCTTCAAAATTCTGGAAAGGGTTGACATAGTTGCTTACCGGTTGGTGCTACCACCAAATCTATCAGGTGTTCACCCAGTATTCCATGCCTTCATGCTTTGGAATACACTCCAAATTCGACTCACGTGGTGGATTAGGGCGAGCTTGTCATTGATGCGACTGGGACCTTCGAAGAGGGACCGGTATGCATCATGAATAGCCAAGATCAGGTTTTGCGAGACAAGACTGTGAGGCTAGTGAAGGTGTTGTGGCAGCACCGAGGATTGGAGGAGACAACACGGGAGCGCGATGACACTATCTGTACTAGTTATTCTTTCTTACTCGAGGATGGAGGTACATTTTTGTAGTTATGAGTATGATATAATTCTCGCATATGCATGTAGTTGAATGTACATGTGTTTGTGAATTTCGAAGACGAAATTATTTAAGGGAGGAAGAATGTAATACTCGGGTAAATTTGACCTTTTTCTGAAAAAGGGTAAAACGGTAATTTGTCACTATAATGAGGATTGAAAATTCATATTTTTCTATAGCTCAGATGACGCAACAGACCTCACTGTTGAATTTGTCTAGTGAAATCTAGTTACCCTGTCAATTTTTATCGAATTTCAAGATAGTCAAATTTTTTCTGTTTTACGAGACAACTAGGTGTCGAGTGACCTCACAAACGTTCCCAAAAATAAAAATTATAAAATTTCCTTATAATTGATGAAAATTTCAAATAAAATTAATTTGAACTTAAACTGAGATGAAATTAAGTCGTTTCAGGACAAAAATGAACCCAAAAGTAAGAAACGTACAACGCAATGTGGACCAAGCAATTAAAACTATAAATAGGGGAAAATATATGATTTTCCCCAATTGATCAGCTGGGTTCGCACATTGAAGAGGAGAAGATAGGGAAAGGAGACGAAAAATCAAAAACTCCACCAACTCTCTATGATCTCCGGAGTTCTAGTGGTCGAAATTTGTCGAGCCAAGAGTTAAAATCGATCACCGTGACGACAGCTACGCAAACACACTAAGAATTAAGGATTTCATCGAAGATCCAAAGAAGAGATTTTGAGAAATCAAGATTTTTGGAGTTGTGTTGGTGTTCCTGAAGGTTTTACCCTTCGTATTATGCTTCAAAAAGTAGGGTTTTGTCCTACTTTAATGTTTTATGTAATGGGTAAGTGTATAGAATAACATAGGTCACTTGACTATGGTTATGGAATTGAGGAAGGGGGTATTGAAATGGCTTAGACTAATTCCTAGCTAAGTTTGGTAGAGGGAAAGTACTTGTGTAATTTCCTTAGAACATGATATTATGTGGGAAATCATGTGTGATAACATGATTTGTGCCTTGAAGGTATTTTACTAAATGCCTATGTGAAAGTTGAGTTTGTTATGACATAAGTTATGTATAACATGCTTGTGGGTTGTGTTGGACATAAATGTTAATATGTGCTAGTTGGTGTATTGACATTGTGATGGATTATGGTAATTATATGCAATTGATATAAATTGTCATAACGTATGTCAAAGTATGTGGTTAAATTAGCTCATATGACATTCATTACATATGGAACATGATATTGATATTGCAATAGTGCATTACATTACATTTACATGGGGGAAATACATCCATGGACATGAGTATGGGTGTGTGTGTGCATGGCTGTATCAATCATCATACTTGGTGATTGATGAATGGGCTCGGGAAATTTGGATCAAAAATCTAACTGAGTCACATGGTTGTATGAAAGAAAAACTTGTGTCGGGTATAAGAAACAGGGCTAGACTCTCTCTCGAGTGCAAGATCCGGTTACTTGGTTCATACACTCCCCTATAGTAAAATTACGGAAAAGTGTAATGAGGTAGATTGTGAGCAGTGTGATTCCAAAATCCGATACCAAACGATGACACAAGATTTTGTTTTATAAATGGTCATTCGACATGTATCACCCAACAAAATTTGGTTTTATAAGCACATGATCTTTATTTCAAAATGATTATTAGATGAAATCCATCAATGATAGGTTTGCTACACATTAGAATTGCATTATGTTGCGGGAGTCGGTGAGGAATCGGGTTAAAGTGCATGAGTGAGTGTAATCTCATATCATGACATGACATATTAGAATTCCAACATTGAATGACATATTCTTGTTTGGAATGAAAATTGATGTTTGATTGTTGCATGTGCACATTTCATATGCATTCTAAGGGGAGTAGCCTCTATAGAAGATACTGTATTGAGCGTAGCTTACCCTATACGGGAAAATGTTTCAGGTGCTAGGTTCACACTGGCGAAGGACTCTCATTTCAAGCCTCAAACATGTAGAGAGCCGAATTGTGGTTTTTGATAGCTCATTCTGTATAATTTTTGTGAAAATTATATTTTCGGCATGTAATCGTATGGAATTATCTGTAATAGAACTTGTATATAATAAGTTTGATGTGAAAAACCCTATTAAGCATGTTTTGGATGGTATTTGAATGGGTTGAAAAGGATTGGAAATTGAAAACATGTTAAATAGGCAAAAGTCAACAAACTGTACCGGTACGGCATACTGGTACGACGAGGTCCAGTGGGTTACCTGTACCGGTACAGATTTTCTAGTGGGTAACCCGTACCGATTTAGATTTTTCTAGTGGGCAACCCGTACCGGTATAGCCTACCGGTACACTTTCCAAAATTTTGAAAATTTTAAAATTACTTTGTCAAGCTCTTAGGCTATGGGTTCTTTGGTTCCCAGATTATAAATGGACTGTAATGGAGCATGAAATGTTGTATATTGGACTATGATTTGATTAAATGATAAAATGTACACCGGTGACACGTGTGGGCTATAATCCCAAGAAGGGGATGTTATTGTCGTGACGTTGAGTTGCGTGACAAACATAGGTATTTTTGTGGGTTGACAGATGGTCAATGGTTAACAAATGACCTCCGATTTTAGGGGCGTCATAGCTTGGTATCAAAGCATAGGTATACGATTTACCTAGGGTTGTTGGGCATGAGTTTAGACCATTGTATTCATTGTACATTTCATGTTATGTGCTTAAATTGCTACATATTATGTGCTATGTGTTATGTGGATTATATGCATGGTAAAGTGTATATAGAAAGGAGAAACACTAAGGGTTAGAAAACATAACCTTGGGATTCAGTTAAAGGGATGAACGGGATAGTTCGAGGTGTAAATGTCTACTAGTGGTGGCACAAGCACGATTAGAGAGACAAGGAGAGAAATTTCAGAGTTTAAGATTGGTCCCTATTTTGTAATACTATCNTACATTACATTTACATGGGGGAAATACATCCATGGACATGAGTATGGGTGTGTGTGTGCATGGCTGTATCAATCATCATACTTGGTGATTGATGAATGGGCTCGGGAAATTTGGATCAAAAATCTAACTGNCTGAGGCTCTACTGTTGTCTAAAATGTGTATAGATGAAAAATAGGGGAAAAGGATGCCGAGGCGGTGGGCGGAACAATGATCAACCATCACCGGCCTTTGACCATCAAGCCTTTGTGGAGGCTATTTGTGTTCCAGCTGCTACCTTTGCACAGGCTAATGCTACAGCTGCTACCATTGCACAGACTAGTGCAAATGTGGGCCAAGGTGGCTCAAGTAACCTTTAGAGATTTAAGGCACACCAGCTGCCGACTTTAGTGGAGGAGCCGATCCGATGGNATAGTAAAATTACGGAAAAGTGTAATGAGGTAGATTGTGAGCAGTGTGATTCCAAAATCCGATACCAAACGATGACACAAGATTTTGTTTTATAAATGGTCATTCGACATGTATCACCCAACAAAATTTGGTTTTATAAGCACATGATCTTTATTTCAAAATGATTATTAGATGAAATCCATCAATGATAGGTTTGCTACACATTAGAATTGCATTATGTTGCGGGAGTCGGTGAGGACTCGGGTTAAAGTGCATGAGTGAGTGTAATCTCATATCATGACATGACATATTAGAATTCCAACATTGAATGACATATTCTTGTTTGGAATAAAAATTGATGTTTGATTGTTGCATGTGCACATTTCATATGCATTCTAGGGGGAGTAGCCTCTGTAGGAGGTACTGTATTGAGCGTAGCTTACCCTATACGGGAAAATGTTTCAGGTGCTAGGTTCACACTGGCGAAGGACTCTCATTTCAAGCCTCAAACATGTAGAGAGCCGAATTGTGGTTTTTGATAGCTCATTCTGTATAATTTTTGTGAAAATTATATTTTCGGCATGTAATCGTATGGAATTATCTGTAATAGAACTTGTATATAATAAGTTTGATGTGAAAAACCTTATTAAGCATGTTTTGGATGGTATTTGAATGGGTTGAAAAGGATTGGAAATTGAAAACATGTTAAATAGGCAAAAGTCAACAAACTGTACTGGTACGGCATACCGGTACGACGAGGTCCAGTGGGTTACCTGTACCGGTACAGATTTTCTAATGGGTAACCCATACCGATATAGATTTTTCTAGTGGGCAACCCGTACCGGTATAGCCTACCGGTACACATTCCAAAATTTTGAATATTTTAAAATTACTTTGTCAAGCTCTTAGGCTATGGGTTCTTTGGTTCCCAGATTATAAATGGACTGTAATGGAGCATGAAATGTTGTATATTGGACTATGATTTGATTAAATGATAAAATGTACACCGGTGACACGTGTGGGCTATAATCCCAGGAAGGGGATGTTATTGTCGTGACGTTGAGTTGCGTGACAAACATAGGTATTTTTGTGGGTTGACAAATGGTCAATGGTTAACAAATGACCTCCGATTTTAGGGGCGTCATAGCTTGGTATCAGAGCATAGGTATACAATTTACCTAGGGTTGTTGGGCATGGGTTTAGACCATTGTATTCATTGTACATTTCATGTTATGTGCTTAAATTGCTACATATTATGTGCTATGTGTTATGTGGATTATATGCATGGTAAAGTGTATATAGAAAGGAGAAACACTAGGGGTTAGAAAACATAACCTTGGGATTCAGTAAAAGGGATGAACGGGATAGTTCGAGGTGTAAATGTCTACTAGTGGTGGCACAAGCACGATTAGAGAGACAAGGAGAGAAATTTCAGAGTTTAAGATTGGTCCCTATTTTGTAATACTATCTGAGGCTCTACTGTTGTCTAAAATGTGTATAGATGAAAAATAGGGGAAAAGGATGCCGAGGCGGTGGGCGGAACAATGATCAACCATCACCGGCCTTTGACCATCAAGCCTTTGTGGAGGCTATTTGTGTTCCAGCTGCTACCTTTGCACAGGCTAATGCTACAGCTGCTACCATTGCACAGACTAGTGCAAATGTGGGCCAAGGTGGCTCAAGTAACCTTTAGAGATTTAAGGCACACCAGCTGCCGACTTTAGTGGAGGAGCCGATCCGATGGTGGCTGACCGTTGGTTCCGACAAGTCAACAAGATCTTAAGGGCTATGGAGATCACCTCCGATGCCACTAAAATAATGTTAGCTACATTCCAGCTAAAGGGAGAATCCCAATTGTGGTGGGATTGGGTAAAAGGACTCAAGGAACTGAGAGTTCTAGAAGCTCTTCATGGGTAAATATTTTCCAGCGGCTGCGAGATATGCCAAGGCTTGGGAATTATTGGATTTGAAACAAGGGACGATGACAGTGATGGAGTATGTGGCTAAGTTCACCGAACTAGCCTGTTTCGTCAATGACTACGTGGCCACAAACATGGCCAAGGTGAGGAAGTTTAAGGATGGTCTGAAATTGTTCATCCGGGGTAAAATTGTGGGCCACTACCTAAAAAACTTGGATTCGATGCTCACGACAATTATGACCATTGAGAGAGAAGTTGAGGACACATGAGACATCTAGGAAGCGGGTGCTAAAGGCAAGAAGAAGGATGGCCAATCCTCTTATTCTAGCTCATGAAAGAGACAGAGGCCTTCTACTTCATAGGGATAGGGTCGTGGCTATTAGGGCCAAGGCCAAAGTCAATCCTCCAAAGGGGGAAGAAATTATAGGCCTTCCTATTAGGCTAGTCAATGAATATGTGTCCACTGTCACCAGTCGGGTCATATGAAGCGGGATTGTCCTCAGAGGCAAGGATCCCAAAGCTATAGGTTGTCTTAGTCCCAGTCATTAGTGGCGCATGCACAGACATATTTTGTTCCTCCCTACCCCACCATGGGCTAGGGAAGCCAGTACCAGTTCTAGGGTGCTACTCAGGCCCCTACTACTTCATGAGTAGAGACTCCATAATCAGGACAGATGGGCCAGAGCATGGGTCCAAGTCGAGAACAGGGCTCACAAACTGGGACTTCAGGGATCCAGGGGAGTGTTTACGCCATTATGCCTCAGACTGAGCTAGCAGATCAATCGATTATTTCTAGTATGTTTATACTCTCTCGCTTATGGGCAAGGGTATTATTTGACTCTGGTGCATCTCATTCTTTTATTGCTGCATTATGTCTGAATGATTTGGGCTTAGAGATTGAGACCTTGGAAGAGCCCTTGCATGTGAGTTCTCCCCTATGAACTAGGGTGAGTGTTGATGAGATACGTCGGGTTTGTGAGTTAGAGATCTCAGAGATTCTACTAACTATAGCCCTTAGGGTCATGGACATGTCAAAATTTGATGTCATCCTTGGGATGGACTAGTTGGCGGCACACCGAGTTGTCATTGACTGTGAAGGAAAGAGGGTCATTGCTTACACCCCGGAGGGTGTTTGTTTCAAGTTCCAAGGGGAAAAGTATGACGTTTTACCCCAAGTAGTATATGACTCCCATTGGCACAAACAATTGATGAGTTAGCTAGCAAGCCTTACCCTGGATGACGAGGCTAGACAGGAGTTAGGTCTACCTCGGGTGGTTTGTGAGTATAAGGATATTTTTTGGTTGAACTACCGGAATTACCTCCACATAGGGATGTAGACTTCACCATTGAGTTGCACCCCAGTACATCGCCCATTTCTATGACTCCACATAGGATGGTGCTAACTAAGGTGCAAGAACTCAAGGTCCAATTACAAGAATTGTTGGACATGGGCTTTATTAGACCGAGCACTTCACCTTAGGGCTCTCGGTGTTGTTTGTCAAGAACAAAGACACAACCCTTCGATTATGCATAGACTACTAGTAGTTAAATAGGGTTACTATCAAGAATAGGTACCCTTTGCTGAGGATTGATAATTTTTTTGATCAACTGAGAGGGGCACGGGTCTACTCCAAGATAGATCTCCATACCGGTTGCCATCAGTTGAGGATTAGGCAAGCAGATATCCCTAAAACAGTGTTCAGAACGCGGTATGGACATTTCGAGTTTACTGTGATGCCTTTTAGATTGACGAATGCCCCGGTGGCATTCATGGATCTCATGCATAGGGTGTTCCAACCCTACCTAGATCAGTTCGTCATAGTGTTTGTTGACGACATCTTGATCTACTCCAAGTCTAAGGAAGAGTATCAGAGTCACTTGAGGATTGTTCTTTAGATCTTGAGTGGCCATCAGTTGTATGCCAATTTCAACAAGTGTGAATTTTGGCTAATCGATGTGAAATTCTTGGGGCACGTGGTGTCGGCTTTGGGTGTATCCATGGACCCGAAGAAGGTTGAGGCCATCATGAATTGGGAGAGGCCGAAGTCAGTCTTTGTGATACGCAGTTTCTTGGGATTGGCAGGGTACTACCAGAGGTTCATTGAGGACTTCTCTGGCTTAACTGCACCTATGACAAGTTGACCCAAAAAGAGGTCAAGTTTGAGTCGAATGATTCGTGTGAGAAGGTATTCTAGGAGTTGAAGAGGAGGCTTACATCAGCCCCTATTTTGATAGTTCCAGAAAGGGGACAGAGATACAAAGTATATTGTTACGCCTCGAAGGATGGACTTAGTTGTATTTTGATACAATCGGGAAGAGTGGTGGCTTATGGTTCTCGACAGTTGAAGAATCACGAGCAGAACTTTCCTACACACAACATGGAGTTGGCGGCCATTGTCTTTGCCTTGAAGGCTTGGCTCCACTATTTATATGGTGAACAGTTTGAGGTATTTTCAGACTACAAGAGTCTGAAGTACATCTTCACACAGCAAGACCTCAATATGAGGCAACGCAGGTGGATGGAGTATCCAGAGGACTATGACTTCACTTTGTATTACCATCCAAGGCAAATATGGTGGTTGATGCACTCAACTGGAAGTCATAGGGAGTCTTGGCTAGTGTGGCTTCCCGGGAGTGGCAAATGCTCGAGACTATGGGACGGTTCGGGATATGCTACATGGTTTAAGCTCAGGGCACTTTAGTGAGTTTAGTAGCTACACCTTCCCTACTGAGCAGAGTGATCGAGTCCCTGAGACAGGATACAGAGATTTTATCCATTAGGGACCGACTACAATCAAGTACAGGTGACGAGGGCTGGACCATGCATACGGATGATAGTCTTTGGTTTAGAGGAAGGATTGTGGTTCCCTAGTCTACAGAGTTGAGAGAGTAGATTCTTAGGGAGTTCCATTGCTCCCATTTTACAGTTCATCCAGGTGGCACAAAGATGTATCATGATCTTTGTCACCAATACTATTGGAGCGAGATGAAGAGACATGTCGGGGATTTTCTTAGCCAATGTCTCACATGTCAGCAGGTGAAGGCTAAATACCAGAGACTAGTGGGGTTACTCCAACCTTTGGAGGTAGCTGAGTGGAAGTGGGAGCATACACGATGGATTTTGTGACCTACTTGCCTCGAACATCACGAGGGCATAACGTAGTATGGGTGATAGTGGACCGGCTTACAAAGTTAGCACACTTTTTAGCTGTGTGGATGACCTTCACACTAGAGAAATTCTGCATGTTATATATACGGGAAATTATCTGGTTGCATGGGGTGCCTGTATATATAGTACCGTATCGGGATCCCAGATTCACGGCTCATTTTTGGGAGAGTTTCCAATGAGTCTTGGGGACACAGTTGATGATGAGGAATGCTTTTCATCCCAGACGGACGGCCAATTGGATAGGACCGTTCAGACCTTAGAGAACATGCTACGGGCATGCGTCCTAGATCTCAAGGGTAGTTGGGAAGAGCACCTACCCTTAGTGGAGTTCAACTATAATAACATTTATCAGGCGAGCATACAGATGGCATCCTATGAGGCATTATATGGGAGGCCTTATCATTCTCTGGTTTGTTGGACGGAGGTAGGAAAGAGACCCTCTACGGGTCTGAAATTGGTTAGACAAACCTCAGAGAAGGTGAAATTGATATGGAAGCGTCTTCTCACGACTCAGAGCCGACAGAAGAACTACGCCAACAGATGGCGGCGACCTCTAGAGTTTGAGGTGGGAGATCATGTCTTCTTAAAGGTGATGCCTAAGAGAGGAGTGATCAAGTTCAACAAGCGGGGAAAGCTATCGTCGAGATATATCGGGCCCTTCGAAGTACTTGAAAGGGTTGACACAGTTACTTATCGATTTGTGTTATCGTCAAATTTATCGGGTATTCACTCGGTATTCCATGTCTCCATGCTTCGAAAATACACTCCAGATCCGACTCATGTGGTCGATTGGGGTGAGCTTGTCGTTGATGCGGATGAGACCTTCGAGGAGGGACCGGTGCGCATCGTGGCTAGCCAGGATCAAGTTTTACGAGACAAAACTATGAGGCTAGTGAAGGTATTGTGGCAGCACCAAGGAGTGGAAAAGGCAACATGGGAGTGCGAGGACACTATCCATACCAGTTATCCTTTCTTACTCGAGGATGGAGGTATATTTTTGTAGTTATGAGTATGATATACTTGTAGCATATGCATGTGGTTGAATGTACATGTGTGTGTGAATTTCGAGGACGAAATTCTTTAAAGGGGAAGAATGTAAAACTGGAGTAAATTTAAACTTTTTCTGAAAAAGGGCAAAACAATAATTTGCCACTATAATGAGGATTAAAAATCTATTTTTTTTAGAGCTCGGATGATGCAACGGACCTCACCGTTGGATTCATCTCGCGAAATCTAGTTATCCTGTCTATTTTTATTAAATTCTAAGATAGTCAAATTTTTCACGTTTTACAAGACAACTGGGTATCGGGTGACCTCACAAACATCTTCAAAAATAAAATTTGTAAAATTTTCTTATAATTAAAGAAAAATTTCAAATAAAATTAATTTGAACTTAAACCGGGATGAAATTAAGTCATTTCGGGACAAAAACAGACCATAAATAAGAAACATGTGGCGCGATGTGAACCGCGCAATTAAAGACTATAAAGAGGGGAACATATTTGATTTTCCCCACTTGATCAACTGGGTTCTCACCCTGAAGAGTATAAGAGACGGAAAGGAGAAGAAAAATCAAAAACTTCATCTACTCTCTATGATCTACGGAGTTTCGACGGTCGGAATTTGTCATATCAAAAGTTAAAGTCGATCACCGCGATGACGGCTAGGCAACCATACCAAGAACACCAAAGATCCAAGAAGAGATTTTGGGAAATCAAGATTCTTGGGGTTGTGTTGGTATTCTTGAAGGTTCTATCTTTCGTATTACTCTTCAAGAGGTAAGGTTCTCTCCTACTTTGGTTTATTTCTTACTTAGGATGTTCTATGGAATGGGTAAGTGTATAGAATAACATAGGTCACTTAAATATGGTTATGGAATTGAGGAAAGGGGTATGGAAATTGCTTAGACCAATTCCTAGTTAAGTTTGGTATCAGGAAAGTACTTGTGTAATTTCCTAAGAACATGATATTATGTGGGAAATCTTGTGTGATAACATGATTTGTGCCTTGAAGGTATTTTGCTAAATGTCTATGTGAGAGTTGAGTTTGTTATGGCATGAGTTATGTATAATATGCTTGTCGATTGTGTTGGACATAAATGTTAATATGTGCTAGTTGGTGTATTGACATTGTGATGGATTATGGTAATTATATGCAATTGATATAAATTGTCATGACGTATGTCGAAGTATGTAGTTAAATTAGCTCATATGACATTCATTACATATGGAGCATGACATTGATATTGTAATGGTGCATTACATTGTATTTGAACGGGGGAAATACATCCATGGACATAAGTATGGGTGTGTGTGTGCATGGTTGGATAAATCATCATACTTGGTGATTGATGAGTGGGCTCGGGGAAAGTTGGATCGAAGATCTGACTAAGCCGCATGGTTATATGAAAGAAAAACTTGTGTCAGGTATAGAAAGCAGGGCTAGACTCTCCCTCGGGTGCAAGACCCAGTTACTTGGTTCATACACTCCCCTGTGATAAAATTCCAGAAAAGTGTAATGGCGTACGGAGCCAGCGGTGTGATTCCATAATCTGATACCCAACAAAGACACATGATTTTGTTTTATAAATGGTCATTCGATATGAATCATCCAACAAAATTTGGTTTTATAAACACATGACCTTTATTTCAATATGATCATTGGATGAAATCCATCAATGATAGATTTGCTACACATTAGCATTGCATTGTATTGCGAAAGTTGGTGAGGACTCGGGTTAAAGTACATGAATGAGTGTCATCTCATATCATAACAGGATATATTAGAATTCCAACATTTAATGCATATTCTTGTTTGGAATGGAAATTGATGTTTGATTGTTGCATGTGCACATTTCATATGCATTCTAAGGGGGGGAGTAGCCTTTGTAGGAGATACTCTATTGAGTGTAGCTCACCTATACGGGAAAACATATCAGGTGCGAGATTCACACCAGCGGAGGACTCTCATTTCGAGCCTCAAAGATGAAGAGAGCCGACTTGTGATTTTTGATAGCTCATTTTGCAAAAAGTCGGCTAGACTATCCCTCGGGTGAGAGACCCAGTGATCAGATACGCACTTCATTAGTATAAAAGCCCATAAAGTGTGTCAGTGTATGCAGAACCGTTGGTGAAAGTTCATAAATTCTGTGTCGGTTGGGTGCCATTGGTGTAAGTCCATAAATACCCACCCCAATAAAGACACGGAGATTTTTAAATAGTCATTGGGTGTGTAACACCAATGAAAGGGCTTGGAAAGCCGATTTTTATACTCATGGCATTGCATGGGGGAAAAGGAGCCAAGGAGGCCACGGGTTGAGTTGCATGAGTGGGTATCACCTCATATCATGGCATGTAAATGGCAGGAGCTAGAATAGCCTGGTTTTGTACACATTGGCATTTTCATGTGTTGAGGAGCCGGAAAGGGCTCAAGTTAAAGTGCATGAGTGAGTCTCATCGCATCTCATTGCATGGCATGGTAGATTCCAACATTGAATACATATTCTTGATTGGAATGTATAAATTGTTGATTTGTTGCTTGTTAAATGTTGCATGTGAGCATTGCATATACATCTAGGTTGGGGAGTAGCCTCTGTAGGAAATACTCTACTGGGCGTGGCTCACTCTATATAGAAAAAAATTTCAGGTGCGGGATACACACCGGAGGAAGGCCTTTGTATGGGACCTCAAGGATGAAGAAAGCCAATATGTGGCTTTATTTATAATTTTTGTAAATGATTATGAAAACTTGTTTTTTGAAATATACATGTGTTGGATGGATGTAATATAGTTTGAAATGAATTGGAAATGGAAAACATGTGAAACAAGCAAAACTGGGCAAAGCATACCAATACAGCCTACTGGTACAACTTTGTCCAGTAGGCAACCCTACCAGTAGAAATGTTTCCAGTAATCTCACCCTACTGGTATGCCATACTGTTAGGACTTCTAAAAATTTGAAATTTTAAAACTGTTTTGTCATGCTTTTTGGCCATGTGTCCTTCCTTCGAAATGAAGTAAATGGACTATAATGGAGTATGAAATGTGGTGCTTTGGACCACGATTTGTTTAAATGATAAAATGTACACGGGTTACACGTGTGGGTTATGATCCGGTTAAGAGGATGCTATTGACATGATCCGGGTTGTGCAATGATCACGGGTATTTCCGCGGGTTGACGGGTGGTCAACGGTTTATAAAAGACCCCCGATTTTAGGGGTGTCACGGCTTGGTATCAGAGCAGAGGTATGCAATTTACCTAGGACTTGATGAGGCATGGGTCTAGACCATTGCATTCATTGTGCACTGCATGTTATGTGCTTAAATTGCTATATGCTACGTGATATGTGTTATATGTTATGTGAATGATATACATGGTAAAATGTATATGGAAAAGGGATACTAGGGTTAGAAAACATAACCTTGGGGGTCGGAAAACAAGGGAACGGGATAGTTTCAAGTGTAAAGGTTTACTAGTGGGTGGCATAAGCTCTACTAGGGGGACAAGGAGATGAATCTCAAAGTTTAAAATTTGATCCCTTCCTTGGGATACTAAATTGGTGCTCTATTGCTATCTAATATGTGTGTTGATGGAAAGTAGAGGAAGAGAACGCCAAGGCAATGGGCGGAACAACAATCAACCACCACGGGCCTTTGACCAACAAGCCTTCATAGAGGCTATTGGTACTACGACTACTACCATTGTATAGGCTAGTGCAAATGTGGGGCAAGGAGGCACGAGTAACCTCCAAAAGTTCAAGGCACACAAGCCTCCGATATTCAAGGGAAGGGCAGATTCAATGGTGGCCGACCATTGGTTCCGGCAAGTTGACAACATCTTAGAGGCAATAGAGATCACCTCCGATGCCACGAAGATAAGGCTAGCTGCATTCTAGCTAGAAGAAAAAGCTCAATTATGGTGGGATTGGGTAAAGGACTCCAAGAACTTGGAGGAAATGACATGGGGAGAGTTCTGGGAGCTCTTCATGGGTAAATACTTCACAATGGCCACTCGACATGTAAAGGCCCGGGAATTCTTGGATTTGAAATAAGGGACGATGACGGTGATGGAGTATGTGTATAAGTTCATCGAACTAGCCCATTTTGCTAATGATTACGTAGCCACGGATATGGCCAAGGTGAGGAAGTTCGAGGATGGTTTGAAACTATCCATCCGAGGGAAAATTATGGGCCCCCGCTTGCAAGATTTGGACCCAATGATCGAGACAACTATGGCCATTGAGAGAGAGGTTGATGACGCAAGGAGCATCCAGGAGTCAGGTGCTAAGGACAAGAAAAAAAAGGGTCAATCCTCTTCTTCTAGTTCGAAAAAGAGACAAAGGACTTCTGCTCCACAGGGATAGGGTCATAGCCATCAAGGCCAAGGCCAAGGTCAATTCTCCCAAGGCGGGAGAAATCCAAGGACAACTTATCAGGCCGGTCAATGGACATGTTTCCATTGCCACCAGTCGGGTCATATGAAGCAGGATTGTCCTCAAATGCAGGGATCCCAAAGCTATGGGTCATCTCAATCCTAGTCGTCAGTGGGGCATGCATAGACATATTTTATTCCTCCCTACCCCACCATGTGCCAGGGAAGTTAGTACCAATTTCAAGGTGCTACTCAAGCCCCTACCACTTCACGAGTGGGGACTCCGCAATCAGGCCAGGGTATGGGTTGAAGCCGAGGATAGGGCATACAGTGTGGGACATTGGGGACCCAGGGGCGTGTCTACACCATCATAACTCAGGGTACTTTGGGGACCCAGAGCCAGTGGATCAGTCGATAATTCAGGGTACATTTCTACTCTCTCGCATATGGGCTAGGATGTTATTTAACTCTGGTGCATCGCATTCATTTATATCTGTATCATATGTGAGAGATTTAAGCTTAGAGGTTGATACCTTGGAAGAGCCGTTGTATGTGAATTCACTCCTAGTAGCTAGGGTGAGTTTTGAGTAGATATGTCAAGGCTGTGAGTTAGAGATCTCGGGGATTCTACTCACGATGGACCTTAGGTTCATGGACATATCAAAGTTTGATGTTATCCTCGGGATGGATTGGTTGGCGACACATCGGGTTGTCATTAACTGTGATCGGAAGAGAGTAACTGCTTACACATCGAACGATGTTTGTTTCAAATTTTAGGAAAAAAAAAATGAAACTTTGCCCTAATCCGTGTATGACTCCCGTTGGCATGGGCAGTTGATGGGTTGGCCTACAAGCCTTAACCTAGAGGACAAGGTAAGGTAAGAGTTGGGTCTATCTCGGATTGTGTGTGAGCATGAGGATATTTTTCTAGACGAACTACTGGGATAACCTCCCCATAGGGATGTAGACTTCAGCATTGAGTTACATCCTAGTATATCGCCTATTTCTATGACTCCACATAGGATGGCACCAGCTGAGTTGCAAAAACTCAAGGTCCAATTACAAGAATTGCTGGACAAGGGCTTTATTAGACCGAGCACTTCACCATGGGGCATTCTGATATTGTTTGCCAAGGATAGATGACTTGTTTGATCAATTGAGGGGAGCGCGGGTCTACTCCAAGATAGACCGTCGCACCGGCTACCATCAGTTGAGGAATAGGGAGGCAGATATCCCTTAGACGGCGTTCATAACGCGATATGGGCATTTCGAGTTCATTGTGATTCCAATTGGATTGACGAATACCCCGACAACATTCATGGATCTCATGCATAGGGTGTTCCAACCCTATTTGGATCAGTTCATTGTAGTATTTGTTGACGACATCCTGATCTACTCCAATTTTGAGGAGGAGCATGAGGGTCACTTGAGGATTGTTCTCCAGATGTTGAGAGATCACCTGTTGTACGCCAAGTTTAGCAAGTTTGAATTTTGGCTTACAGAGGTAAAGTTTTTGAGAAATGTGGTGTTGGCTTCAGGTGTATCTGTGGACTCGGAGAAGGTTGAGGCAGTCATGAATTGGGAGAGACTGAAGTTAGTCTTTGAGAAATACAGTTTCTTGGGATTGGAAGGGTACTATCAGAGGTTCATTGAGGACTTCTCCCGATTAGCTACACCTATGACGAAATTGACCCGGAAGGAGGTCAAGTTTGAGTGGAATGATTCATGCGAGAAGGCATTCCAGGAGTTGAAAAGGAGGCTTACTTCAGCTTCTATTCTGATAGGTCTAAAGAGGGAACAGAGGTACACAGTGTATTGTAATGCCTCCAAGGACGGACTTGGTTGTGTTTTGATGCAGTCCGGAAGGGTGGTGGCTTATGGTTCCCAACAGTTAAAGAACCACGAGCAGAGTAATCCTACACACGACATGGAATTGGCGGCCATAGTCTTTGCCTTGAAAGCTTGGCAGCACTATTTATATGGTGAGCAATTTGAAGTGTTTTCAGACCACAAGAGTCTGAAGTACATCTTTATACAGCGGGACCTCAATATGAGGCAACGCAAGTGAATGGAATATTTAGAGGACTACAACTTTACTTTGTATTACTATCATGGTAGGGAAAATGTGGTTGCTGATGCACTCAGCTAGAAATCAGGGGGAGTATTAGCTACTATAGCTTCCTAGAAGTGGCATATGCTCGAGACTGTGGGACAGTTTGGGCTGCATTATCGGGGATATGCTCGGGGTGTTTTAGGGAGCTTGGTGGCTATGCCCTCCCAACTAAGCAGGGTGATCGAGTCCTAAGAACAGGATCCAAAGTTATTATCCATCAGAGATCGAGTACAGGTAGGTACCGATGACGAGGGCTAGGCCATTCACTCTAATAGCAGTCTTCGGTGTAAGGGAAGGATTGTGGTTCCCCAGTTAGCAGATCTGAGAGAGAAGATCCTTAGGGAGTTTCATTACTCCTGATTTGTTGTGTATCCAAGTGGCACGAAGATGTACCATAATCTTCATCACCAGTATTATTGGAGTGGAATGAAGGGACACGTTGAAAATTTTGTCAGAAGATGTCTCACGTGTTAGCAGGTCAAGGCTGAGCACCAAAGACCAGTGGGGTTGCTCCAACCCTTGGAGGTGGCTAAATGAAAGTGGGAGCATGTCACGATAGATATTGTGACCCACTTGCCACAGACATCGCGGGACATGATGCGGTGTAAGTGATGGTGGACCGGCTTACGAAGTCGGCACACTTTTTGGTAGTGCAGATAACCTTCACACTAGAGGAATTCTGTTGGTTGTATGTACGGGGAATTGTCAGATTGCATGGGGTACCTGTATCTATTATATCGGATCTGGATCCCAGGTTCACAGCCCACTTTTGGGAGAGCTTCCAACAGGCCATAGGGACTCGGTTGACGATGAGTGTAGCATTTCATCCCCAGACTCACGGTCAGTCAGAGAGGACCATCTAGACATGCTACGGACATGCTTCCTAGATCTCAAGGGTAGCTGGGAAGAGCATTTACTCTTAGTGGAGTTCGCCTACAACAATAGTTATCAAACGAGCATTCATTTGGTACCCTATGAGGCACTATATGGGAGGCCTTGTATTCTCCGATTTGTTGGACGGAGGTTGGAGAGAGACCCTCTACGGGTCCAAATTTGATCATAGACATCTCGGAGAAGGTGGACTTGATACGGAAGAGTCTTCTCACGGCACAGAGTTGACAGAAGAACTATGCCGACAGACGGTGACGACTTCTAGAGTTTGAGGTGGAAGATCATGTATTCTTGAAGGTGATGCCTAAGAGGGGAGTGGTCAGATTTGGAAAATAGGGAAAGTTGTCACCGAGGTTTATCGGGCCCTTTGAGGTACTCGAGAGGGTGGGTACAGTGACCTACAGATTGGCATTGCCGCCAAGTTTATTGGGTATTCATGCGATGTTCCATGTCTCTATGCTCTAAAAGTATAATCTAGATCCGACACATGTAGTAAATTGGAGTAAGTTGATTGTTAATGCTGATAGGACCTTCGAGGAAGGACTGGTGTGCATCATGGATAGTCGGGAGCAGGTTTTGCAAGGCAAGATTGTGAGGCTAGTGAAAGTGTTGTGGTAGCACCGAGGCGTGGAAGAGGCGACATAGGAGCGTGAGAACACTATATGTACCAATTATCCATTCCTATTCAAGAATGGAGGTACAATTCTATAATATTAATGTTGCATATGCATGCGGTTAAATGTGTATATGTGTGTGAATTTCAAGAATGAAATTCTTTTAAGGGGAGAAAAATGTAAAACCCGGGTAAATTTAAACTTTTTATGAAAAAGGGCAAAATGTTAATTTTGCCACTACAGTACGAGTTGAAAACCTAAATTTTTCTAGATCTTGGATGATAAAACGGATCTCCCAGTTGGATTCTTCTTGCGAAATCTTGCTACCTCATCAATTTTCGTTGAATTCTCAGATAGTTGAATTTTTCACGTTTTACAAGGCAATCTAGTCTCGGGTGACCCAAAAATAAAATTTTTAATAAAATTTTAAAAGTTGAAAAATAAATTGAGGCAAGTTAAAATAAAAAAAATATTTTTTGAACTTAAACCCGAACGAAATTTGCCCCGAGAAAAAGAGGGACGTGTGGCGCGTTGTGGGTCAAGTAAATAATGGGTATAAATAGGGGAAAAAATATGATTTCTCCCCCTATTCATCGGTCGTTCACCCGATAGAGAAGAAGAGAGGGAAAGGAGAGAGCTTCTTCACTTATCTCTACGATCTACAAGAATCGGTTGCTCAAATCTGTTCGGGCTAAAAATAAAAGTTGTTCTCCTCGCTGAGGGCTACAAAATCAAGGACATAATTTTGGGGAAAGTGAAGATTCAAGCTTGTCTTGGATTCTCGAGGCTTCCCAACGTCTTTTTACGCTTTAAGAGATAGGGTTTCTTCCTACTTGGATTTATTTTACAACCTATGGTGTTTAATTGAAATGGATAGGTTGATAGAGATATATATCACTTGCCTATGTTTGTGAAATTGATGAAATAGATAGGTTGGTAGAAATATATATATATATATATATATATATATATATATTCACTTACCTATGTTGTGAAATTGAAATAGGTAAGTTGATAAAAATATATATCACTTGCCTATGCTTGTGAAATTGATAAAAGGGGTATGAAAATGGGTTTAGAAATGGTTTAAAATAAATTTCTAGCATGAAATTGGTATGTCTTAATTACTTGTGTAATTCTATGAAAATTTGGTATTTTGTGGGCATGTTATGTGTTTATATTATGCCTTGTGAATGAAGTGTGTTATTAGCATATATTATGTGATAATATGCTTGGGATGTATTGTTATATATAAAAAAGTTGATGTACACTTATAGATATATCGACATTGTGATGGAATTGGTAATTATATGCTTTGGATATGAATTGTCATGGAATATGTATAAATGTGGTAAAATTAGCTCGTATGGCATTCATTACATATGGGGCATGACATCAATGCAGCAATGGTGCATTACGTTGTATTTGCACGGAGGCATCGCATCCATGGGCACAAGACATGGGTATGGGTATGGGTGTGTGCATGGTTTGATCAAGCATCATACTTGGTGGTTGATGGGTGGGCTCAGAAAAGTTAGATTAAAAATTCGACTAAGTCGCACGGTTGTATGGGAAAAAGAATTGGGTCGGGGTTATTAAGAAGGGCTAGGCTATCCCTCGGGTAAGAGACCCGGTGATCGGATACGCACTCCATTGGTATAAGAGCCCATAAAGTGTGTCGGTGTACGCAAAACCATTGGTGGAAGTCCATAAAATCCGTGTCGATTGGGTGTCATTGGTGTAACTCCATAAATATCCAACCCAAGAAAGACCCGAAGATTTTTAAATAGTCATTGAGTGTGTAATGCCAATAGCGGGGGTTAGAAAGCCGGTTTTTATACTTATGGCATTGTATAGGAGAAAAGAAGTCAGGGAGGGCTCGAGTTGAGTTGCATGAGTGGGTATCACCTCATATCATGACATGTAAATGGCAGGAGCTAGAATAGCCCGATTTTGTACACATTGGGATTTGCATGTGTTGAGAGCCAAAAGGGCTCGGGTTAAAGTGCGTGAGTGAGTCTCATCGCATCTCATGGCATGTCATGTTAGATTCTAACATGGAATACATATTCTTGATTGGAATGTATGAATTGTTGATTTGTTGCTTGTTAAATGTTGCATGTGAGCATTGCATATGCTTCTAGTTTGGGAAGTAGCCTCTATAGGAAATACTCTACTGGGCGTGGCTTATCCTATACAGAAAAATATTTCAAGTGCGGGATACATGCCGGAGAAAGGCCCTCGCATGGGACCTCAAAGATGAAGAAAGCCGGAATGTGCCTTTATTTTGAATTTTTGTAAATGATTATGAAAACTTGTTTTTTGAAATGTAAATTCATGGAAATGAATGTAATAGAATGTGTATGGACCTTCTATTAAATTAAAATTTGCATTATACATGTGTTGGATGGATGTAATATGGTTTGAAATAAATTGGAAATGAAAAACAGGTAAAACTGGACAAAGCATACCGGTACAGTCTACTGATACAACTTTATCCAGTAGGCAAACCCTATCAGTAGGAAGTTTCTAGTAGGCAAACCCTACCGGTAGGAATTTTTTCAGTAAGCTCACCCTACCGGTATGTCATATCGGTAGGACTTCCAAAAATTTAAAATTTTAAAACTGTTTTGCCATGCTTTTGGGAGTATGAAATGTGGTACTTTGGACCACAATTTGATTAAATGATAACATGTATACGGGTTACACGTGTGGGTTATGATCCTGGTTAAGAGGATGTTATTGACGTGATGTCGGGTTGTGTGATGATCACGGGTACTTCTACGGGTTGACGGGTGGTCAACGGTTGATAAATGACCCCTGTTTTTAGGGGTGTCACATAGTGTGTAACAATCTTAGAGTTAAAGATCATGAAAACTCTAAAAGGAAACATAGTTGAAGGACAATCAATCTCTATACCACCATTCTTTAATGGAAATGACTATGCATACTAGAAAGTACGAATAAAAATCTATATCATGTCTTTTGATTATGCATTGTGGGATATTATTGAAGATGGATATACAAAACTCACAAAAGATAAGAAAGAATGGACTAGTGATAAAAAGAAAGCACATACTAGCAATGCTAAAGCTATGAATATTGTGCACTTTTTTTTTGTACACTTGATAGAAGTAAATTTAATCGCATCTCTACATGCGAAACCGCTTGGTAAATTCGACATATGCTAGAAGTCACTCATGAAGTAACGAGTAGAGTTAAGAAATTCAAGATAAATATGTTTGTTCATGATTGTGAGCCATTTAGGATGGAAGAAATGTTCACTCTTTCCAGTAAAACTATTAATGCTCTAAAATATCTTGGTAAATCCTATGCTGATGAGAAACTTGTGAGAAAAATCCTTAGGTGTCTACCAAGATCGTGGAATGCCAAGGTAACCACCATCTTTGAAGCAAAGGAAGTCAAGGCCCTTCCTATAGAAGAAATTCTTGGATATCTTATGACATATGAAACGAGCATCAAAATAGATGAAAGGTAAGAAAAAAAGGAAAAGAAATCAATTGTATTTTAAGTCAGCCAAGGCAACAAATGAAATTTCTGAAGAGAAAGAAGAAATGATAAAAACTTGCCTTCATCACAATGAAATTGAAAATTTTTTAAGGAATCAAAGTTCATATCGCAAAGGGGAGAATTCTAAGAGAAATGAGTCATTTTTCTATGAATACAACAAGTTGGGACACATCAAGCCAAATTGTCCATTATTGAAGAAATCTAACAAAAAGGACAAGAAAGTTGAAATGAAAACAACTTAGAGTGATAGAGATGATAATGACTTCGAGAATGAAGACAAGAAGCAAGTGAAATGATAGAGTAGTATACTAAAAGTTTGCTTTTTATAGTGAAACTCGTTTTATTAATTACTAAAATTTTGTTATTTTAATTGAGAATCTATATGGGCAAAATGTTTGCATTATATTTTATATATGATATGCAAGTGTGTCTTATATTTTACATTGTAGATAATCTGTGTGTAGAGTTCGTTTCATGCACCAAAAACCAGATTATCGGATCCTTGTATAATATGAGTATATATCTACAATCATAGATGAAATTGGACACGCCATCTCGGTAAGATTGTAGTGTAATATTTTGGCATAGTTTATCTTGACTGTAGGAGATTGTTTGATATCTTGGATTATTGCACCAGTACACTTTGTGTATTGAACATACCTGTGTTGAAGTTATTATCTTTTACTAATTTAATAAGATAATAAATACCTCATGATTATATGATTGCTTATACTCTTAATCCCTAAATATTTAATTGTCACGTGCATATAATGTTTGTCATTTTAATTCATCAAAGAATGAGATTCATTTTGGGTTAATAAGCTTAACGAATTGGGAGACGATGTTATTTGTATGGTAAAAATTAATTATTAAAGGAAACCACGTCCTAATATTTATATGGGTTGATGATGTTCTCTTGAGGAAGCTCATAAGTTTTTTCCATGTCAAACCCTGCAGATGGATTTAATTATCCGATATGATAAATAAGTTGAGTGGTAAGGTCTCAAGAAATTAAAAAAAAAGTCAATTAAATATAATTGTCAGTGATTTATTTAATTGATGGACATTTGTAATTTTAAACGTAGGGAGATTATTAAGCATATAATAATATCAAATATAATTTTGAAATAAGGCCCATGAGATCTATAATAAGTCTTTAGTAGACTGATTTATTATTAATGGGTTGTAGGATGTTTGTTCTGGGTTGAACATAGGAATCCTAAGCCCATTGGAAGCCCGGTCCTTATTTCTCGTTAGGGTCTCTATCATAGCCTATATATAGACGTCTAGATTCTCTGTTTCAACATCTATTCTTTACTCCAATTGTTTAGAGAGGCTAAAAGAGAAAACAAGGATTCAGAGGTCTTGGCAGCCCACACTACATCTGGATTCTGACATTTGGGGATATACGATAAAAGGTTGCGAGGTTTATTGAGTTGTAGTCATTGTTCTATTATGTGTTCGTGCTGAGACGAGATCAGTCTAGAGAGATCTCGAAGGTAAACCCTAATTCTACCATGTAGGGTTTTAAAGAAATTTTTTTGATATTTGATACATACGCTCTGTCAATAGATCTTGGAATTTTCGTTTTCAACAAATGGTATCATAGCCATCATTGATACAACATATAGATCGAATTCTATCATGTTGTCCAAATAAAATGAATAGATGTATACCATGAATGATGGGTAGAACGTAGAACTGTACTAATCCCTGTTCTGCAGCGTTCTTGGCTTGCTATTATGGTTACATAATTTTTATTCATCGTTTTATGTGATTGGATCCCATGATGGTTTATTCGTGGTTAATATTATGACAAAATATTTATACAATGGTTTATTCATATCTTTCTGTAATAATTATAGTGGTATGTGGACTCCCTTGTGGAGGCATAGGGCCATGTATAATATTTTTTCTTGTAAGGTTACTGAGGAAGATGACTGTTTTAGAAATAATATTTTCGAAGCGCAACATGGACGTAGCTGAATTCATCTCAAATTGCTAGAAAGTCCTTGTTGGATTGAAACCGAAACATGGACGTAGTTGGATTCATCTCAGATTGTTAGAGAGTCCTTGTTGGATTAAAATTGAAGACATGACCATAATAGCTGGGAGTCCTTATTTTATTCAGTCTCCTTGTTTATGTTAATCTCTGTGTTTTATTCATGTTCTTATTATGTGGGTAGTTAACTTGTATAACAATATCCTGATATATGGACAACATGGATAATTGACCTACCTTAATTTTTTTGTTAGTCATAGATTAATATTTAATTATATTATTTTAAAATAAGGAAGTTCAAAGTATGTGTGTAATTAGAAAATAAAATTGAATCCTCTATTTTTTTTTTTTAAATAGTTGTGAGGATTTGAAATTTTATTTATTATACATATTACACATAAAGATGGGGTAAGCCAAATATCTTTATAATGGCAAACATCCTTATTTTAAGTCAATACAAATTAAATATGGTTTTGAAAACCCTCACTAAATATTAAATAACTAAGCGGGAGAGGAAATTTATCTTGTATAAATCTCAAGGTCTCTATTGCTGGTTTGTAGATGATGTAATTAATTTTGCGTGTTGGCGTTAATGTTTTGCTCTCTATCAGATGAAATTAATCACAGAATCACTAGTACAAACTTCCTATAAGGATAATTTTGGATAATTGCTAGTATGAGCTCACTTCTCCATCTGAAGGGAGTTCATTACGAAACTATTGACACAAAGTTAAGTAATAGTAAACACTTAGCTATAAATAATAGTATCCTCTCTATTTGAGTCACTGTTATTTTTAATAGGACTAAAGCTAAACCAACTATTTAATTTTACTTGTCATGGCATAGTGGCTAGATAGTAAAATTAATAAGCAATGGCCTGTCTAGACAAATGATGGATAGTATACGTCCTCCCCAATCGAGGCATGCTATTCGCGGTAGTTCAGGCTGCTGGTGAATTTATTTAAATACTGGTAGAGGGAATCAAAATTTAAATTTGAATTCAATGTTTTATTTTGCCCATCATAATTTTTTAAAAATTATGTGATTTTCAGGTTTTTAAAATGGTTGGTTCTTTCAATTCTCTTTTTGTTATACTTAAAGAACACAAACTAAATGGATCAAACTATATACAATGGAGACAAAATTTGGATATTGTGTTGACTGCTAAGGAGTACAAATTTGTGCTCAATGAACTCTTTCTAGATGAGCCTGATGATGGGACAACCAAAGAGGATGTCCTAGATTTTCGGAGATGGATAAAGGCTGATGAGATGGCGCAGTGTTACATTCTGGCATCTATGTCAGATGTGCTACAACATCAGCATGAGTCTATGGCCACTACCTATGACATGATTGTGAGCCTAAAAAATATGTTTGGGGATCAAAGTCGTGTGGCTAGGCAAATGGCAATGAGGGAACTAATGAACACAAATATGGCTAAAGAGACACCAGTAAGGGATCTTTGTCTAAAGATGATAAGTCTCCTTAATGAGTTGGAGATCCTAGTAGCTAAGATTGACGGGGAAATCCAGGTTGATATCATACTCCAGTCACTGCCAGAGTCTTTTAACCAGTTTCGCCTGAATTACAATTTGAATAAGTGTTCTTATACATTGCTGGAACTTCTTAAGGAACTCCAGGCAGTTGAGGGTCTGCGTTAGAAGCAAGAGCACATTTATGTGATTGAGAAAGGTTCTAATTCTAAGCCACAAGGCAAGAAGAAAAAGAAAAAGGCTCAGAAGTAGGTTAAAGCGCCTCAAGCTGCGGTGAAAAAGCCTAAAGGCAAGTATTTTCATTGTAAGCAGTCAGGGCACTGGAAGAAGCAATGTCGGGTCTATCTCTCTAAGATGAAAAATTCAAGTAAATCTCATTTACTAATTGTTGAATCATGTTTAGCGGTGTCATCTACTAGTACCTGGTGTGTAGATATAGGAGCCATTAATCATATCTGCAAATCCTTTTACAAAGAGCTTACCAGCAAAGATTTTTTATAGTCATGTAGAGGGAATGGGAGTTAAATGTATGATAGCATGACTTTGAGTACAAGTGGGAGAATTGATAGAGTAGTATACTAAAAGTTTGCTTTTTGTAATGAAACTCGTTTTATAAATTAATAAATTTTTTTTCTTTTAATTGAGAATCTGCATGGGTAAAATGTTTGTATTATATTTTATACTAGTCATAACCCGTGCCTCAAGGCATGATAAAATATAAAATTCGAGCGTCAAAAAAAATCGATCCTACGATATTAAATTTTTTCAACATGTGTATACTATTGTATATAAAAAATGTTTGAAATAAAATTTATATTAACTACAAATTAATCAAATATTAAATGATTAAACATATTATAGAAATGAGTGATGTGATATTTTTAGGAAAGAAATATATAAATAATTAAATATGTGATAAAAATAAGTGATGTGACTTGACGTTTGAATTTGACAGAAAGATGATGGTGAGGTAAGTGATTGGTGATAGTTTTGAGGGAGAAAATATAACTAGAATAAAATTCAAAGTATGAGCTGTTTTATTATATAGATATGATATGCATGTGTGTCTTATATTTTATATTGTAAATAATCTAGTGTGTAGAGTTCGGCTTATGTACAGAAGACCAGATTATCAGATCCTTATATAATATGAGTAAATGTTTACAATCGTAGATGGAATTCGACACGCCATCCGTATGATTGTAGCATAGTCTGTCTTGACTGTAGGAGATTGTTTGATATCTTGGATTATTACAATAGAATACTTTGTGTATTGAACAGACTCATGTTAAGGTTATTATCTTTTACTGATTTAATAAGATAATAAATATCTCATTATTATTATGATTGTTTATGCTCTTAATTCCCAAATATTTAATTGTCACGTGCATATAATGTTTGTCACTCTAATTCATCAAAGAGTGAGATTCATATTGGGTTAATAAGCTCAATGAATTGGGAGACGATGTTATTTGTATGGTGGAAATTAAATGTTAAAGGTCAAACCTTGCAGGTGGATTTAATTATCCGACATGACAAATAAGTTGAGAGGTAAGGTCTCAAGGAATAAAAGAAGTCAATTAAATATAATTGTCAATTATTTATTTAATTGATGGACATCTGTAATCTTAAACGTGAGGAGATTATTAAGCATATAATAATAAGGAGCTCGAATATAATTTTGAGATAAGGCGTAGGAGATCAATAATAAGTCTTTAGTAGACTGACTAATTATTAATGGGTTGTTGGATGTTTGTTCTGAGTTGAACATAGAAATCCTAAGCCCATTGGAAGCCCTGTCCCTATTTCTCCTTAGGGTCTCTATCGTAGCCTATATATAAACATCTAGGTTCTCTATTTCAGCATTTTTTCTTTACTCGCATTTTTTAGAGAGGCTGAAAGAGAGAACAAGGATTTAGAGGTCTTGGTAGCCCACACTACATTTGGATTATGACGTTTGGGGATATACGATAGAATGCTGCAAGGTTCTTCAAGCTGTAGTCGTTGTTCTATTCTACATTCGTGCTGAGAAGAGATCAATCCAGAGAGATCTCGAAGGTAAACCCTAATTCCGTCTTGTAAGATTTTAAAAAAAAAATTGATATTCGATACATACGTGCTGTCAATAGCTCTTGGGATTTTCCGTTCCAACATGAACATTAGGAATTATCAAATGAACATAAGGAATTATCTTACAATGACATGTGTGATGCCTTGAATGATATGCATGATGAGGTGCTTAGTCTTAGCAAAAGCTATAAGGGTCTCAAGAAGTTAATTATTTTATCAAATGAAAATGATGTCTTGAAAATTGAGAATGAGAAACTCAGGCTATGTTTGGTTTGTGATCCAGAAACAGTTGTTTGTCTTCAAAATTTTAAAAATATCCAAAACTTGTTTATTTAGCATTTTTGTTCTCTAAATTTTGGAAAAAAAATGAGATTTGAGTCAAAGAAGCAAAAAACAAGTGTAGCTTATTTTTAGAGTTTTTTTTGAAAATTTTGGAAACAAAGAGAACAATTTTGGATGTTCAGATATGAGTATATATATTATGAAATTTTCAATATAAAAAAAAAAATTTTATATTTTTATTAATGTTTGAATTACAGTTCAAATATATATTTAGACTATCCAAACAAGTTTTACTATTTTCTGTATTGTAAACTTGTTTTTGAAATCATCTAACCAAACAAGTTTTTTATTTCAAAACATATCAAAACCACTTTCTTAAAACTCTTCTCAAAAACTGTTTTTAGATATTATTTTTTAAAACGCAAACCAAACAGGCCCTCAAATTTCAAAATGATTCTTTGGAAAAAGAATCTCATGATTCATCCTTGATTGAAAAGCTTATGAATGCAAAAAATGAGTTAAGACGAAAGAACTATGAACTAAACACAATTGTTTCTAAATTGACCCAAGTGAGAAATTAGAAAAACTTCTTTCAAGTCAAAGATCTGTGTTTAACAAGGCCAAACTACTTTTCAACAAAGGGGGTGAATAGATTAAGTGGATCTTTGCTCACATCATAAATATGGATTGCAAGACACTACTTAAAGGGGGTGAATAGATTAATTAAAATGTAAGCTCTAATGTCCACCAATTTTAACTTACTAATAATAATTCGTGCCTAAAGATAGTTTGTAATTTAGAAAAATACTTCAATTTAAAATAGTTTTTCCTTCATTTTCTTTAATTAAAGAAATTGAAATCAATAACCCATGCTATTTTTTCAAAAAAAATTTGAAGAATTTCTTCTAAAAATAGGAACCCATGAAAATTTATATCTGTCTACAGTGACATCAATTGCATCATTACCTAACACAAACCATTCAATCTCCCAACACAAATTATTGCATAACCAATCTCAAGAATAAATTACTCAACCTAACTCAAAAACAACTTCAAATTTTGGTCCCTACATAATAGAAGCCAAAATAACAGTTATATCATAATAACAAAAGTTATTGACACATGTTATACATCCAAGTCCAACCAAAGATCTAAATCCACATAAATAAGAATCCTTTGGTTTGAACATTCCATATTTTGAAGCATCATCAGCCAATAATGAAATTGCAACCCTTCGAATAACTCTTATTATCAATCCCTCCATGTAACCCACTACAAATTTTGGTTTTATCAATCCCTCCAAGATCCCAATCGCATTACCCACGAAGTAATTTCCAATACAATTCAATAGCAGTAAACATTAAAATAAATAAATGAACACAAAAATTATCTTATGTAATTACAATTTTTTTCCACAGCTCATCCTACACATAGCATTAGCTAACATCAAACCACATTGCTAGCAAAGAAGAATATGTAGTCGAAAAAGAACATACCTATAATAAAAACAAAGTCTTTAAGTTATATTCAAAATTTATAGCATACCTTTCAATCGTAGAATTAATTAATAAACTGGTAAAATATAACATTAATCACTAAAATATATGATACATTGTGAAACACTATTGTTATCTAAAGAATCAAAGAATGGGAAATCAAAAACTTCGGATTAAAACTAAAACACAGAAGGAGAATGGGAAAAAAATCAAAGGAAAATGAAATGCAAACATCTTCAAGCAATAAATTGAGGTGCAGAATCAGGTTATTCACCTTATAATATAACTTAGCATTTCATTTAGTAATTAAGAAGTTAAAACCTACATTAAGAAAGTCGAGACAAAAAAAATTAATCAAAGATTAGGATCCACAACATTGCTTAATGCAGTCATGTCATGAATAAATAATCAAATTAAATAGAATGTAGGCTCCCCCAAAATTATAAACAAACATGAATAGAATTTACCAATAATGAAATCTGTGTCTGACAATAAAAAACAAAAATTAGATATAACCACAAATGAGTTATAGTAAGAGTTAGACATGTAACTCACAATTGGAATATGCTGATCGTCAAGCAAGGGAAGATTGCTATCACTAAATTGTCTACTAGTGGAATATGCAAAGGTCCCTTACTCAGTCTCCAAGTCAACTTTCTCATTTATCCCCCTTTTCTACCTAGCTAGTGCTATATAGCTTACGGTTATCATCCTGCATGCATTCTTTTTTGACTAGTGCAAACACCACAACATTCTTATTAAATCCTTGGGCCAACTCACATAATTAATTGATTAAAACCAACTCTTTTCTTAACCACTGCAAGTAGCCTTTTCCTCTATGTTTCAGAGAGGCACCACTTGTGCAGTTGTGCCTTCCTTTATCCAACCTAACCCATTTACTGAACTAATTAAAATAGCAATGCATCATTAGCAACACATTCACCTGAAAGAATTGGAGATATCATATCAACAACCTCAATTCCAATAAAACAACATCCACAAACAAACTGAAAATCCAACATTTAGAAGCAAATGCATATGTAAAAAAGTATATAAAGGCATTGAAATTTACTTTCCTCCAAGTGATGGATAAATTGGTGGAATAAATCCGACTTGTAGTATTGGCCGTTTTAATTACTTAAATCAATTTGGCTAAATTGGTGGAAGGGATTGGATAGATAAGTTTGGTGGATTGTGCTTTATTGACATCAAATTAATTAGGGATTTTGGAAACATTGACAAATATTTCATTGAGGGATTAATTGCATTAATTAATTGATTAAATTGTAATTGAGTGAAATAATTTTTATTGAGGCATATATTCCAAGTTAGAGTGCATTTGACCTATTCACTCCATCTAAATCAACTACATATGTTATTGATGAAAGGACGGCAGACATGCAAGTCAGATCAGCCCGTTGCTTCTTTATCTGATAGTTCCACTTTCTGATTGTGGAGCAACAACAAAAGGAGTGAGCTATTCAGCCTATTGAGTTCGACAGTAGGAACTGAAGTCAGGTACCCACATGAACTGGGTTAGAAAATTATGTAAGAATACTAATTTGACCACAAGAAAAACCTAGTCCATCAATTTTGAACTACGAAAGCCAAAAAGAAATAACTAGATTCATAGTTACAAGCATGTACTAAAACAACAAAACAAAAACCATTATGTGAGTTCTGTGCTAAAAGGTCATCAGGAAATTAATCGCTAAACTCAATATGAATATCATAATGCCCCACTTTTCGATCAATGATTTTAAGCCCCTTGATCCACTGCAGACGAGCTTCTTGTTGTGATATGTGCAAACGGGTTGCTTCCTGAAATAAGAATTTGCAACCAACAACACGTCTGTTTAGAAGACGATCGTGCATGATGTTACATTAGCCATAGACATAGATAGCTGGTTTGTTGCTGATAAACTTAGTCCTTCCCAAAACTCATAGTCTATCACACGCTGTTATACAAGGCGTGGTCATTTAGTGAAAATAAGATGGATCTACTGACAGGTTCATCTTATACCTTGTAGTGCATTAAAAAAAAAACAAAGAATACAAAAAAATTATCAATATTGCTGGCTATATATATATATCCTTAAAAACATACCTGGAAGAGCAAAATGTGATGACATAATCCGTCGCCAAGCATGTATAAATGCTGCTACGATCATCATACGCATAACTATATGCATTGGGACAAGCTTCCTTAAATTTTTTTGAGTAATTTGTAGGTTGACATTCGGCCGAATTTCCATAAGCACCTCTGCAACAGTACTGATCAGTGTTAAACACGTCGCATGCACTCCGACACCCAACAACCTTCCCCCTGGCCTTGACTGCGAGCTCGGATGGGCAATTAGTCCTCAAATCTCCAGTACATCCAGCAATGGTACAATTTCCTTTACCACTAATTGGCGTAACAGCTAATGGCAAATTGAACCCATCCACAAGGCTAACATCATAAAAATCGAATGCTGCAAAGGTGAATTCGGCTAGCGAAGCCGGGGTTTCGCCTGAGCCGACACACTTGAGGGATGTGCCACAGTTACCTGTTTGGCACGTTCCGTTGCCATTGCTGTCAAAGTTGCAGCCTGTTCGTCCCCATAATCGACCTGACCAATTGATTGGAGCTGTTAGGACTATAGATTGGCTTGGTTTTAGAACAAAACCGCCACCACTGAAGTTCTCTCCTGGGATAATGGCTGGCCAAATTGTCTCTTTGCAGTCGTTTATGATGGTGAATACTCTTTTAGATTCGGATAATTTTGCACCTGCATGCCCAAAACGAGCTTGATAAGAATAGGTGGTACATCATTTTCTGATCACAACATGATTGTGATGATAAAAGTAAAAGATAAAAAAGCTATTTTCTGATCACAACAAGGTTGTCATGATATCATCATCTACTCGAAGGGCGGTGAGATGCATTGATTGAAATAGAGTGTAACGGTATGAGACGATATATGCAAATAGGGTAGAAGAAGTTAATCATGACAATATATTCAGATCATATTACAATGTCAAAAGTTAGAAAATAGTATAAACAGATTTGTTGATGATGCTTGAGCAAGTCAACTACTCGAGATTGACTCAGAAATGAGTGTGACAACGTGGCCGAGTTACACGTGATTCGTAATTTATACAAAACTTATAATGTTGTCGGAGCGAAAGAAGAGTCATATCGATAATTTGGTATTGGTCAATATTTTGAACCACGGACAACAACTAAACTAGATCTATTTTATGATTCAAAGATTAACAAAAAGATTTATACCACAGTAAAAAACTATTTACAAATAGCTAAGTGACTCTTAAGGTGAGTGGCTGTACAACCAGCTGTCCTATCTCCAGGCACAACTCAAAAACAGTACCAAATCCAGAGAGGAGCGAAATATTTGCTAGGTGCCGCTAAGTGTTTCCCTTTTTTTATTTTTCTTTTTTTGACCTTTTTATTTCTAGTATAAGTTTGGAACTCTTGATTACTCTCTCTCTACAAGGATAATATACTTGCACTTAACTAATTGTACTATAACTACTTGGACAAGTACAGCCTTTTCACTTACTAGAGGTTGATGCATTGTAGTTCGTGGAGTGAACCAAGTAAACAAAAGCATAAGATACAGAAACCCAAGAAAATTGACTGGGAGAATAGAGAATATTGCAAGGAGATAGTACCTAATGAAATCAGCAGGATAAAGATCAATAGAACTAATTGAAGCAGACATTGATGTACTGCCATTTTCTCTCTCTTACTCTTTCTCTCTGCCTTCGATTTTTACAATAGGGACAGGAAAAATTGTTAGATATGATGCACATTAAGTCCCTTATCCAGCTAGAGAGAGGGTGTATATATGTAATATAAGAGAATACGTGAGGAGGGCGAGTAGATAAAAAGCACTTCCCAATGTTAGAATTTAGAAAGTTTTTGTAGGAAAGTAGATGATACCTTTCCTAATCCCTTCCTGCAAGATTAGAATATTCAATTCCATACTTCCTCTCTGGATTAGGAATCTCCTTTTGCAATTGTCACAAGGGACTGCCGAATTAGGAAAATAATGGTGACACATGTCATTATTATTTTGTGGTGTCACTTTCTAACATTAAAATAACGTGTAGACAAATAAACTTTACATAATTTAATAACTATTTTATCCATATAAGAAAATAACTATACTGGGTAAATAAGTAAAGTTCAGTTTATCTATTTTTAAGTTTATTATTAGATAATTAAGTCACAAGATAATGATAACATATTATCATAGTTTTACATTGAATATTTAGTAAAAACTTCTGCATGCAAGAGAGAGATGTGTTACCATCTGATACACTTTTTGAGAGAGAGAGAGAGAGAGAAAGACCAATCTGAGGCAGATGGCTAGCTAGGTTCGTTAAGTATATGTGCAATTGGAGAGGGATTGGCCTAAAACACGAAAATGAGTTGGGAGAAAGGCGTGTAGGGATTCCTTCATTATTTGGCCACAATTTAAAAATAATAAAATAATAAAAAAGGAAAACTAAATTTGTACAGAACATATTGCTCATTAGTTATTAATGAATTGAGATTCTCTCCAACGTATCATTTCTTTATTTTTTTGATGAATCATTCTTTCCCTAAGTTCAAGTGAGATCTGTTATTTATGAAAAGTTAGATTGTAATTTTTTATTTTTCGATAATTTTCGTGTAATTTTTTATTTTTTGATAATTTTTGAATAATTGAGAATGATGTAGAATAGGTGGCTGAAATGACTTGGGCTTAGAATGTATTGAGACTAGTGGCATTTTATTTGGATCGGGCCAACGATCAAGATCATTGCCATGCCATGAGTCCTATTAGTTTTATGTTGAATTCAATCATTTAGGCACTCAAAATTTTATTTTTATCATTCTAGAAAAAAAATAATAATAAATTAATAATAAATCGTAAGAGAGTTCGAATTCAACGCCTCTAATTTTTAGTTAGTCCCTCACTATATTGCATCTGATATACTAGGTATAAAGGTCTATAGAGATAGATCTAGAATGTTGCTTTGGGTATTCCAATCCTTGTACATAGACATGATGTTAATGAGATTTAATATGCAGAATTCCAAGAAAGGATTTTTACCTTTCAGAGGAGGAATTCATCTCTTTTAGGACATGAGTCCTACAACATCAAAAGAGAGAAATAACATGAGCAATATTCCTTATGCTTAGCAATAGGTAGCCTCATGTATGTTGTACTATGTACAAAAACTTGATATCAGATATGTAATAAGTGTTACTAGCAGATATCAGTCAAATTTCATGTTTGGAACATTGGAATGTATTCAAGACATTCTTAAGTACTTGAGAAGAACTAAGGATGCTTTTCCTGTCTATGGAGAATGAGAGCTACGTGTGGATAGATATATAGACTTAAAATTTTAGTCTAATGTAGATAAAAGGAATATCTACTTCTAGATTTGTATCTATCTTAAATGATGAAGTAGTGAGTTGGAGAAGCTGCAAATAAGATACTACAGTGAATTTAACTACTAAGGTTGGGTAAGTTGCCGCCTTAAAAGATGCCAAAGAAGCTATTTGGATTAAGAATTTCAATAATGAACTTAGATTAGTTCCTACCATTGAGTCACATATACTATTATATAGTGACAACAAAGGGGCAATAGCTCAAGCCAAGGAACCAAAGTCTTATCAAAAATCCAAACACTTATAGTGGCATTCAACATGATCTAAGAGATCATTGGAAGAGGTGATGTGTGTATCTAGAGGATTGCATCAATAGATAATATAGCGGACCCACTTACGCAAACACTAAGATAACACCAACTAGACAGACATCTTGAGAAGACGGGTATTAGATACATGGTTGATTGGTATTAGTGCAAGTGGGAGATTGTTAGTAGTATGCTCTATGACCAATCATATAGATGATGTTTTAGGGTTTTACTAGCAATATTCATTATATAATTAAATAAAAGGACAAGTTTATTTATCATGCTTCTACTTTATTTCATTTTAATATACATGATATAGTTCATAGAGTATAAGTTAAGAAGATAGTTTCTCAAAGTGTTGAGAAGAAGAGACCTATACTTCTTAGTACTTAACTCTTAAATGTTCCTAGTCATAGGATTATTATGTGGGCACTACGTAATCCGGATAGACTAGAACACAGTATGTTTACTCATATTTGATATGAGGTGACTTATCCAAGTCACTAGTGTTGGGACACTGAAGCAGGTGTGTGGGTGCTTGTTAGAGAACAAGTACACTGAACATGACCATTGACAAATGTAGGATTTTTCATATGGAGTTTTACATGTCTGTCAATGTTAAATCCTAAAGTTATAGTTATGCAACTGATCCTTAAACTTGAGACACCATGGTTGTCGTGTGCATCGACTTCTATGCTTTAACTATACAACATATTCATTTACTAACCATGTAACTTGGATATGTATTGTTAGACATAGTTAGGCACGCATGAAGACTTATAAGTGTACAAAATAGAATCTATCATCCTTAGTAATTAAAGAGAGAATGTAATTCCATACCATACTAATTCAATTGGGGCATTGTGTGATAAAAGGATTGACTTGCATGGCAATTATAGACTGCTAGGTGTCACTCTTTACCTACTTCGTGCTATTCGGAGGTTGATCATGATATGTTGTTAGGTGTCACTCATGATTAGTAGAAGCCCAAAGAATGAAATTAATATAAATATATTAATTATTCTTCATAAAGGGAGAATTAGAAGAGTTCTAATTCAAGCTAAATTAGAAAGAGTTCTAATTTGAGATGCAACTTGTAGTTAGTATTGAATGCCTACAACCAGGTATGCTTGAACCTATAGGGTCACACACAATAGAATTGATTGAAAACTAAAGGATAAAAGAGAGACAACCAATTAAGAGTTAATTGGGGTGAAAACCTAATTAAGAGTTAATTAGGGACTTTATTACAATTAATGTTAATAAATAGGTTATATGTAATTATGAGATAATTGCAGTTTGACCCAAACTAGGATTAGAGTATTTAAAGCTCTATAAATACCTTTATGTAGGAGGTGGATTAAAATATATATATATATATATATAAATAACAACTCTCTTGCTAGCATAAGAAGAAGTAATCCTCATTCTCTCTCTCTACTAGTTTTATCAATGGTTGAAGTAGATCCTTCAAGTTTGTCAATTCATGTGGATACTAATAGAGGTCAATCGTTTGCGAGGCTTGGGGTAAAGATCAAATTCAGATTTGAAGATTTAAAATTTTGAGAATGCTTGAATATTTTTAAAGGCACGCTTCAAGAGATAATCCTTAATCTTCTCTGTAGATCTAAGATTTCTCAGTTTGTATTAAACATGAACAGATCTTGGTATAAGGAATCAAATTATTATTTTTTTTAAATTCCATTGCGTTTATTATATGATTCCTTTTTAGTTCCATCACCCCATAATGCTATTATCGGAATACCATGGCTACACCAAATGTAAGCGGTAGCTTCCACTTACTACCTGATGCTATGCTTCTTGACCAATGAGAGGATAGCTGAGATTCGTGGAGACCAAACTACTCCAAAGCATTGCCTCAAAATTGGGGCTAAATTGATGACAAAGTCTCAACAGATGTATGTAGCTAATGAGAAGGTCCCCCTTCTTAAGGATGTAGGGGTTAAGCCCAAACCCAAATCAATTGAAGAATTGACCACTTGTTAGCTAGTCATCATCTTATTGTTGACCCTGCTTGCAAGCCTATTATTTAGAAAAGTGGGAGGTCCGCTAATTCACACTTTTTCGTGATCGGATTTATATGTATACACCCAAGTATAAGTGGTCGAATTGTAGTTTTTTCGGTTTTAAGTCCAAGTATCGATCCCACGAAGAGTTTGAATAATTATGAAATAAAATAAAAAAAGTGAAGTTGTTATTTTAGATGGGACAAAATGTGATAACTTATGATGTGAGCTTAGATTGATAACTAGTCTAGTTAAACTTTTATTTGCAAATAGATTAAGACAATAATAAAAAGTATCCTTCAGTTTAAGGATCTCATATGCATTATATTGGTTAAGTACCAAAAATGCTAACTTACAGCAATTAACTTCCATCTTACTGGCAAGTCAACTAGTAGGTCTGATGTATATAAACCATCATACAACAACTTCTTAGGTTAGCTGGTGGTATCCATGATAATTGATTAATCCAAGCAAACCAAAAGGACAAGTCATTCATGAGGAATAATTGAATTATTCAATTGACTCCTTAATATTCGGTGCGTACATAATAAATCATAACACAACCACTTCTTAGGTTAACTGGTGGTAATAAGTCATAACATAGCAACTTCTTAGGTTAGCTGGTTATAGATGTTCCATTTGACTAATTCGAGTGAACTAGAAGGACAAGTCATTCATGACGAATACTTGAATTATTCAATAGATCATCTGTAATATATATATACCAGTTAAACATCATCAGCGTTCCAGTGGAGGATATACTATACAGGTAGGAATGTCGTAGATATTCGACTAGTAATATTATCATTTATACTAGTTAAACGATCTTAGTAATTCAGAAGGACAAGTCATTCATGAGGATCACTTAATCTGAAGGACAAGTCATTAATCTGATAGTTACATATAGTAGTTAAACAACCCTGATAATCCAGAAGGCCACACCATTCACAAGGATCATTTAGGTTTTGTACCATGCATCAGTAGAACATCCTCAATATTCCGGTTGAGGATAAACCATACCAATATAAACACCATAGATATTTAATCGGCAGGTTCATGATGCATTGATATCGTAATTCTAGGCACAACACCGAAATTACGTACATCACTGTATCATGCATGAAGCATATAATACATAAATATATATATATATAAATATATATATATATATATATAACATCAGCATTTACAAAATTTAACCAATATTGTACTTATTTTTACCTCTCACTGGAGGATATAAGTAACTACTCACACCCCATTGCTACAGACAAGCAAGGAGTGCAGGTAGTTTTTTTATTACAACTGAAATTAAAATACAGACTCTATAACTTCTTTCACAAGGAACAACTGAAACACAACCACCTATATTATCAATTAAGACAAAAGGGTGGTAGCAGTTCAACTATTCGAATATAAAGATACAACAGAAATGTAAAAATACAGAGTTTTGACTGAAGTGTATGACGGACCGGATTGCAATTTCTCTTTCTCTCTTTCTTTTTCTCTTTCTCTTTTTTCTTTTTCTCTCTTGAACTTCTCTAGAGCTCTTGGTGTCCGGCCTTTTGAAAATGGAGGCTTGCATGTCTTTATATAGAGAAGGAAGCAAGCAAGAAGAATCAGGATAAGTTCAGCCACCAATGGGGACTGTCCGGACGCCACCACCACCATCCGGACGATGGGACCTTGCTGGAATATCAACTTACATGCATGCTGACTCTTGTTTTATTGAAATTACACTTCATTCCTTCATTGTTTCCATCCTTCATACTTTGTCCCTTGCATTTTGTAGTAATTCTGCATCAAACCCTGAAAATTTTAAACATAATAAAACTCTAATTTTCGCACAAACCCTAATTGACCTTAATTACTAGTTTTTGGTTATTTTATCTTATTAATTTGACTTATTAACTGTTTTGATTTATATACTAATTAAGGTTAATCACCCTTCATGATGTCAGTGCCATACGCGAGGTTCTAGATGCCAGTGCCATTCGCGAGGTCCAATACCCACAATGGTTGTCAAAAGCTGTTATGGTAAAAAAAGAATAACGAAAAATGGCGATTATGCATTGACTTCAAAAACCTTAACAAGGCTTGCTCGAAGAATCTTTTCCTACTTCCAAAGATTGATCAGCTTGTTTATGAAACGTCTGGTCAAGCCAGGATGAGTTTCTTAGACGCATACAGAGGCTACCATCAAATTCTCATGTTTGGGCCTGATGAGGAGAAGATTGTGTTTATCACACCAAAGGAGATGTATTGTTACAGGGTCATGCCTTATGGCTTGTAGAACGCGGGAGCTACTTCCCAAAGAATGATGGTGAAGCTTTTTGGCTCCATAATTGAACAAACAATGGAGATATACATATATGACATGGTGATGAAGGGCAAGAAGTCAAAGAACCACATCTCAACCTACAAGATGTATTTAACATCTTAAAGCGCAATAAGCTTAGGTTTAACGCCTCCATGTGTGACTTTGGAGTAGGTGTAGGGAAGTTCCTAGGGCACTTGGTGACGAGAAGTGGGATAAAGGCTGATCCCGATCAAGTCAAGGTCTTGAAATTAATTCAAAGGTCTTCCTCAATCAAGGAAGTACAACGGTCAATGGGTATGGCTGCAGCCCTAAACCTATTTATCAGTAGATCCTATGATCGATGTAGACTCTTCTTCCAATTACTTAGGGAAGGACGGGCCTTCCACTAGGACAAGCAGTGCGACAAGGCCCTTGATGAACTAAAAAGCTACCTTCAAATACTCCCTTTGTTCTCCACTCCTTCATAAGGAGAAAAGCTTCAACTATATTTGGCCATTTCTGAGCATGTTATAAGCAGGTTGTTGCTTAGCTCAAAAGGGAGAGAACAAAAGCTCATTTATTTTGTAAGCAAGACAATACTGGGGGAAGAGATGAGGTATACCCCTCTCGAGAAACTCTTTTTTGCTTTAGTTGTAGCTTCCCATAAGCTGAATTATTATTTCCAAACACAAACTATTGTGGTAATCACTGAGCACCCTTTGATGAGTGCTTGCTAAGACAGATCTCTTTGGTTAAACCATAAAGTGGTCGCTCAAGCTGGCGCAGTACGACCTCAAATTTATTCCAAGAATAGAAATTAAAGCAGAAGTCTTATCTGACTTCATAGCAGAATTTACATATAAACTACCAAAAGAATAGGTAGCATCATAGAGCATGGCTCTCAAGTCCCAACCTTGGGAACTGCAAGTTGATGGATCTTAGACTCAGCGAGGATCAGGTGTTGGCATTGTTTTGTTCTTTCCTCATAGAGAAGCCTTGGAAAAGGCCCTCAGTTAGGGTTCACTACCACCAACAATGAGGTTGAGTATAAAATACTTATCTTTGGAATACGGGTTGCATTGAGACTGGGGGAAAAGGAATTGACTATATACTCCGATTCTCAATTGGTGGTCAACCAACTTATCGGGGAGTAAAATACCCATTTAAATGCTATGACCTTGTACCTGCAGAATGCAAAGGAGTTGCTTGGACGATTGAAGTCCTACAAGGTGATATAGATTCTAAGAGATCAAAAAGAACATGTTGATGCTCTTGCCACTTTAGCTTCTGGTGACAAACAAGGTTTAAAGTGAACAATTGAGGTATAGTATCTTGTGAAGCCAAGTATACATTAGGACCCAATAGAGGTCAATTGCTTGGAGCAAGCACCAAGTTGAATGGACCCCCTTGTTCATTATCTCAAGAATGGGACCCTCCCAGAACACAAGAAGGTGTCAAGAATTGTTGTCTTAAAGTCAGCCTGCTACTAGTTGTCACCAGATCGTAAGCTCTACAGAAGGTAATTCTCGGGGCCGTACTTACTATGCATCCACCCTAGAAAAGTAGAAGATCTACTATATGAAATCCAAAAATGAGAGTATGACACCCATGTAGGAGGTAGAAGCTTAACCCTAAGAGCCATCTCCTAAGGGTATTGGTGGTCGTATATGCAAAAGGATGCACAACTATACATTTGGAAGTGTGACAAGTGCCAGAAGTTTGCTACTGTACCTCGACATCCAATTGGTGACGTGAACCCACTCATGAGCCCTTGGCTATTTACTCAATGGGTTCTTGATATAGTAGGCCCCTTTCCGCGAGCTCCATCCAACAAATGGTAGCTCATCACTACAACTAATTATTTCATCCAGTGGATTGAGGCTAAGCCCCTCTCTAACATCCACGACACTGATACCAAAACTTTTGTATGGGACCATATAATCACAAGGTACAAAATTCCTTATGCCTTGATATCCAATAATGGTACTCAATTTGATAGCTCAGCTTTCAAAGAATTTTGTTTGGGGGTATAGGGTCCATAATTAATATTCTTCTCTTGCTTTCACTCAATCAAATAGGCAAGTCGAGGCTTCAAACATGGTCATCCTTGATGCTATGAAGAAGAATCTTTAAGCAGCCAAAGGAAGGTGGGTGGAACAACTCCTAATGGTGCTTTGGGCATATCAAACAACACCAAGGCGGTCTATTGGGGAGACGTCTTTCTCATTCTCATATGGCATAGAGTTCATCATTCCTCTTAAAGTAGGTCTACCAAAAATCATAATCGAGGTCTATGAACATGGTAACAATGATCAAACCCTTGAGTACAACTTAGATCTCATTAAAGAAATAAGGGAACAAGCAATGGTTCAACTGACTGCATATCAGCAGAAGTTGGCTAGATCCTACAACAAGAAGGCCAAACAAATGAGCTTTNAAATTAATTCAAAGGTCTTCCTCAATCAAGGAAGTACAACGGTCAATGGGTATGGCTGCAGCCCTAAACCTATTTATCAGTAGATCCTATGATCGATGTAGACTCTTCTTCCAATTACTTAGGGAAGGACGGGCCTTCCACTAGGACAAGCAGTGCGACAAGGCCCTTGATGAACTAAAAAGCTACCTTCAAATACTCCCTTTGCTCTCCACTCCTTCATAAGGAGAAAAGCTTCAACTATATTTGGCCATTTCTGAGCATGTTATAAGCAGGTTGTTGCTTAGCTCAAAAGGGAGAGAACAAAAGCTCATTTATTTTGTAAGCAAGACAATACTGGGGGAAGAGATGAGGTATACCCCTCTCGAGAAACTCTTTTTTGCTTTAGTTGTAGCTTCCCATAAGCTGAATTATTATATCCAAACACAAACTATTGTGGTAATCACTGAGCACCCTTTGATGAGTGCTTGCTAAGACAGATCTCTTTGGTTAAACCATAAAGTGGTCGCTCAAGCTGGCGCAGTACGACCTCAAATTTATTCCAAGAATAGAAATTAAAGCAGAAGTCTTATCTGACTTCATAGCAGAATTTACATATAAACTACCAAAAGAATAGGTAGCAGCATAGAGCATGGCTCTCAAGTCCCAACCTTGGGAATTGCAAGTTGATGGATCTTAGACTCAGCGAGGATCAGGTGCTAGCATTGTTTTGTTCTCTCCTCATAGAGAAGCCTTGGAAAAGGCCCTCAGTTAGGGTTCACTACCACCAACAATGAGGTTGAGCATAAAATACTTATCTTTGGAATACGGGTTGCATTGAGACTGGGGGAAAAGGAATTGACTATATACTCCGATTCTCAATTGGTGGTCAACCAACTTATCGGGGAGTAAAATACCCATTTAAATGCTATGACCTTGTACCTGCAGAATGCAAAGGAGTTGCTTGGACGATTGAAGTCCTACAAGGTGATATAGATTCTAAGAGATCAAAAAGAACATGTTGATGCTCTTGCCACTTTAGCTTCTGGTGACAAACAAGTTTTAAAGTGAACAATTGAGGTATAGTATCTTGTGAAGCCAAGTATACATTAGGACCCAATAGAGGTCAATTGCTTGGAGCAAGCACCAAGTTGAATGGACCCCCTTGTTCATTATCTCAAGAATGGGACCCTCCCAGAACACAAGAAGGTGTCAAGAATTGTTGTCTTAAAGTCAGCCTGCTACTAGTTGTCACCAGATCGTAAGCTCTACAGAAGGTAATTCTCGGGGCCGTACTTACTATGCATCCACCCTAGAAAAGTAGAAGATCTACTATATGAAATCCAAAAATGAGAGTATGACACCCATGTAGGAGGTAGAAGCTTAACCCTAAGAGCCATCTCCTAAGGGTATTGGTGGTCGTATATGCAAAAGGATGCACAACTATACATTTGGAAGTGTGACAAGTGCCATAAGTTTGCTACTGTACCTCGACATCCAATTGGTGACGTGAACCCACTCATGAGCCCTTGGCTATTTACTCAATGGGTTCTTGATATAGTAGGCCCCTTTCCGCTAGCTCCATCCAACAAATGGTAGCTCATCACTACAACTAATTATTTCATCCAGTGGATTAAGGCTAAGCCCCTCTCTAACATCCACGACACTGATACCAAAACTTTTGTATGGGACCATATAATCACAAGGTACAAAATTCCTTATGCCTTGATATCCAATAATGGTACTCAATTTGATAGCTCAGCTTTCAAAGAATTTTGTTTGGGGGTATAGGGTCCATAATTAATATTCTTCTCTTGCTTTCACTCAATCAAATAGGCAAGTCGAGGCTTCAAACATGGTCATCCTTGATGCTATGAAGAAGAATCTTTAAGCAGCCAAAGGAAGGTGGGTGGAACAACTCCTAATGGTGCTTTGGGCATATTGAACAACACCAAGGCGGTCTACTGGGGAGACGTCTTTCTCATTCTCATATGGCATAGAGTTCATCATTCCTCTTAAAGTAGGTCTACCAAAAATCATAACCGAGGTCTATGAACATGGTAACAATGATCAAACCCTTGAGTACAACTTAGATCTCATTGAAGAAAGAAGGGAACAAGCAATGGTTCAACTGACTACATATCAGCAGAAGTTGGCTAGATCCTACAACAAGAAGGCCAAACAAATGAGCTTTACACCTGGAGACCTGATTCTTTGTAAGGTTCTCGCTCAGACTAAGGATACTACAGATGGCAAGCTAGGTCCTAATTGGGAAGGGCCTTATAAGATCATAGCTTAAGTAAGGACCAGAACTTATAGGTTGGAAGAGTTTGATGGTAAACCTATTCGCCGAACTTGGAACATCATCAACCTTAAAAAATTGAACTTCTAGCTTGGTCGACAATATTGTATCATAAGTCTTCAAAGACATTTGTTTCTCGTTCTAGTTGATTAGTAAAGAGAATTTTTTTTTCACAACTCTGAGTAGTCCTCTACTTGGGATTAAGCCAACTTTCGTGCGTGCATGACCTTAAGCCAACCTTTGTGGTTGCACAACCTTAAGCCAACTTTCGTGGTTGCACTCCTTAAGACAATCTCCATGGTTGCACTCCTTAAGCCAGCCTTCATGATTGCACTCCTTAAGCTAACCTTCGTGGTTATACTCTTTAAGCCAACCTCTGTGGTTGCACGACTTTAAGCCAACCTCCGTGGTTGCACGACCTTAAGCCAACCTCCATGGTTGCACTCTTTAGGCTAACCTTTGTGGTTGCACATTAAGAATACCAAGCCTTCAGCCAACCTTCGTGGTTGTATCCTGAGGCTACTTAGCCCTCTACCAGCGCTCATGGTTACACCTTGAGGCTACTTAGCCCTCTGCCAACCCACGTGGTTGCACCTTAAGGCAACCTAGCCTTTTTTTCACTGTTCCATGGCCAAGTCACTCCACCTTTCTTAAAGGTATCTCATGCTCAAGGCAAGTCTCCCTACAACCACTAAGGCACTGCCAAAATAAACTAGTTGATTGGGCAACGGTTACCCAACAAACCCTCAAGCAAGGAAAGACAACAATGTATGCACTTATAAGCATAGAAGAACGGTTACTTCATTACTAGATAATAGAAGTTCAACGACATCTAAACATTGTTCAAACACATAAGATTTCAACAACATCCAAAGATAGTTCATAAGCATCAAACTTGAAAAAAAAATATAAAGTTAAGTCTTAGCCCCATCAAAAGATTCGGCATCAAGGTACATCCCCTTGATATTCGGAATCGGGAGCTTAACCTTGGGTGCTTCTCCTCAATTGCCTTGAGTGCTCCTCCTTAGCCGCCTTGAGTGCTCCCTCTCAGCCATCCCCAAAGACTTTGTTCTTCTGTGTAGCAAACTTATCTTTGACTGTGTCTGGAAGCCCAAAATAAGGCATCATTCTTTACCCGCTCCTCTATCTTAGTATTCTCCCTCTTCGACGCAACAAGCTCCTCTTCGAGCATACTAGCTCGGGTCCTAGCCTTAGTAACCTCCTTCTTCAAGGAGGCAATCTCGGCTCTACTTTCCTGCCTGATGCTCGAGTTGCTCATAAGGGTGGGCTAGCTCACTTAAAACATATAAACTTTGCACAAGCAATTACGAGTCAAATAGAGTTTGGGAGAAATGTAATTTAAGCCTTTAGGAAAAAGCTTACCTGAAGAGATAGCTGATAGGATGAATCAACTAAACCGCTCGACGTCATTCCTAACACCTTCTCCTTATCTCTTAGAAGCATGGCACTATGACCCATCACTCTGGCTATCTCAACACACTAGAACACTGAGTGGTCACCCTAAGGAAGTTCATGGACAAACTCCTCATCAGTAGTCGAGCTAAGTTCCTGAGCTCGCTTAGTTATCGACTTCACCCTCTGAGTAGTCTTCTCCCTAGCAACATTGGAAGGGAATTTTTTGCCTTTTCCCTAGCAACCACTGGCTTGTCCACATTCAAATCATCAAAACCACACATCGTAGGAAAGATGCCTCCTATACCTGTAATTTAAGAGTGTTAGAAAAAAGAAAACAACAAAATTCTAAGTCAAGGAATTAACAAAACAAGGCAATATTATCTTACCAAAAGCAGGGAGATCCTCCTTACCCAGTCTTGCTACAACCTCGCTGGTATGTTCACTAGTCCCCTCCAGTAGCTTAATCATGTCCTTGATGTCTATATCATACCCAAGCCTCTTCCTACTGATTGTCTCCCTAACACAATTCCTAGCTCAATGAAAAAGTCCCAACCTGAAGTACTCATCAGTGTCCTTAGAAGAAATGTCAGTAGGGAGGGAACTATAGGTAGTATACACCAGGACAAAGTCAAGCAATAGTAGAATAGACCTACCAAAGGCCTTGAACACGTGACCATGCAAAGGCACGAACAAGGATCTTACAATAGCGTTGTTGCTACGCTTCTTAATCACTCGAATGAAAAGATATGTTGTGGAAGCAAGGAAAAAGAGAAGTGTTAGTACAAGTAGCAAATGTTCAACTTTCAAGTAAAAAATAAAAATGTGGAAATAACTAACCTAGCTCACCAATGACACGCAGGCATGGAGGGCCACCATCTGCATTAGGTCCAAACTCCCAATCACCTCTCACTAGCACGAACTCCTCTTTGTAACCTTTGGCTGAGGAAGTTAGGCAACAAAGCAAGGGATTCTTCCTACTTAGGAGGCAACACTTTTTGTCTGAATTTTGAACGGCCTTCAGGTAGTAGCAGAATAACACCTCGAGTGAGCCTGGCATCATAGACCTTAGCTAGGTTCATCATTTTGCCAAGTATCCTAAAGGAATTAGCGCTAAGATGGGATGCATGAAGGCCCACAATATTCAAAACTCCGATAAGAAGCTAGGAATAGGGAACTTGATCCCTCCTTCTATAATGTCAACAACGGGCCATTTGTATCAACCATCCTAAAAGTCACTCACATCGCCAAAGGCTGCCCTCACCTCGATGCTGTTGGGTATGTTAAAGGTTTTTTTTTGAAGTTTTCTAGGGATTGCTCGTCAACTATTAGGCTTCTATAATTCCCTATGGCTCAAGCTCGAGAAGGCTACCCAAGAAAAAAAAATGATCAAAGATGACTCAAGAGCAATCAAAGAAATTCAAAAGGAAGAGGGGGGCCTAGGCGTTTAAGCCCAAGTTTCCAACTACTGACTATCACGAGGCTAGGCTCACCACTGCTAACCAGCACATGCCTTGGCTTCATGTTGCCAACCGACACATCCCTAGGCTCACCATAGCCAAATGACGTTCTCAATACCTAGGCTCGAATCCCTCATTTCAAGTTACAAACATGCAAGTTAATTGAATTTCGTAAATCTATGAATCAATGGGTATGTGAAGAACATTCAAAAATTCAAGCAAGGGAACGAAGAACATTCAAAAATTCAAGCGAGAGAATGAAGAACATTCAAAAATTCATGTGAAAAAATGAATTTTATTCAAAGATTAATGCTTCAAACTTGTAAAATTTTCAAATTTACATTAAGAAGGTAACTCCCAAGTGGCGGCAGCTTCAACGAAGAAGGCTGCATAAATGGCTCTTTAAGTTCCAAGTTTTCTCTCCTCTCTTCCCACTAGCCAATCTCCAAAGCAATATGAGGAATTAAGGGGGGACGAATGGAATTTAAATCTCTAAGCTACTTAGGAAATTAAAGCCCTAGTCTTCTAGACAAAATAAGCCTGTTACCAATGATTGGGCCCATAAGATATCCAATCTTCAAACACATACCTCAATTAAATAAAAAATTAGTTAATTGAGATATAGGGGGCAATTGTGGGACATCAAGAATTAAATGTCATTTGGCAATCACTTCATGATTCATTGCCATTCGACATTTGCCTTGACTAACTGCTGCCTGCTGCCTGCGGCCAGCATTTGCTTTGCTGGTCATTGCTAGTTGTCATTTGCCTAGTAGAAATCCTCACTCATCCACTTTGTATCCAAAGGCACAGCTGGTCAACCACCTAATTCCCAAGTAAGTTACTAGTGCGATTTAGGACCTAGAATTCTATTCTGATACTATTCTGAACAAGCATGAGCTAATAAAAAGGATCCAGGAGCAAGTGTCCTAATCTAAGTTTGCCCCAAATAAATAGAACTTGGTGATGAGGTTGAGCCACTAAACCTAGAGTTTGGGTTTCGTTAGGACTTATCTCTCTATTGCTACAAATAAAAGCCTCTAGGTAATAAGTAAGGAATTCAATCCAAGCGTATTCACTCAACACTCTTCTTTGACTTGTGATCTAACTTAAGTATTGGAGTCCCTTTGGCTGCTTTCGACCATCTGTTCACCTAGTTGTTCTCTTGTTTTGCAGGTTATTTGAGGCTTATTCACCATCCTTTCTGTCCATACGAGGTGTTTACTCTTTGCATGGATTTATCCCCACACAGATAACAATGAATATTAATGGTAAACTTCAAAAAATATGGAGTGAAATAATGAAGGGATCTATCCCAAAAATTATGGATCAATGCTAATAACTTTTTGATGGATCTAAAATTTCAATGATCAATCTTGTGAAGGGAAAGCATATGATCGGTCCAATTCACTTTTGGTGAGGTTGCTAAAGTGAAGGTATCCGATAATGTTACAACTATTTAAGGGGAGGTTATGACCATTGTAGATGAAGTTAGAAGCATTTGAGACCTGCTTATAATCCTTTCAGGTCAAATTATTATTATTGGACGTAAGGTTATAACTATTTAGGGTAATGTTATCACCATTTGAGGTAAACTTACAAACATTTGAGGGGATGTTACCACCATTTCAAGTAAAGTTACCTTCATTTAAGGTGAGATTACAATCATTTCATGTAAAATTACTGTAATTGGAGGTAAGATTATAACATTTTGAGGTAAAGTTACCTTCATTGGATGTGAGGCTACAAGCTTTTGTGGTGGAGTTATCATTATCGGAGTTAATTAAGGTTACCACCATTGTAAGTTACAACCATTTGAGGTGATGGTAACTTCATTTGAGGAAACGTTTCAACTAGTTGAGGGGAGTTGTCACCATTGTAGGTCAAGTTACCACTATTTAAGGTAAGGTTACAATTTAAAGATAAAGTCAATTAAATAAAATTGAGCGTCCATTTGATAAAATTAAATTTTAATGGATTAATTCAACTACTTATTTGGTGTTAATTTGGTAAATTGAATGCAAGATGAATGATAATGACTTCTTGGTGTAATCAAATTTTAATTTGATGAATTTTAATGTTCATTTTCAAAAATTGAATTTTAGTTATGTTATAGCATGTAGAGGTAAAATTATCATTTCATGTTACAATCTATAAGGAAAAGTTATTACCATACTATACTAGGTCATGTTACAACTGTAGAGGTAATTTTATGATCTCTAGAGTTGAGGTTACAACTATCTGAGGATAATGTTATAGCCCATGGAAGTAAAGTTATCACCACTATAGATGAGGTTATTATTATTTGACTTAAGTTTTCCACCCTTTAAGAGAAAGGTACGACTTTTAGAGATGAGATTACACTGTATGAGATTGTTTTATAACTAATGAGGTAAAGTTATCAACTAAGGTTATAATCATATGAGGTCATTTTACAACTGTTGAGGTAAAGTTACATCTATAGCTGAGGTTATAACCTCTAGGCCCTAGGGCTAAAATGTTATGAGGTAATGTTAACTCTTATTTGAGCCAATCTTATCAGCTCTAAAACTAACCTTCACATAAAAATGCTTCCCCCTGTTGTCCCAGTTGCCCTCTCTACATTGTCAATTTCCAGCCACATGAATTATTTACTGTACCGATAAAGAAGAATTTGGTACCAAAGACTTTACCATTTTTTATGTCAGTGAGTTTCAAAAATGAACCACAATCTAAGATAACACACTGATTAACAGTTGTAAATCATAAAAGCTACTACTCGCATATTGCTTAAAGATCACCAAACAAAAAACTAGCTAGGATCATAACATGGGATTTAGGTTAAAATTTGTGGTTACCCGGATCATAAGTTAATTTGAGTTATAAATGGTGATCAATAATTTGGACCATCTAGATCATAAATCCAACCTATTTTGGTTCATGGGACCCAGGTTCTTGGAATGCTTTGGGTATTCATCTAGTATCTATGGTTAGACTAGCAACAGAATCAACAAACCATGTGCTTACTACATGGAATGATGCACTACTGCATGCTATTCATTGATAGCGAAGTTAGTTCTCATATCTATACAAAAAAGTGTAAGACAATTTAAATTTCAAAAAATAAACANAACTGCACGCTATTCATTGATAGCGAAGTTAGTTCTCATATCTATACAAAAAAGTGTAAGACAATTTAAATTTCAAAAAATAAACAAAATAATTTTTACTTTTCGTGGTTGAGATCATTTTAAACTAAACTTTAAAATTAATCCGACAGTTAATATTAACTCGCAAATTTAATAAGAAAAATATGTCCCCTAAGAGTGTTTTTAGGGTGACTTTTCAAAAATGTTTCTAGAACTTACTTCTCATAAATACTTAAACAAAAAAAATGTAATGTTTGGAACCGCTCCACTACCACCACCACCACCCCACCACCATTATCGCCATCACCACCACCTCTACCACAACCACCACCACCACTGTTGTCCCCACCCCAACACCACTGCCGCCACCATCGTTGCAACAGTCATCACCCCACCACCACCACCAATGCCACCGCTCTGTAAAACCCGGGTAAATTGAAACTTTTTCTAAAAAGGGTAAAACGATAATTTGTCACTATAATGGGGATTAAAAATCCATATTTTTTTAGAGTTCAGATGATGCAATGGACCTCACCGTTAGATTCTTCTTGTGAAATCTAGTTATCTTGTCAAATTTTATCGAATTCCAAGATAGTCTGATTTTTAATGTTTTACAAGACAACTGGGTGTTGGGTGACCTCACAAATGTCCCCAAAAATAAAATTTGTAAAATTTCCTTATAATCAAAGGAAAGTTCAAACAAAATTAGCTTGAACTTAAACTGGGATAAAATTAAGTCGTTTCGGGACAAAAATGAACCCAAAAATAAGAAACGTGCAGCACGACATGGACCGCGCAATTAAAGACTATAAATAGGAGAAAATATCTGATTTTCCCCACTTGATCAGCTGGGTTCTCATGTTGAAGAGGAGAAGAGAGGGAAAGGAGAAGAAAAATCAAAAACTCCACCTACTCTCTATGATCTACGAAGTTCCGACGGTCGAAATTTGTCTAGCCAATAATTAAAGTTGATCATCGCGATGAGGGCTATGCAACCATACCAAGAATGAAGGATTTCATTGAAGATCCAAAGAAGAGATTTCAGGAAATCAAGAGTTTTGGGGTTGTGTTGGAGTTCTTGAAGGTTTTACCCTTCGTATTATGCTTCAAGACTTAAGGTCCCCTCCTACTTTGGTTTATTTCTTACCTAGGATGTTCTATGGAATGGGTAAGTGTATAGAATAACATAGTTCACTTGACTAGGGTTATGGAATTGAGGAAAGGGGTATGGAAATGGCTTAGACCAATTCCTAATTAAGTTTGGTACAGGGAAAGTACTTGTGTAATTTCCTTAGAAAATGATATTATGTGGGAAATATTGTGTGATAACATAATTTGTACCTTGAATGTATTTTACTAAATGCCTATGTGAGAGTTGAGTTTGTTATATCATGAGTTATGTATCACATGCTTGTCGGTTGTGTTGGATATAAATGTTAATATGTGCTAATTGGTGTATTGACATTGTGATGGATTATAGTAATTATATGCAATTGATATAAATTGTCATGATGTATGTTCAAGTGTGGTTAAATTAGCGCATATGACATTCGTTACATATGGAGCATGATATTGATATTGCAATGGTGCATTACATTGCCTTTGCACGGGGGAAATACATCCATGGACATGAGTATGGGTGTGTGTGTGCATGGCTGGATCAATCATCATACTTGGTGATTGATGAGTGGGCTCGGAAAAGTTGGATCGAAGATCTGACTGAGTCTCATGGTTGCATGAAAGAAACACTTGTGTCGGGTATAGAAAACAGAGCTAGACTCTCCCTCGGGTGCAAAACCCGGTTACTTGGTTCATACACTCTCTTGTGGTGAAATTCTGAAAAAGTGTAATAGCGTACGGAGCCAGCAATGTGATTCCAAAATTCGATACCCAACAAAGACACATGATTTTGTTTTAGAAATGGTCATTCGATGTGTATCATCCAACAAAATTTGGTTTTATAAACACATGATCTTTATTTCAAAATGATCATTGGATGAAATCCATCAATGATATATTTGCTACACATTAGCGTTGCATTGTATTGTAGGAGTCGGTGAGGACTCGGGTTAAAGTGCATGAGTGAGTGTCATCTCATATCATGACATAACATATTAGAATTCCAACATTGAATGGCATATTCTTCTTTGGAATGGAAATTGATGTTTGATTGTTGCATGTGCACATTTCATATGCATTCTAGGGGGGGTAGCCTCTGTAGGAGATACTCTATTGAGCGTAGCTTACCCTATACGGGAAAATATTTTAGGTGCTAGGTTCACACAGGCGAAGGACTCTCATTTCGAGCCTCAAACATGTAGAGAGCCGACTTGTGGTTTTTCATAGCTCATTCTGTATAATTTTTGTGAAAATTATATTTTGGGCATGTAATCGTATGAAATTATCTATAATAGAACTTGTATATAATAGGTTTTATGTGAGAAACCTTATTAAGCATGTTTTGAATGGTACTAGAATAGGTTGAAATGGATTGGAAATTGAAAACAGGTGAAATAGGCAAAATTCGGCAAATCGTACCAGTACAGCATACTGATACGACGAGGTCCAGTGGGTTACCCGTACCGGTATAAATTTTTCCAGTGGGTTACCCATACCGGTACAACTTTTCCAGTGGGCAATCCGTACCGGTATGGCCTACCGATACACTTTCCAAAATTTTGAAATTTTTAAAATTACTTTGTCCAGCTCTTGTGATATGGGTTCTTTGGTTCCCAGATTATAAATGGACTATAATAAAGCATGAAATTTTGTACATTGGACCACGATTTGATTAAATGATAAAATATACACGGGTGACACGTGCAGGTTATAATCTCAAGAAGGGGATGTTAGTGTCATGGTGTCGATTTGCGCAACAAACACGGGTATTACCACGGGTTTACGGACGGTCAACGGTTAACAAATGACCCCCGATTTTAGCAGTGTCACAACTTGGTATCATAGCATAGGCATACAATTTACCTAGGGCTGTTGGGCATGGATTTAGACTACTGCATTCATTGTGCATTTCATGTTATGTATTTAAATTGTTACATATTATGTGCTATGTGTTATGTGAATTATATGTATGGTGAAGTGCATATGGAAAGGAGAAACAAGAGGGTTAGAAAACATAACCTTGGGATTCGGAAAATGGATGAACGGGACAGTTTGAGGTGTAAATGTCTACTAGTGGTGGCACACGCACGATTAGAGAGACAAGGAGAGAAATCTCAGAGTTTAAGATTGGTCCCTATTTTGGGATACTATGTGAGGCTCTATTGCTATCTAAAATGTGTGTAGATGGCAAATAGGGGAAGAGGATGCCGAGGCGGTGTGCGGAACAATGATCAACCACCACTGGCCTTTGACCATCAAGCCTTTGTGGAGGCTATTGGTGTTGCGGCTGCTACCATTGCACAGGCTAGTGCTGCAGCTACAACCATTGCACAGACTAGTCCAAAATGTGGGCCAATGGAGCTCAAGTAACCTTCAGAAGTTTAAGGCACACCAGCCATCGAATTTTGTGGGAGGAGCGGATCTGATGGTCGCTGACCATTGGTTCCGACAAGTCAACAAGATCTTAGCGGCTATGAAGATCACCTCCGATGCCAGTAAAATAACGCTAGCTACATTCCAGCTAGAGGGAGAATCCCAATTGTGGTAGGGTTGGGTAAAGGACTCAAGGAACTTAGAGTTAATAACATGGGGAGAGCTCCGGGAGCTCTTCATAAGTAAATATTTCCCAACAGCTGCGAGACATACCAAGGCCCTAGAATTCTTGGATTTGAAACAAGGGGCGATGATGGTGATGGAGTATGTGGCTAAGTTCACCAAACTAGCCTGTTTCNGCCAAGGCCCGAGAATTCTTGGATTTGAAACAAGGGGCGATGATGGTGATGGAGTATGTGGCTAAGTTCACCAAACTAGCCCGTTTCGTAGATAACTACGTGGCCACAGACATGGCTAAGGTGAGGAAGTTTGAAGATGGTCTGAAATTGTCCATCTGGGAAAAATTTTGGGCCACTACCTGCAAAATTTGGATTTGATGGTCACGACAGCTATGGCCATTGAGAGAAAATTTGAGGAAGCATGGAACATCTGGGAAATGAGTGCTAAAGACAAGAAAAAGGAGGGTCAATCCTCTTCTTCTAGCTCAGGAAAGAGATAGAGGTCTTCTACTCCATAGGGACAGAGCTGTGGCTATCAGGGTCAAGGCCAAGTTCAATCCTCCCAAGGAGGAAGAAATCAAAGGCCTTCCTATCAGGCCGGTCAATGAACATGTTTCCATTATCATCAGCCGGATCATATGAAGTGGGATTGCCCTCAGAGGCAAGGATCCCAAAACTACGGGTCATCTCAGTCCTAGTCATCAGTGGGGCATGCATAGACATATTTTGTTCCTCCTTACCCCACCATAGGCCAGGAAAACCAGTACCAGTTTCAGGGTGCTACTTAGGCCCTTACTACTTCATGAGTGGGGACTCTGCAATCAGGCCAGATGGGCCAGAGCATGGGTCGAGATCGAGGATAGGGCTCACAAGCCAAGACTTTAGGGATGCAGGGGCGTGTTTACGCCATTATGCCTCAGACTGAGCCAGCAAATTAGTTGATTATTCAGGGTACATTTTTACTCTCTCGCTTATGGGCAAGGGTATTATTTGACTCTAGTACATCTCATTCTTTTATTGTTGCATCATGTGTAAAAGATTTGGGCTTAGAGGTTGAGACCTTGGAAGAACCTTTGCATGTAAGTTCTCCCCTGGGAACTAGAGTGAGTGTTGATCAGATATGTCGGGGTTATGAGTTAGAGATCTCAGGGATTCTACTAACCGTAGGCCTTAGTTCATGGACATGTGGGAGTTTGATGTCATCCTCGGGATGGACTAGTTGGCAGCACACCGATTCATCATTGATTGTGAACGGAAGAGGGCCATTGCCTACACCCCGGAGGGTGTTTGTTTCAAGTTCCAAGGGAAAAACCATGGTGCTTTACCCCAAGTAGTGTATGACTCCCGTTGGCACAAACAATTGATGGGTTAGCTAGCAAGCCTTACCCTGGAGGACGAGGCTAAACAGGAGTTAGGTCTACCTCGGGTGGTTTGTGAGTATGAGGATATTTTTTTGGATGAACTACCGAGATTACCTCCACATAGGAATGTAGATTTCACCATTGAGTTGCACCCCGGTACATCACTCATTTCTATGACTCCACATAGGGTTGCGCCAGTTGAATTGCAAGAACTCAAGGTCCAATTACAAGAATTGTTGGACAGGGGCTTTATTAGACCGAGCACTTCACCTTGGGGTGCTCTGGTGTTGTTTGCCAAGAAGAAAGACAAGACCCTTCGACTATGCATAGACTACCAGTAGTTAAATAGGGTTACTATCAAGAATAGGTTCCTTTTGCCGAGGATTGATGATTTGTTTGATCAACTAAGAGGGGCGCGGGTCTACTCCAAGATAGATTTCTGTATCAGCTACCATCAGTTGAGGATTAGGCAAGCAGATATCCCTAAGACGGCGTTCAGAACACGGTATGGGCATTTCCAGTTCACTGTGATGCCTTTTGGATTGACGAATACCCCAGTGGCATTCATGGATCTCATGCGTAGGGTGTTCCAACCCTACCTAGATCAGTTCATCGTAATGTTTATTGACGACATCTTGATCTACTCCAAGTATGAGGAGGAGCATGAGAGTCACTTGAGGATTGTTCTTCAGACCTTGAGTGACCATCAGTTGTACGCCAATTTCAGCAAGTGTGAATTTTGGCTAACCGAGGTGAAATTCTTGGGGCACGTGGTGTCAACTTCGGGTGTATCCATAGACCCGAAGAAGGTTGAAGCCGTCATGAATTGGGAGAGGCCGAAGTCAGTCTTTGAGATACACAGTTTCTTAGGATTGGCAAGGTACTACCAGAGGTTCATTGAGGACTACTCTCGCTTAACCGCACCTATGACCAAGTTAACCCAAAAAGAGGTCAAGTTTGAGTGGATTAATTTGTGTGAGAAGGCATTCCAGGAGTTGAAGATGAGGCTTACTTTAGGCCTTATTTTTATAGTCCAAAAAGGGGACAGAGGTACACAATGTGTTGTGTTGCCTTGAAGGATGGACTTGGTTATGTTTTGATACAATCGGGAAGAGTGGTGGCTTATGGTTCTCGACAGTTGAAGAATCACGAGCAGAACTATCCTACACACGACATGGAGTTGGCGGCCATTGTCTTTGCCTTGAAGGCTTGGCGCCACTATTTATATGGTGAACAGTTCGAGGTATTTTCAGACTACAAGAGTCTGAAGTACATCTTCACACAATGAGACCTCAACATGAGGTAACGCATGTGGATGGAGTATCTGGAGGACAATGACTTCACTTTGTATTAACATCCTGGTAAGGCAAATGTGGTGGCTGATGCACTCAGCCGGAAGTTACAGGGAGTCTTGGCTAGTATGGCTTCCCAGGAGTGGTAGATGCTCAAGACTGTGGGACAGTTCAGGCTACGATATATGGGTCAGACTCAGGACACTTTAGGGAGTTTAGTGGCTACGTTTTCCCTACTGAGCAGAGTGACCGAATCCTAAAGACAGGATATAGAGACTTTATCCATTAGGGACCGAGTACAATCAGGTACAGGTGACAAGGGCTGGACCATGCATATGAATGGTAGTCTTCGATTTAGAGGAAGGATTGTGGTTCCCTAGTCTACGGAGTCAAGAGAGGAGATTCTTAGAGAGTTCCATTTCTCCCGTTTTGCAGTGTATCCAGGTAGCATGAAGATGTACCATGATCTTTATTGCCAATACTATTGGAACGGGATGAAGAGCAATGTCAGGGATTTTGTTAGCCGATGCCTCACATGTCAGTAGGTGAAGGCTGAATACACTAGAGACCAGCAGGGTTAATCCAGCCTTTGGAGGTAGCTGAGTGAAAGTGGAACCATATCACGATAGATTTTGTGACCTACATATGCCTCGAACATCTCAAGGGCATTACGCAATATGGGTAATTGTGGGCCAGCTTACAAAGTCGACACACTTTTTAGCTGTGCGGATGACCTTCACACTGGAGGAATTCTGCAGGCTGTATATACGGAAGATTGTCCGGTTACATTGGGAGAGTTTCCAGTGAGCTATGGGGACATAGTTGATGATGAGTACTGCTTTTCATCCCTAGACAGACGGTCAACCTTAGAGGACATGCTACGAGCATGCGTCCTAGATCTTAAGGGTAGCTGAAAAGAACACCTACCCTTAGTGGAGTTCGCCTACAACAACAATTATCAGACGAGCATACAAATGACACCCTATGAGGGATTATATGGGAGGCCTTTTCATTCTCTGGTTTGTTGGACAGAGGTAGGAGAGAGACCCTCTACAGGTCCGGAATTGGTTAGCTTAGAGATGGTGGAATTGATACATAAGCATCTTCTCATGGCTCAAAACCGACAGATGATGGCGACCTCTAGAGTTTAAGGTGGGAGATCATGTCTTCTTGAAGGTGATGCCTAAGAGAGGAGTAGTCAGGTTCGGCAAGCGGGGAAAGTTGCCTTTGAGATATATCAAGCCCTTCAAAATTCTGGAAAGGGTTGACATAGTTGCTTACCGGTTGGTGCTACCACCAAATCTATCAGGTGTTCACCCAGTATTCCATGCCTTCATGCTTTGGAATACACTCCAAATTCGACTCACGTGGTGGATTAGGGCGAGCTTGTCATTGATGCGACTGGGACCTTCGAAGAGGGACCGGTATGCATCATGAATAGCCAAGATCAGGTTTTGCGAGACAAGACTGTGAGGCTAGTGAAGGTGTTGTGGCAGCACCGAGGATTGGAGGAGACAACACGGGAGCGCGATGACACTATCTGTACTAGTTATTCTTTCTTACTCGAGGATGGAGGTACATTTTTGTAGTTATGAGTATGATATAATTCTCGCATATGCATGTAGTTGAATGTACATGTGTTTGTGAATTTCGAAGACGAAATTATTTAAGGGAGGAAGAATGTAATACTCGGGTAAATTTGACCTTTTTCTGAAAAAGGGTAAAACGGTAATTTGTCACTATAATGAGGATTGAAAATTCATATTTTTCTATAGCTCAGATGACGCAACAGACCTCACTGTTGAATTTGTCTAGTGAAATCTAGTTACCCTGTCAATTTTTATCGAATTTCAAGATAGTCAAATTTTTTCTGTTTTACGAGACAACTAGGTGTCGAGTGACCTCACAAACGTTCCCAAAAATAAAAATTATAAAATTTCCTTATAATTGATGAAAATTTCAAATAAAATTAATTTGAACTTAAACTGAGATGAAATTAAGTCGTTTGAGGACAAAAATGAACCCAAAAGTAAGAAACGTACAACGCGATGTGGACCAAGCAATTAAATACTATAAATAGGGGAAAATATATGATTTTCCCCAATTGATCAGCTGGGTTCGCACATNTCTTTGAGATATATCAAGCCTTTCAAAATTCTGGAAACGGTTGACATAGTTGCTTACCGGTTGGTGTTACCACCAAATCTATCAGGTGTTCACCCAGTATTCCATGCCTTCATGCTTTGGAATACACTCCAGATTCAACTCACGTGGTGGATTAGGGCGAGCTTGTCATTGATGCGACTGGGACCTTCGAAGAGGGACCGGTATGCATCATGAATAGCCAAGATCAGGTTTTGCAAGACAAGACCGTGAGGCTAGTGAAGGTGTTGTGGCAGCACCGAGGATTGGAGGAGACAACACGGGAGCGCGATGACACTATCTGTACCAGTTATTCTTTCTTACTCGAGGATGGAGGTACATTTTTGTAGTTATGAGTATGATATACTTGTCACATATGCATGTAGTTGAATGTACATGTGTTTGTGAATTTCGAAGACGAAATTATTTAAGGGAGGAAGAATGTAATACTCGGGTAAATTTGACCTTTTTCTGAAAAAGGGTAAAACGGTAATTTGTCACTATAATGAGGATTGAAAATTCATATTTTTCTATAGCTCAGATGACGCAACAGACCTCACTGTTGAATTTGTCTAGTGAAATCTAGTTACCCTGTCAATTTTTATCGAATTTCAAGATAGTCAAATTTTTTCTGTTTTACGAGACAACTAGGTGTCGAGTGACCTCACAAACGTTCCCAAAAATAAAAATTATAAAATTTCCTTATAATTGATGGAAATTTCAAATAAAATTAATTTGAACTTAAACTGAGATGAAATTAAGTCGTTTGAGGACAAAAATGAACCCAAAAGTAAGAAACGTACAACGCGATGTGGACCAAGCAATTAAATACTATAAATAGGGGAAAATATATGATTTTCCCCAATTGATCAGCTGGGTTCGCACATTGAAGAGGAGAAGATAGGGAAAGGAGACAAAAAATCAAAAACTCCACCAACTCTCTATGATCTCCGGAGTTCTAGTGGTCGAAATTTGTCGAGCCAAGAGTTAAAATCGATCACCGCGACGACAGCTATGCAACCACACTAAGAATGAAGGATTTCATCGAAGATCCAAAGAAGAGATTTTGAGAAATCAAGATATTTGGAGTTGTGTTGGTGTTCTTGAAGGTTTTACCCTTCGTATTATGCTTCAAAAAGTAGGGTTTTGTCCTACTTTAATGTTTTATGTAATGGGTAAGTGTATAGAATAACATAGGTCACTTGACTATGGTTATGGAATTGAGGAAGGGGGTATTGAAATGGCTTAGACTAATTCCTAGCTAAGTTTGGTAGAGGGAAAGTACTTGTGTAATTTCCTTAGAACATGATATTATGTGGGAAATCATGTGTGATAACATGATTTGTGCCTTGAAGGTATTTTACTAAATGCCTATGTGAAAGTTGAGTTTGTTATGACATAAGTTATGTATAACATGTTTGTGGGTTGTGTTGGACATAAATGTTAATATGTGCTAGTTGGTATATTGACATTGTGATGGATTATGGTAATTATATGCAATTGATATAAATTGTCATAACGTATGTCGAAGTATGTGGTTAAATTAGCTCATATGACATTCATTACATATGGAACATGATATTGATATTGCAATAGTGCATTACATTGCATTTACATGGGGGAAATACATCCATGGACATGAGTATGGGTGTGTGTGTGCATGGCTGTATCAACCATCATACTTGGTGATTGATGAATGGGCTCGGGAAATTTGGATCAAAAATCTAACTGAGTCACATGGTTGTATGAAAGAAAAACTTGTGTCGGGTATAAGAAACAGGGCTAGACTCTCTCTCGAGTGCAAGATCCGGTTACTTGGTTCATACACTCCCCTATAGTAAAATTACGGAAAAGTGTAATGAGGTAGATTGTGAGCAGTGTGATTCCAAAATCCGATACCCAACGAAGACACAAGATTTTGTTTTATAAATGGTCATTCGACATGTATCACCCAACAAAATTTGGTTTTATAAGCACATGACCTTTATTTCAAAATGATTATTAGATGAAATCCATCAATGATAGGTTTGCTACACATTAGAATTGCATTATGTTGCGGGAGTCGGTGAGGACTCGGGTTAAAGTGCATGAGTGAGTGTAATCTCATATCATGACATGACATATTAGAATTCCAACATTGAATGACATATTCTTGTTTGGAATAAAAATTGATGTTTGATTGTTGCATGTGCACATTTCATATGCATTCTAGGGGGAGTAGCCTCTGTAGGAGGTACTGTATTGAGCGTAGCTTACCCTATACGGGAAAATGTTTCAGGTGCTAGGTTCACACTGGCGAAGGACTCTCATTTCAAGCCTCAAACATGTAGAGAGCCGAATTGTGGTTTTTGATAGCTCATTCTGTATAATTTTTGTGAAAATTATATTTTCGGCATGTAATCGTATGGAATTATCTGTAATAGAACTTGTATATAATAAGTTTGATGTGAAAAACCTTATTAAGCATGTTTTGGATGGTATTTGAATGGGTTGAAAAGGATTGGAAATTGAAAACATGTTAAATAGGCAAAAGTCAACAAACTGTACTGGTACGGCATACTGGTACGACGAGGTCCAGTGGGTTACCTGTACCGGTACAGATTTTCTAATGGGTAACCCATACCGATATAGATTTTTCTAGTGGGCAACCCGTACCGGTATAGCCTACCGGTACACATTCCAAAATTTTGAATATTTTAAAATTACTTTGTCAAGCTCTTAGGCTATGGGTTCTTTGGTTCCCAGATTATAAATGGACTGTAATGGAGCATGAAATGTTGTATATTGGACTATGATTTGATTAAATGATAAAATGTACACCGGTGACACGTGTGGGCTATAATCCCAGGAAGGGGATGTTATTGTCGTGACGTTGAGTTGCGTGACAAACATAGGTATTTTTGTGGGTTGACAAATGGTCAATGGTTAACAAATGACCTCCGATTTTAGGGGCGTCATAGCTTGGTATCAGAGCATAGGTATACAATTTACCTAGGGTTGTTGGGCATGGGTTTAGACCATTGTATTCATTGTACATTTCATGTTATGTGCTTAAATTGCTACATATTATGTGCTATGTGTTATGTGGATTATATGCATGGTAAAGTGTATATAGAAAGGAGAAACACTAGGGGTTAGAAAACATAACCTTGGGATTCAGTAAAAGGGATGAACGGGATAGTTCGAGGTGTAAATGTCTACTAGTGGTGGCACAAGCACGATTAGAGAGACAAGGAGAGAAATTTCAGAGTTTAAGATTGGTCCCTATTTTGTAATACTATCTGAGCCTCTACTGCTGTCTAAAATGTGTGTAGATGGAAAATAGGGGAACAGGATGCCGAGGCAGTGGGCGGAACAATGATCAACCATCACCGGCCTTTGACCATCAAGCCTTTGTGGAGGCTATTTGTGTTCCAGCTGCTACCTTTGCACGGGCTAATGCTACAGCTGCTACCATTGCACAGACTAGTGCAAATGTGGGCCAAGGTGGCTCAAGTAACCTTTAGAGATTTAAGGCACACCAGCTGCCGACTTTAGTGGAGGAGCCGATCCGATGGTGGCTGACCGTTGGTTCCGACAAGTCAACAAGATCTTAAGGGCTATGGAGATCACCTCCGATGCCACTAAAATAATGTTAGCTACATTCCAGCTAAAGGGAGAATCCCAATTGTGGTGGGATTGGGTAAAAGGACTCAAGGAACTGAGAGTTCTGGGAGCTCTTCATGGGTAAATATTTTTCAGCGGCTGCGAGATATGCCAAGGCCTGGGAATTATTGGATTTGAAACAAGGGACGATAACAGTGATGGAGTATGTGGCTAAGTTCACCGAACTAGCCTGTTTCGTCAATGACTACATGGCCACAAACATGGCCAAGGTGAGGAAGTTTAAGGATGGTCTGAAATTGTTCATTCGGGGTAAAATTGTGGGCCACTACCTAAAAAACTTGGATTCGATGCTCACGACAATTATGACCATTGAGAGAGAAGTTGAGGACACATGAAACATCTAGGAAGCGGGTGCTAAAGACAAGAAGAAGGATGGTCAATCCTCTTCTTCTAGCTCATGAAAGAGACAGAGGCCTTCTACTTCATAGGGATAGGGTCGTGGCTATTAGGGCCAAGGCCAAAGTCAATCCTCCAAAGGGGGAAGAAATTAGAGGCCTTCCTATTAGGCTAGTCAATGAATATGTGTCCACTGTCACCAGTCGGGTCATATGAAGTGGGATTGTCCTCAGAGGCAAGGATCCCAAAGCTACAGGTTGTCTTAGTCCCAATCATTAGTGGCACATGCACAGACATATTTTGTTCCTCCCTACCCCACCATGGGCTAGGGAAGCCAGTACCAGTTCTAGGGTGCTACTCAGGCCCCTACTACTTCATGAGTAGAGACTCCATAATCAGGACAGATGGGCCAGAGCATGGGTCCAAGTCGAGAACAGGGCTCACAAACTGGGACTTTAGGGATCTAGGGGAGTGTTTACGCCATTATGCCTCAGACTGAGCTAGCAGATCAATCGATTATTTCTGGTATGTTTATACTCTCTCGCTTATGGGCAAGGGTATTATTTGACTCTGGTGCATCTCATTCTTTTATTGCTGCATTATGTCTGAATGATTTAGGCTTAGAGATTGAGACCTTGGAAGAGCCCTTGCATGTGAGTTCTCCCCTATGAACTAGGGTGAGTGTTGATGAGATACGTCGGGTTTGTGAGTTAGAGATCTCAGAGATTCTACTAACTATAGCCCTTAGGGTCATGGACATGTCAAAATTTGATGTCATCCTTGGGATGGACTAGTTGGCGGCACACCGAGTTGTCATTGACTGTGAAGGAAAGAGGGTCATTGCTTACACCCCGGAGGGTGTTTGTTTCAAGTTCCAAGGGGAAAAGTATGACGTTTTACCCCAAGTAGTATATGACTCCCATTGGCACAGACAATTGATGAGTTAGCTAGCAAGCCTTACCCTAGATGACGAGGCTAGACAGGAGTTAGGTCTACCTCGGGTGGTTTGTGAGTATAAGGATATTTTTCGGATGAACTACCGGAATTACCTCCACATAGGGATGTAGACTTCACCATTGAGTTGCACCCCAGTACATCGCCCATTTCTATGACTCCACATAGGATGGTGCTAACTAAGGTGCAAGAACTCAAGGTCCAATTACAAGAATTGTTGGACATGGGCTTTATTAGACCGAGCACTTCACCTTAGGGCTCTCGGTGTTGTTTGTCAAGAACAAAGACACAACCCTTCGATTATGCATAGACTACTAGTAGTTAAATAGGGTTACTATCAAGAATAGGTACCCTTTGCTGAGGATTGATAATTTTTTTGATCAACTGAGAGGGGCACGGGTCTACTCCAAGATAGATCTCCATACCGGTTGCCATCAGTTGAGGATTAGGCAAGCAGATATCCCTAAAACAGTGTTCAAAACGCGGTATGGGCATTTCGAGTTTACTGTGATGCCTTTTAGATTGACGAATGCCCCGGTGGCATTCATGGATCTCATGCATAGGGTGTTCCAACCCTACCTAGATCAGTTCGTCATAGTGTTTGTTGACAACATCTTGATCTACTCCAAGTCTAAGGAGGAGTATCAGAGTCACTTGAGGATTGTTCTTCAGATCTTGAGTGGCCATCAGTTGTATGCCAATTTCAACAAGTGTGAATTTTGGCTGATCGAGGTGAAATTCTTGGGGCACGTGGTGTCGGCTTTGGGTGTATCCATGGACCCGAAGAAGGTTGAGGCCATCATGAATTGTGAGAGGCCGAAATCAGTCTTTGTGATACGCAGTTTCTTGGGATTTGCAGGGTACTACCAGAGGTTCATTGAGGACTTCTCTGGCTTAACTGCACCTATGACAAGTTGACCCGAAAAGAGGTCAAGTTTGAGTCGAATGATTCGTGTGAGAAGGTATTCTAGGAGTTGAAGAGGAGGCTTACTTCAGCCCCTATTTTGATAGTTCCAGAAAGGGGACAGAGATACAAAGTGTATTGTTACGCCTAGAAGGATGGACTTGGTTGTATTTTGATACAATCGGGAAGAGTGGTGGCTTATGGTTCTCGACAGTTGAAGAATCACGAGCAGAACTATCCTACACACAACATGGAGTTGGCGGCCATTGTCTTTGCCTTGAAGGCTTGGCTCCACTTTTATATGGTGAACAGTTTGAGGTATTTTCAAACTACAAGAGTCTGAAGTACATCTTCACACAGCAAGACCTCAATATGAGGCAACGCAGGTGGATGGAGTATCTAGAGGACTATGACTTCACTTTGTATTACCATCCTGGTAAGGCAAATATGGTGGCTGATGAACTCAACTGGAAGTCATAGGGAGTCTTGGCTAGTGTGGCTTCCCGGGAGTGGCAAATGCTCGAGACTATGGGACGGTTTGGGCTATGCTACATGGTTTAAGCTCAGGGCACTTTAGTGAGTTTAGTAGCTACACCTTCCCTACTGAGCAGAGTGATCGAGTCCCTGAGACAGGATACAGAGATTTTATCCATTAGGGACCGACTACATTCAAGTACAGGTGACGAGGGCTGGACCATGCATACGGATGATAGTCTTTGGTTTAGAGGAAGGATTGTGGTTCCCTAGTCTACGGAGTTGAGAGAGTAGATTCTTAGGGAGTTCCATTGCTCCCATTTTACAGTGCATCTAGGTGGCACAAAGATGTATCATGATCTTTGTCGCCAATACTATTGGAGCGGGATGAAGAGACATGTCGGGGATTTTCTTAGCCAATGTCTCACATGTCAGCAGGTGAAGGCTAAATACCAGAGACCAGTGGGGTTAATCCAGCCTTTGGAGGTAGCTGAGTGGAAGTGGGAGCATACACGATGGATTTTGTGACCTACTTGCCTCGAACATCGCGAGGGCATAACGTAGTATGGGTGATAGTGGACCGGCTTACAAAGTTAGCACACTTTTTAGCTGTGTGGATGACCTTCACACTAGAGAAATTTTGCATGTTATATATACGAGAAATTATCTGGTTACATGGGGTGCCTGTATATATAGTACCGTATCGGGATCCTAGATTTACGGCTCATTTTTGGGAGAGTTTCCAATGAGTCGTGGGGACACAGTTGATGATGAGGACTGCTTTTCATCCCAGACGGACGGTCAATTGGAGAGGACCGTTCAGACCTTAGAGAACATGCTACGGGCATGCGTCCTAGATCTCAAGGGTAGTTGGGAAGAGCACCTACCCTTAGTGGAGTTCAACTATAATAACATTTATCAGGCGAGCATACAGATGGCATCCTATGAGGCATTATATGGGAGGCCTTATCATTCTCTGGTTTGTTGGACGGAGGTAGGAAAGAGACCCTCTACGGGTCTGAAATTGGTTAGACAAACCTCAGAGAAGGTGAAATTGANCCCACAATAACATTTATCAGGCGAGCATACAGATGGCATCCTATGAGGCATTATATGGGAGGCCTTATCATTCTCTGGTTTGTTGGACGGAGGTAGGAAAGAGACCCTCTACGGGTCTGAAATTGGTTAGACAAACCTCAGAGAAGGTGAAATTGATATGGAAGCGTCTTCTCACGACTCAGAGCCGACAGAAGAACTACGCCAACAGATGGCGGCGACCTCTAGAGTTTAAGGTGGGAAATCATGTCTTCTTAAAGGTGATGCCTAAGAGAGGAGTGATCAGGTTCAACAAGCGGGGAAAGCTATCGTCGAGATATATCGGGCCCTTCGAAGTACTTGAAAGGGTTGGCACAGTTACTTATCGATTTGTGTTATCGTCAAATTTATCGAGTATTCACTCGGTATTCCATGTCTCCATGCTTCGAAAATACACTCCAGATCCGACTCNATCAAGTTCAACAAGCGGGGAAAGCTATCGTCGAGATATATCGGGCCCTTCGAAGTACTTGAAAGGGTTGACACAGTTACTTATCGATTTGTGTTATCGTCAAATTTATCGGGTATTCACTCGGTATTCCATGTCTCCATGCTTCGAAAATACACTCCAGATCCGACTCATGTGGTCGATTGGGGTGAGCTTGTCGTTGATGCGGATGAGACCTTCGAGGAGGGACCGGTGCGCATCGTGGATAGCCAGGATCAAGTTTTACGAGACAAAACTATGAGGCTAGTGAAGGTATTGTGGCAGCACCAAGGAGTGGAAAAGGCAACATGGGAGTGCGAGGACACTATCCATACCAGTTATCCTTTCTTACTCGAGGATGGAGGTATATTTTTGTAGTTATGAGTATGATATACTTGTAGCATATGCATGTGGTTGAATGTACATGTGTGTGTGAATTTCGAGGACGAAATTCTTTAAAGGGGAAGAATGTAAAACTGGAGTAAATTTAAACTTTTTCTGAAAAAGGGCAAAACGATAATTTGCCACTATAATGAGGATTAAAAATCTATTTTTTTTTTAGAGCTCGGATGATGCAACGGACCTTACCGTTGGATTCGTCTCGCAAAATCTAGTTATCCTGTCTATTTTTATTAAATTCTAAGATAGTCAAATTTTTTACGTTTTACAAGACAACTGGGTATCGGGTGACCTCACAAACATCTTCAAAAATAAAATTTGTAAAATTTTCTTATAATTAAAGAAAAATTTTAAATAAAATTAATTTGAACTTAAACCGGGATGAAATTAAGTCATTTCGGGACAAAAACAGACCATAAATAAGAAACATGTGGCGCGATGTGAACCGCGCAATTAAAGACTATAAAGAGGGGAACATATTTGATTTTCCCCACTTGATCAACTGGGTTCTCACCCTGAAGAGTATAAGAGACGGAAAGGAGAAGAAAAATCAAAAACTTCATCTACTCTCTATGATCTACGGAGTTTCGACNGATAAGAGATGGAAAGGAGAAGAAAAATCAAAAACTTCATCTACTCTCTATGATCTACAGAGTTTCGACGGTCGGAATTTGTCATACCAAAAGTTAAAGTCGATCACCGCGATGACGGCTAGGCAACCATACCAAGAACACCAANTATAAGAGACGGAAAGGAGAAGAAAAATCAAAAACTTCATCTACTCTCTATGATCTACGGAGTTTCGACGGTCGGAATTTGTCATATCAAAAGTTAAAGTCGATCACCGCGATGACGGCTAGGCAACCATACCAAGAACACCAAAGATCCAAGAAGAGATTTTGGGAAATCAAGATTCTTGGGGTTGTGTTGGTATTCTTGAAGGTTCTATCTTTCGTATTACTCTTCAAGAGGTAAGGTTCTCTCCTACTTTGGTTTATTTCTTACTTAGGATGTTCTATGGAATGGGTAAGTGTATAGAATAACATAGGTCACTTAAATATGGTTATGGAATTGAGGAAAGGGGTATGGAAATTGCTTAGACCAATTCCTAGTTAAGTTTGGTATCAGGAAAGTACTTGTGTAATTTCCTAAGAACATGATATTATGTGGGAAATCTTGTGTGATAACATGATTTGTGCCTTGAAGGTATTTTGCTAAATGTCTATGTGAGAGTTGAGTTTGTTATGGCATGAGTTATGTATAATATGCTTGTCGATTGTGTTGGACATAATAAATGTTAATATGTGCTAGTTGGTGTATTGACATTGTGATGGATTATGGTAATTATATGCAATTGATATAAATTGTCATGACGTATGTCGAAGTATGTAGTTAAATTAGCTCATATGACATTCATTACATATGGAGCATGATATTGATATTGTAATGGTGCATTACATTGTATTTGAACGGGGGAAATACATCCATGGACATAAGTATGGGTGTGTGTGTGCATGGTTGGATAAATCATCATACTTGGTGATTGATGAGTGGGCTCGGGGAAAGTTGGATCGAAGATCTGACTAAGCCGCATGGTTATATGAAAGAAAAACTTGTGTCAGGTATAGAAAGCAGGGCTAGACTCTCCCTCGGGTGCAAGACCCAGTTACTTGGTTCATACACTCCCCTGTGATAAAATTCCAGAAAAGTGTAATGGCGTACGGAGCCAGCGGTGTGATTCCATAATCTGATACCCAACAAAGACACATGATTTTGTTTTATAAACGGTCATTCGATGTGAATCATCCAACAAAATTTGGTTTTATAAACACATGACCTTTATTTCAAAATGATCATTAGATGAAATCTATCAATGATAGATTTGCTACACATTAGCATTGCATTGTATTGCGGAAGTTGGTGAGGACTCGGGTTAAAGTACATGAATGAGTGTCATCTCATATCATAACATGATATATTAGAATTCTAACATTTAATGCATATTCTTGTTTGGAATGGAAATTGATGTTTGATTGTTGCATGTGCACATTTCATATGCATTCTAAGGGGGGGAGTAGCCTTTGTAGGAGATACTCTATTGAGTGTAGCTCACCTATACGGGAAAACATATCAGGTGCAAGATTCACACCAGCGGAGGACTCTCATTTCGAGCCTCAAAGATGAAGAGAGCCAACTTGTGATTTTTGATAGCTCATTTTGCAAAAAGTCGGCTAGACTATCCCTCGGGTGAGAGACTCGGTGATCGGATATGCACTCCATTAGTATAAAAGCCCATAAAGTGTGTCAGTGTATGCAGAACCGTTGGTGAAAGTTCATAAATTCTGTGTCGGTTGGGTGCCATTGGTGTAAGTCCATAAATACCCACCCCAATAAAGACACGGAGATTTTTAAATAGTCATTGGGTGTGTAACACCAATGAAAGGGCTTGGAAAGCCGATTTTTATACTCATGGCATTGCATGGGGGAAAAGGAGCCAAGGAGGCCACGGGTTGAGTTGCATGAGTGGGTATCACCTCATATCATGGCATGTAAATGGCAGGAGCTAGAATAGCCTGGTTTTGTACACATTGGCATTTTCATGTGTTGAGGAGCCGGAAAGGGCTCAAGTTAAAGTGCATGAGTGAGTCTCATCGCATCTCATTGCATGGCATGGTAGATTCCAACATAGAATACATATTCTTGATTGGAATGTATAAATTGTTGATTTGTTGCTTGTTAAATGTTGCATGTGAGCATTGCATATGCATCTAGGTTGGGGAGTAGCCTCTGTAGGAAATACTCTACTGGGCGTGGCTCACTCTATATAGAAAAAAATTTCAGGTGCGGGATACACGCCGGAGGAAGGCCCTCGTATGGGACCTCAAGGATGAAGAAAGCCAATATGTGGCTTTATTTATAATTTTTGTAAATGATTATGAAAACTTGTTTTTTGAAATATAAATTCATGGAAATGAATGTAATAAAATGTGTACGGACCTGTATTAAATAAAAATCTTCATTATACATGTGTTGGATGGATGTAATATAGTTTGAAATGAATTGGAAATGGAAAACATGTGAAACAAGCAAAACTAGGCAAAGCATACCAATACAGCCTACTGGTGCAACTTTGTCCAGTAGGCAACCCTACCAGTAGAAATGTTTCCAGTAATCTCACCCTACTGGTATGCCATACCGTTAGGACTTCTAAAAATTTGAAATTTTAAAACTGTTTTGTCATGCTTTTGGGCCATGTGTCCTTCCTTCGAAATGAAGTAAATGGACTATAATGGAGTATGAAATGTGGTGCTTTGGACCACGATTTGTTTAAATGATAAAATGTACACGGGTTACACGTGTGGGTTATGATCTGGTTAAGGGGATGCTATTGACATGATACGGGTTGTGCGACGATCACGGGTACTTCCGCGGGTTGACGGGTGGTCAACGGTTTATAAAAGACCCCCGATTTTAGGGGTGTCACGGCTTGGTATCAGAGCAGAGGTATGCAATTTACCTAGGACTTGATGAGGCATGGGTCTAGACCATTGCATTCGTTGTGCACTACATGTTATGTGCTTAAATTGCTATATGCTACGTGATATGTGTTATATGTTATGTGAATGATATACATGGTAAAATGTATATGGAAAAGGGATACTAGGGTTAGAAAACATAACCTTGGGGGTCGGAAAACAAGGGAACGGGATAGTTTCAAGTGTAAAGGTTTACTAGTGGGTGGCATAAGCTCTACTAGGGGGACAAGGAGATGAATCTCAAAGTTTAAAATTTGATCCCTTCCTTGGGATACTAAATTGGTGCTCTATTGCTATCTAATATGTGTGTTGATGGAAAGTAGAGGAAGAGAACGCCAAGGCAATGGGCGGAACAACAATCAACCACCACGGGCCTTTGACCAACAAGCCTTCATAGAGGCTATTGGTACTACGACTACTACCATTGTATAGGCTAGTGCAAATGTGGGGCAAGGAGGCACGAGTAACCTCCAAAAGTTCAAGGCACACAAGCCTCCGATATTCAAGGGAAGGGCAGATTCAATGGTGGCCGACCATTGGTTCCGGCAAGTTGACAACATCTTAGAGGCAATAGAGATCACCTCCGATGCCACGAAGATAAGGCTAGCTGCATTCTAGCTAGAAGAAAAAGCCCAATTATGGTGGGATTGGGTAAAGGACTCCAAGAACTTGGAGGAAATGACATGGGGAGAGTTCTGGGAGCTCTTCATGGGTAAATACTTCACAATGGCCACTCGACATGTAAAGGCCCGGGAATTCTTGGATTTGAAATAAGGGACGATGACGGTGATGGAGTATGTGTATAAGTTCATCGAACTAGCCCATTTTGCTAATGATTACGTAGCCACGGATATGGCCAAGGTGAGGAAGTTCGAGGATGGTTTGAAACTATCCATCCGAGGGAAAATTATGGGCCCCCGCTTGCAAGATTTGGACCCAATGATCGAGACAACTATGGCCATTGAGAGAGAGGTTGATGACGCAAGGAGCATCCAGGAGTCAGGTGCTAAGGACAAGAAAAAAAAGGGTCAATCCTCTTCTTCTAGTTCGAAAAAGAGACAAAGGACTTCTGCTCCACAGGGATAGGGTCATAGCCATCAAGGCCAAGGCCAAGGTCAATTCTCCCAAGGCGGGAGAAATCCAAGGACAACTTATCAGGCCGGTCAATGGACATGTTTCCATTGCCACCAGTCGGGTCATATGAAGCAGGATTGTCCTCAAATGCAGGGATCCCAAAGCTATGGGTCATCTCAATCCTAGTCGTCAGTGGGGCATGCATAGACATATTTTATTCCTCCCTACCCCACCATGTGCCAGGGAAGTTAGTACCAATTTCAAGGTGCTACTCAAGCCCCTACCACTTCACGAGTGGGGACTCCGCAATCAGGCCAGGGTATGGGTTGAAGCCGAGGATAGGGCATACAGTGTGGGACATTGGGGACCCAGGGGCGTGTCTACACCATCATAACTCAGGGTACTTTGGGGACCCAGAGCCAGTGGATCAGTCGATAATTCAGGGTACATTTCTACTCTCTCGCATATGGGCTAGGGTGTTATTTAACTCTAGTGCATCGCATTCATTTATATCTGTATCATATGTGAGAGATTTAGGCTTAGAGGTTGATACCTTGGAAGAGCCGTTGTATGTGAATTCACTCCTAGTAGCTAGGGTGAGTTTTGAGTAGATATGTCAAGGCTGTGAGTTAGAGATCTCAGGGATTCTACTCACGATGGACCTTAGGTTCATGGACATATCAAAGTTTGATGTTATCCTCGGGATGGATTGGTTGGCGACACATCGGGTTGTCATTGACTGTGATCGGAAGAGAGTAACTGCTTACACATCGAACGATGTTTGTTTCAAATTTTAGGAAAAAAAAAATGAAACTTTGCCCTAATCCGTGTATGACTCCCGTTGGCATGGGCAGTTGATGGGTTGGCCTACAAGCCTTAACCTAGAGGACAAGGTAAGGTAAGAGTTGGGTCTATCTCGGATTGTGTGTGAGCATGAGGATATTTTTCTAGACGAACTACTGGGATAACCTCCCCATAGGGATGTAGACTTCAGCATTGAGTTACATCCTAGTATATCGCCTATTTCTATGACTCCACATAGGATGGCACCAGCTGAGTTGCAAAAACTCAAGGTCCAATTACAAGAATTGCTGGACAAGGGCTTTATTAGACCGAGCACTTCACCATGGGGCATTCTGATATTGTTTGCCAAGGATAGATGACTTGTTTGATCAANCTAGACAAGTGCTTTATTAGACCGAGCACTTCACCATGGGGCATTCTGATATTGTTTGCCAAGGATAGATGACTTGTTTGATCAATTGAGGGGAGCGCGGGTCTACTCCAAGATAGACCGTCGCACCGGCTACCATCAGTTGAGGAATAGGGAGGCAGATATCCCTTAGACGGCGTTCATAACGCGATATGGGCATTTCGAGTTCATTGTGATTCCAATTGGATTGACGAATACCCCGACAACATTCATGGATCTCATGCATAGGGTGTTCCAACCCTATTTGGATCAGTTCATTGTAGTATTTGTTGACGACATCCTGATCTACTCCAATTTTGAGGAGGAGCATGAGGGTCACTTGAGGATTGTTCTCCAGATGTTGAGAGATCACCTGTTGTACGCCAAGTTTAGCAAGTTTGAAATTTGGCTTACAGAGGTAAAGTTTTTGAGAAATGTGGTGTTGGCTTCAGGTGTATCTGTGGACTCGGAGAAGGTTGAGGCAGTCATGAATTGGGAGAGACTGAAGTTAGTCTTTGAGAAATACAGTTTCTTGGGATTGGAAGGGTACTATCAGAGGTTCATTGAGGACTTCTCCCGATTAGCTACACCTATGACGAAATTGACCCGGAAGGAGGTCAAGTTTGAGTGGAATGATTCATGCGAGAAGGCATTCCAGGAGTTGAAAAGGAGGCTTACTTCAGCTTCTATTCTGATAGGTCTAAAGAGGGAACAGAGGTACACAGTGTATTGTAATGCCTCCAAGGACGGACTTGGTTGTGTTTTGATGCAGTCCGGAAGGGTGGTGGCTTATGGTTCCCAACAGTTAAAGAACCACGAGCAGAGTAATCCTACACACGACATGGAATTGGCGGCCATAGTCTTTGCCTTGAAAGCTTGGCAGCACTATTTATATGGTGAGCAATTTGAAGTGTTTTCAGACCACAAGAGTCTGAAGTACATCTTTATACAGCGGGACCTCAATATGAGGCAACGCAAGTGAATGGAATATTTAGAGGACTACAACTTTACTTTGTATTACTATCATGGTAGGGAAAATGTGGTTGCTGATGCACTCAGCTAGAAATCAGGGGGAGTATTAGCTACTATAGCTTCCTAGAAGTGGCATATGCTCGAGACTGTGGGACAGTTTGGGCTGCATTATCGGGGATATGCTCGGGGTGTTTTAGGGAGCTTGGTGGCTATGCCCTCCCAACTAAGCAGGGTGATCGAGTCCTAAGAACAGGATCCAAAGTTATTATCCATCAGAGATCGAGTACAGGTAGGTACCGATGACGAGGGCTAGGCCATTCACTCTAATAGCAGTCTTCGGTGTAAGGGAAGGATTGTGGTTCCCCAGTTAGCAGATCTGAGAGAGAAGATCCTTAGGGAGTTTCATTACTCCTGATTTGTTGTGTATCCAAGTGGCACGAAGATGTACCATAATCTTCGTCGCCAGTATTATTGGAGTGGAATGAAGGGACACGTTGAAAATTTTGTCAGAAGATGTCTCACGTGTTAGCAGGTCAAGGCTGAGCACCAAAGACCAGTGGGGTTGCTCCAACCCTTGGAGGTGGCTAAATGAAAGTGGGAGCATGTCACGATAGATATTGTGACCCACTTGCCACAGACATCGCGGGACATGATGCGGTGTAAGTGATGGTGGACCGGCTTACGAAGTCGGCACACTTTTTGGTAGTGCAGATAACCTTCACACTAGAGGAATTCTGTTGGTTGTATGTACGGGGAATTGTCAGATTGCATGGGGTACCTGTATCTATTATATCGGATCTGGATCCCAGGTTCACAGCCCACTTTTGGGAGAGCTTCCAACAGGCCATAGGGACTCGGTTGACGATGAGTGTAGCATTTCATCCCCAGACTCACGGTCAGTCAGAGAGGACCATCTAGACATGCTACGGACATGCTTCCTAGATCTCAAGGGTAGCTGGGAAGAGCATTTACTCTTAGTGGAGTTCGCCTACAACAATAGTTATCAAACGAGCATTCATTTGGTACCCTATGAGGCACTATATGGGAGGCCTTGTATTCTCCAATTTTTTGGACGGAAGTTGGAGAGAGACCCTCTACAGGTCCAAATTTGATCATAGACATCTCGTAGAAGGTAGACTTGATACGAAAGAGTCTTCTCACGGCTCAGAGTTGACAAAAGAACTATGCCGACAGACGGTGACGACTTCTAGAGTTTGAGGTGGAAGATCATGTGTTCTTGAAGGTGATGCCTAAGAGGGGAGTGGTCAGATTTGGAAAATAGGGAAAGTTGTCACCGAGGTTTATCGGGCCCTTTGAGGTACTCGAGAGGGTGGGTACAGTGACCTACAGATTGGCATTGCCGCCAAGTTTATTGGGTATTCATGCGGTGTTCCATGTCTCTATGCTCTAAAAGTATAATCTAGATCTGACACATGTAGTAAATTAGAGTAAGTTGATTGTTAATGCTGATAGGACCTTCGAGGAAGGACTGGTGCGCATCATGGATAGTCGGGAGCAGGTTTTGCAAGGCAAGATTGTGAGGCTAGTGAAAGTGTTGTGGTAGCACCGAGGCGTGGAAGAGGCGACATAGGAGCGTGAGAACACTATATGTACCAATTATCCATTCCTATTCAAGAATGGAGGTACAATTCTATAATATTAATGTTGCATATGCATGCGGTTAAATGTGTATATGTGTGTGAATTTCAAGAATGAAATTCTTTTAAGGGGAGAAAAATGTAAAACCCGGGTAAATTTAAACTTTTTATGAAAAAGGGCAAAATGTTAATTTTGCCACTACAGTACGAGTTGAAAACCTAAATTTTTCTAGATCTTGGATGATAAAACGGATCTCCCAGTTGGATTCTTCTTGCGAAATCTTGCTACCTCATCAATTTTCGTTGAATTCTCAGATAGTTGAATTTTTCACGTTTTACGAGGCAATNAAGGCAATCTAGTCTCGGGTGACCCAAAAATAAAATTTTTAATAAAATTTTAAAAGTTGAAAAATAAATTGAGGCAAGTTAAAATAAAAAAAATATTTTTTGAACTTAAACCCGAACGAAATTTGCCCCGAGAAAAAGAGGGACGTGTGGCGCGTTGTGGGTCAAGTAAATAATGGGTATAAATAGGGGAAAAAATATGATTTCTCCCCCTATTCATCGGTCGTTCACCCGATAGAGAAGAAGAGAGGGAAAGGAGAGAGCTTCTTCACTTATCTCTACGATCTACAAGAATCGGTTGCTCAAATCTGTTCGGGCTAAAAATAAAAGTTGTTCTCCTCGCTGAGGGCTACAAAATCAAGGACATAATTTTGGGGAAAGTGAAGATTCAAGCTTGTCTTGGATTCTCGAGGCTTCCCAACGTCTTTTTACGCTTTAAGAGATAGGGTTTCTTCCTACTTGGATTTATTTTACAACCTATGGTGTTTAATTGAAATGGATAGGTTGATAGAGATATATATCACTTGCCTATGTTTGTGAAATTGATGAAATAGATAGGTTGGTAGAAATATATATATATATATATATATATATATATATATTCACTTACCTATGTTGTGAAATTGAAATAGGTAGGTTGATAAAAATATATATCACTTGCCTATGCCTTGTGAATGAAGTGTGTTATTAGCATATATTATGTGATAATATGCTTGGGATGTATTGTTATATATAAAAATGTTGATGTACACTTATAGATATATCGACATTGTGATGGAATTGGTAATTATATGTTTTGGATATGAATTGTCATGGAATATGTATAAATGTGGTAAAATTAGCTCGTATGGCATTCATTACATATGGGGCATGACATCAATGCAGCAATGGTGCATTACGTTGTATTTGCACGGAGGCATCGCATCCATGGGCACAAGACATGGGTATGGGTATGGGTGTGTGCATGGTTTGATCAAGCATCATACTTGGTGGTTGATGGGTGGGCTCAGAAAAGTTAGATTAAAAATTCGACTAAGTCGCACGGTTGTATGGGAAAAAGAATTGGGTCGGGGTTATTAAGAAGGGCTAGGCTATCCCTCGGGTAAGAGACCCGGTGATCGGATACGCACTCCATTGGTATAAGAGCCCATAAAGTGTGTCGGTGTACGCAAAACCATTGGTGGAAGTCCATAAAATCCGTGTCGATTGGGTGTCATTGGTGTAACTCCATAAATATCCAACCCAAGAAAGACCCGAAGATTTTTAAATAGTCATTGAGTGTGTAATGCCAATAGCGGGGGTTAGAAAGCCGGTTTTTATACTTATGGCATTGTATAGGAGAAAAGAAGTCAGGGAGGGCTCGAGTTGAGTTGCATGAGTGGGTATCACCTCATATCATGACATGTAAATGGCAGGAGCTAGAATAGCCCGATTTTGTACACATTGGGATTTGCATGTGTTGAGAGCCAAAAGGGCTCGGGTTAAAGTGCGTGAGTGAGTCTCATCGCATCTCATGGCATGTCATGTTAGATTCTAACATGGAATACATATTCTTGATTGGAATGTATGAATTGTTGATTTGTTGCTTGTTAAATGTTGCATGTGAGCATTGCATATGCTTCTAGTTTGGGAAGTAGCCTCTATAGGAAATACTCTACTGGGCGTGGCTCATCCTATACAGAAAAATATTTCAAGTGCGGGATACATGCCGGAGAAAGGCCCTCGCATGGGACCTCAAAGATGAAGAAAGCTGGAATGTGCCTTTATTTTGAATTTTTGTAAATGATTATGAAAACTTGTTTTTTGAAATGTAAATTCATGGAAATGAATGTAATAGAATGTGTATGGACCTTCTATTAAATTAAAATTTGCATTATACATGTGTTGGATGGATGTAATATGGTTTGAAATAAATTGGAAATGAAAAACAGGTAAAACTGGACAAAGCATACCGGTACAGTCTACTGATACAACTTTATCCAGTAGGCAAACCCTATCAGTAGGAAGTTTCTAGTAGGCAAACCCTACCGGTAGGAATTTTTTCAGTAAGCTCACCCTACCGGTATGTCATATCGGTAGGACTTCCAAAAATTTAAAATTTTAAAACTGTTTTGCCATGCTTTTGGGAGTATGAAATGTGGTACTTTGGACCACAATTTGATTAAATGATAACATGTATACGGGTTACACGTGTGGGTTATGATCCTGGTTAAGAGGATGTTATTGACGTGATGTCGGGTTGTGTGATGATCACGGGTACTTCTACGGGTTGACGGGTGGTCAACGGTTGATAAATGACCCCTGTTTTTAGGGGTGTCACATAGTGTGTAACAATCTTAGAGTTAAAGATCATGAAAACTCTAAAAGGAAACATAGTTGAAGGACAATCAATCTCTATACCACCATTCTTTAATGGAAATGACTATGCATACTAGAAAGTACGAATAAAAATCTATATCATGTCTTTTGATTATGCATTGTGGGATATTATTGAAGATGGATATACAAAACTCACAAAAGATAAGAAAGAATGGACTAGTGATAAAAAGAAAGCACATACTAGCAATGCTAAAGCTATGAATATTGTGCACTTTTTTTTTGTACACTTGATAGAAGTAAATTTAATCGCATCTCTACATGCGAAACCGCTTGGTAAATTCGACATATGCTAGAAGTCACTCATGAAGTAACGAGTAGAGTTAAGAAATTCAAGATAAATATGTTTGTTCATGATTGTGAGCCATTTAGGATGGAAGAAATGTTCACTCTTTCCAGTAAAACTATTAATGCTCTAAAATATCTTGGTAAATCCTATGCTGATGAGAAACTTGTGAGAAAAATCCTTAGGTGTCTACCAAGATCGTGGAATGCCAAGGTAACCACCATCTTTGAAGCAAAGGAAGTCAAGGCCCTTCCTATAGAAGAAATTCTTGGATATCTTATGACATATGAAACGAGCATCAAAATAGATGAAAGGTAAGAAAAAAAGGAAAAGAAATCAATTGTATTTTAAGTCAGCCAAGGCAACAAATGAAATTTCTGAAGAGAAAGAAGAAATGATAAAAACTTGCCTTCATCACAATGAAATTGAAAATTTTTTAAGGAATCAAAGTTCATATCGCAAAGGGGAGAATTCTAAGAGAAATGAGTCATTTTTCTATGAATACAACAAGTTGGGACACATCAAGCCAAATTGTCCATTATTGAAGAAATCTAACAAAAAGGACAAGAAAGTTGAAATGAAAACAACTTAGAGTGATAGAGATGATAATGACTTCGAGAATGAAGACAAGAAGCAAGTGAAATGATAGAGTAGTATACTAAAAGTTTGCTTTTTATAGTGAAACTCGTTTTATTAATTACTAAAATTTTGTTATTTTAATTGAGAATCTATATGGGCAAAATGTTTGCATTATATTTTATATATGATATGCAAGTGTGTCTTATATTTTACATTGTAGATAATCTGGTGTGTAGAGTTCGTTTCATGCACCAAAAACCAGATTATCGGATCCTTGTATAATATGAGTATATATCTACAATCATAGATGAAATTGGACACGCCATCTCGGTAAGATTGTAGTGTAATATTTTGGCATAGTTTATCTTGACTGTAGGAGATTGTTTGATATCTTGGATTATTGCACCAGTACACTTTGTGTATTGAACATACCTGTGTTGAAGTTATTATCTTTTACTAATTTAATAAGATAATAAATACCTCATGATTATATGATTGCTTATACTCTTAATCCCTAAATATTTAATTGTCACGTGCATATAATGTTTGTCATTTTAATTCATCAAAGAATGAGATTCATTTTGGGTTAATAAGCTTAACGAATTGGGAGACGATGTTATTTGTATGGTAAAAATTAAATATTAAAGGAAACCTCGTCCTAATATTTATATGGGTTGATGATGTCCTCTTGAGGAAGCTCATAAGTTTTTTCCATGTCAAACCCTGCAGGTGGATTTAATTATCCGATATGACAAATAAGTTGAGTGGTAAGGTCTCAAGAAATTAAAAAAAAGTCAATTAAATATAATTGTCAGTGATTTATTTAATTGATGGACATTTGTAATTTTAAACGTGGGGAGATTATTAAGCATATAATAATATCAAATATAATTTTGAGATAAGGCTCATGAGATCAATAATAAGTCTTTAGTAGACTGATTTATTATTAATGGGTTGTAGGATGTTTGTTCTGGGTTGAACATAGGAATCCTAAGCCCATTGGAAGCCCGGTCCTTATTTCTCGTTAGGGTCTCTATCATAGCCTATATATAGACGTCTAGGTTCTCTGTTTCAACATCTATTCTTTACTCACATTGTTTAGAGAGGCTAAAAGAGAAAACAAGGATTCAGAGGTCTTGGCAGCCCACACTACATCTGGATTCTGACATTTAGGGATATACGATAAAAGGTTGCGAGGTTTATTGAGTTGTAGTCATTGTTCTATTCTGTGTTCGTGCTGAGACGAGATCAGTCTAGAGAGATCTCGAAGGTAAACCCTAATTCTACCCTGTAGGGTTTTAAAGAAAATTTTTTGATATTTGATACATACGCTCTGTCAATAGATCTTGGAATTTTCGTTTTCAACAAATGGTATCATAGCCATCATTGATACCGCATATAGATCGAATTCTATCATGTTGTCCAAATAAAATGAATAGATGTATACCATGAATGATGGGTAGAACGTAGAACTGTACTAATCCCTGCTTTGCAGCGTTCTTGGCTTGCTATTATGGTTACATAATTTTTATTCATCGTTTTATGTGATTGGATCCCATAATGGTTTATTCGTGGTTAATATTATGACAAAATATTTATACGATGGTTTATTCATATCTTTCTGTAATAATTATAGTGGTATGTGGACTCCCTTGTGGAGGCATAGGGCCATGTATAATATTTTCTCTTGTAAGGTTACTGAGGAAGATGACTATTTTAGAAATAATATTTTCGAAGCGCAACATGGACGTAGCTGGATTCATCTCAAATTGCTAGAAAGTCCTTGTTGGATTGAAACCGAAACATGGACGTAGTTGGATTCATCTCAGATTGTTAGAGAGTCCTTGTTGGATTAAAATTGAAGACATGACCATAATAGCTGGGAGTCCTTATTTTATTCAGTCTCCTTGTTTATGTTAATCTCTGTGTTTTATTCATGTTCTTATTATGTGGGTAGTTAACTTGTATAACAATATCCTGATATATGGACAACATGGATAATTGACCTACCTTAATTTTTTTGTTAGTCATAGATTAATATTTAATTATATTATTTTAAAATAAGGAAGTTCAAAGTATGTGTGTAATTAGAAAATAAAATTGAATCCTCTATTTTTTTTTTTTAAATAGTTGTGAGGATTTGAAATTTTATTTATTATACATATTACACATAAAGATGGGGTAAGCCAAATATCTTTATAATGGCAAACATCCTTATTTTAAGTCAATACAAATTAAATATGGTTTTGAAAACCCTCACTAAATATTAAATAACTAAGCGGGAGAGGAAATTTATCTTGTATAAATCTCAAGGTCTCTATTGCTGGTTTGTAGATGATGTAATTAATTTTGCGTGTTGGCGTTAATGTTTTGCTCTCTATCAGATGAAATTAATCACAGAATCACTAGTACAAACTTCCTATAAGGATAATTTTGGATAATTGCTAGTATGAGCTCACTTCTCCATCTGAAGGGAGTTCATTACGAAACTATTGACACAAAGTTAAGTAATAGTAAACACTTAGCTATAAATAATAGTATCCTCTCTATTTGAGTCACTGTTATTTTTAATAGGACTAAAGCTAAACCAACTATTTAATTTTACTTGTCATGGCATAGNAGTAAACACTTAGCTATAAATAATAGTATCCTCTCTATTTGAGTCACTGTTATTTTTAATAGGACTAAAGCTAAACCAACTATTTAATTTTACTTGTCATGGCATAGTGGCTAGATAGTAAAATTAATAAGCAATGGCCTGTCTAGACAAATGATGGATAGTATACGTCCTCCCCAATCGAGGCATGCTATTCGCGGTAGTTCAGGCTGCTGGTGAATTTATTTAAATACTGGTAGAGGGAATCAAAATTTAAATTTGAATTCAATGTTTTATTTTGCCCATCATAATTTTTTAAAAATTATGTGATTTTCAGGTTTTTAAAATGGTTGGTTCTTTCAATTCTCTTTTTGTTATACTTAAAGAACACAAACTAAATGGATCAAACTATATACAATGGAGACAAAATTTGGATATTGTGTTGACTGCTAAGGAGTACAAATTTGTGCTCAATGAACTCTTTCTAGATGAGCCTGATGATGGGACAACCAAAGAGGATGTCCTAGATTTTCGGAGATGGATAAAGGCTGATGAGATGGCGCAGTGTTACATTCTGGCATCTATGTCAGATGTGCTACAACATCAACATGAGTCTATGGCCACTACCTATGACATGATTGTGAGCCTAAAAAATATGTTTGGGGATCAAAGTCGTGTGGCTAGGCANATGTCAGATGTGCTACAACATCAGCATGAGTCTATGGCCACTACCTATGACATGATTGTGAGCCTAAAAAATATGTTTGGGGATCAAAGTCGTGTGGCTAGGCAAATGGCAATGAGGGAACTAATGAACACAAATATGGCTAAAGAGACACCAGTAAGGGATCTTTGTCTAAAGATGATAAGTCTCCTTAATGAGTTGGAGATCCTAGTAGCTAAGATTGACGGGGAAATCCAGGTTGATATCATACTCCAGTCACTGCCAGAGTCTTTTAACCAGTTTCGCCTGAATTACAATTTGAATAAGTGTTCTTATACATTGCTGGAACTTCTTAAGGAACTCCAGGCAGTTGAGGGTCTGCGTTAGAAGCAAGAGCACATTTATGTGATTGAGAAAGGTTCTAATTCTAAGCCACAAGGCAAGAAGAAAAAGAAAAAGGCTCAGAAGTAGGTTAAAGCGCCTCAAGCTGCGGTGAAAAAGCCTAAAGGCAAGTATTTTCATTGTAAGCAGTCAGGGCACTGGAAGAAGCAATGTCGGGTCTATCTCTCTAAGATGAAAAATTCAAGTAAATCTCATTTACTAATTGTTGAATCATGTTTAGCGGTGTCATCTACTAGTACCTGGTGTGTAGATATANGTAGGAGATCAATAATAAGTCTTTAGTAGACTGACTAATTATTAATGGGTTGTTGGATGTTTGTTCTGAGTTGAACATAGAAATCCTAAGCCCATTGGAAGCCCTGTCCCTATTTCTCCTTAGGGTCTCTATCGTAGCCTATATATAAACATCTAGGTTCTCTATTTCAGCATTTTTTCTTTACTCACATTTTTTAGAGAGGCTGAAAGAGAGAACAAGGATTCGGAGGTCTTGGTAGCCCACACTACATTTGGATTATGACGTTTGGGGATATACGATAGAAGGCTGCAAGGTTCTTCAAGCTGTAGTCGTTGTTCTATTCTACATTCGTGCTGAGAAGANGGTTCTCTATTTCAGCATTTTTTCTTTACTCGCATTTTTTAGAGAGGCTGAAAGAGAGAACAAGGATTTAGAGGTCTTGGTAGCCCACACTACATTTGGATTATGACGTTTGGGGATATACGATAGAATGCTGCAAGGTTCTTCAAGCTGTAGTCGTTGTTCTATTCTACATTCGTGCTGAGAAGAGATCAATCCAGAGAGATCTCGAAGGTAAACCCTAATTCCGTCTTGTAAGATTTTAAAAAAAAAATTGATATTCGATACATACGTGCTGTCAATAGCTCTTGGGATTTTCCGTTCCAACATGAACATTAGGAATTATCAAATGAACATAAGGAATTATCTTACAATGACATGTGTGATGCCTTGAATGATATGCATGATGAGGTGCTTAGTCTTAGCAAAAGCTATAAGGGTCTCAAGAAGTTAATTATTTTATCAAATGAAAATGATGTCTTGAAAATTGAGAATGAGAAACTCAGGCTATGTTTGGTTTGTGATCCAGAAACAGTTGTTTGTCTTCAAAATTTTAAAAATATCCAAAACTTGTTTATTTAGCATTTTTGTTCTCTAAATTTTGGAAAAAAAATGAGATTTGAGTCAAAGAAGCAAAAAACAAGTGTAGCTTATTTTTAGAGTTTTTTTTGAAAATTTTGGAAACAAAGAGAACAATTTTGGATGTTCAGATATGAGTATNAAAAACAAGTGTAGCTTATTTTTAGAGTTTTTTTGAAAATTTTGGAAACAAAGAGAACAATTTTGGATGTTCAGATATGAGTATATATATTATGAAATTTTCAATATAAAAAAAAAAATTTTATATTTTTATTAATGTTTGAATTACAGTTCAAATATATATTTAGACTATCCAAACAAGTTTTACTATTTTCTGTATTGTAAACTTGTTTTTGAAANCTTTTTTATATTTTTATTAATGTTTGAATTACAGTTCAAATATATATTTAGACTATCCAAACAAGTTTTACTATTTTCTGTATTGTAAACTTGTTTTTGAAATCATCTAACCAAACAAGTTTTTTATTTCAAAACATATCAAAACCACTTTCTTAAAACTCTTCTCAAAAACTGTTTTTAGATATTATTTTTTAAAACGCAAACCAAACAGGCTCTCAAATTTCAAAATGATTCTTTGGAAAAAGAATCTCATGATTCATCCTTGATTGAAAAGCTTATGAATGCAAAAAATGAGTTANGGATATTATTTTTTAAAACGCAAACCAAACAAGCCCTCAAATTTCAAAATGATTCTTTGGAAAAAGAATCTCATGATTCATCCTTGATTGAAAAGCTTATGAATGCAAAAAATGAGTTAAGACGAAAGAACTATGAACTAAACACAATTGTTTCTAAATTGACCCAAGTGAGAAATTAGAAAAACTTCTTTCAAGTCAAAGATCTGTGTTTAACAAGGCCAAACTACTTTTCAACAAAGGGGGTGAATAGATTAAGTGGATCTTCGCTCACATCATAAATATGGATTGCAAGACACTACTTAAAGGGGGTGAATAGATTAATTAAAATTTAAGCTCTAATGTCCACCAATTTTAACTTACTAATAATAATTCGTGCCTAAAGATAGTTTGTAATTTAGAAAAATACTTCNTGCTCACATCATAAATATGGATTGCAAGACACTACTTAAAGGGGGTGAATAGATTAATTAAAATGTAAGCTCTAATGTCCACCAATTTTAACTTACTAATAATAATTCGTGCCTAAAGATAGTTTGTAATTTAGAAAAATACTTCAATTTAAAATAGTTTTTCCTTCATTTTCTTTAATTAAAGAAATTGAAATCAATAACCCATGCTATTTTTTCAAAAAAAATTTGAAGAATTTCTTCTAAAAATAGGAACCCATGAAAATTTCTATCTGTCTACAGTGACATCAATTGCATCATTACCTAACACAAACCATTCAATCTCCCAACACAAATTATTGCATAACCAATCTCAAGAATAAATTACTCAACCTAACTCAAAAACAACTTCAAATTTTGGTCCCTACATAATAGAAGCCAAAATAACAGTTATATCATAATAACAAAAGTTATTGACACATGTTATACATGTAAGTCCAACCAAAGAACTAAATCCACATAAATAAGAATCATTTTGTTTGAACATTCCATATTTTGAAGCATCAGCCAATAATGAAATTACAACCCNCCAAGTCCAACCAAAGATCTAAATCCACATAAATAAGAATCCTTTGGTTTGAACATTCCATATTTTGAAGCATCATCAGCCAATAATGAAATTGCAACCCTTCGAATAACTCTTATTATCAATCCCTCCATGTAACCCACTACAAATTTTGGTTTTATNGTAAGTCCAACCAAAGAACTAAATCCACATAAATAAGAATCATTTTGTTTGAACATTCCATATTTTGAAGCATCAGCCAATAATGAAATTACAACCCTTCGAATAACTCTTATTATCAATCCCTCCATGTAACCCACTACAAATTTTGGTTTTATCAATCCCTCCAAGATCCCAATCGCATTACCCACGAAGTAATTTCCAATACAATTCAATAGCAGTAAACATTAAAATAAATAAATGAACACAAAAATTATCTTATGTAATTACAATTTTTTTCCACAGCTCATCCTACACATAGCATTAGCTAACATCAAACCACATTGCTAGCAAAGAAGAATATGTAGTCGAAAAAGAACATACCTATAATAAAAACAAAGTCTNCAATTTCCAATACAATTCAATAGCAGTAAACATTAAAATAAATAAATGAACACAAAAATTTTCTTATGTAATTACAATTTTTTTCCACAGCTCATCCTACACATAGCATTAGCTAACANATAGAATACTTTGTGTATTGAACAGACTCATGTTAAGGTTATTATCTTTTACTGATTTAATAAGATAATAAATACCTCATTATTATTATGATTGTTTATGCTCTTAATTCCCAAATATTTAATTGTCACGTGCATATAATGTTTGTCACTCTAATTCATCAAAGAGTGAGATTCATATTGGGTTAATAAGCTCAATGAATTGGGAGACGATNCATCAAACCACATTGCTAGCAAAGAAGAATATGTAGTCGAAAAAGAACATACCTATAATAAAAACAAAGTCTTTAAGTTATATTCAAAATTTATAGCATACCTTTCAATCGTAGAATTAATTAATAAACTGGTAAAATATAACATTAATCACTAAAATGTATGATACATTGTGAAACACTATTGTTATCTAAAGAATCAAAGAATGGGAAATCAAAAACTTCGGATTAAAACTAAAACACAGAAGGAGAATGGGAAAAAAATCAAAGGAAAATGAAATGCAAACATCTTCAAGCAATAAATTGAGGTGCAGAATCAGGTTATTCACCTTATAATTTAACTTAGCATTTCATTTAGTAATTAAGAAGTTAAAACCTACATTATAAACAAACATGAATAGAATTTACCAATAATGAAATCTGTGTCTGACAATAAAAAACAAAAAATTAGATATAACCACAAATGAGTTATAGTAAGAGTTAGACATGTAACTCACAANCAATAAATTGAGGTGCAGAATCAGGTTATTCACCTTATAATATAACTTAGCATTTCATTTAGTAATTAAGAAGTTAAAACCTACATTAAGAAAGTCGAGACAAAAAAAATTAATCAAAGATTAGGATCCACAACATTGCTTAATGCAGTCATGTCATGAATAAATAATCAAATTAAATAGAATGTAGGCTCCCCCAAAATTATAAACAAACATGAATAGAATTTACCAATAATGAAATCTGTGTCTGACAATAAAAAACAAAAATTAGATATAACCACAAATGAGTTATAGTAAGAGTTAGACATGTAACTCACAATTGGAATATGCTGATCGTCAAGCAAGGGAAGATTGCTATCACTAAATTGTCTACTAGTGGAATATGCAAAGGTCCCTTACTCAGTCTCCAAGTCAACTTTCTCATTTATCCCCCTTTTCTACCTAGCTAGTGCTATATAGCTTACGGTTATCATCCTGCATGCATTCTTTTTTGACTAGTGCAAACACCACAACATTCTTATTAAATCCTTGGGCCAACTCACATAATTAATTGATTAAAACCAACTCTTTTCTTAACCACTGCAAGTAGCCTTTTCCTCTATGTTTCAGAGAGGCACCACTTGTGCAGTTGTGCCTTCCTTTATCCAACCTAACCCATTTACTGAACTAATTAAAATAGCAATGCATCATTAGCAACACATTCACCTGAAAGAATTGGAGATATCATATCAACAACCTCAATTCCAATAAAACAACATCCACAAACAAACTGAAAATCCAACATTTAGAAGCAAATGCATATGTAAAAAAGTATATAAAGGCATTGAAATTTACTTTCCTCCAAGTGATGGATAAATTGGTGGAATAAATCCGACTTGTAGTATTGGCCGTTTTAATTACTTAAATCAATTTGGCTAAATTGGTGGAAGGGATTGGATAGATAAGTTTGGTGGATTGTGCTTTATTGACATCAAATTAATTAGGGATTTTGGAAACATTGACAAATATTTCATTGAGGGATTAATTGCATTAATTAATTGATTAAATTGTAATTGAGTGAAATAATTTTTATTGAGGCATATATTCCAAGTTAGAGTGCATTTGACCTATTCACTCCATCTAAATCAACTACATATGTTATTGATGAAAGGACGGCAGACATGCAAGTCAGATCAGCCCGTTGCTTCTTTATCTGATAGTTCCACTTTCTGATTGTGGAGCAACAACAAAAGGAGTGAGCTATTCAGCCTATTGAGTTCGACAGTAGGAACTGAAGTCAGGTACCCACATGAACTGGGTTAGAAAATTATGTAAGAATACTAATTTGACCACAAGAAAAACCTAGTCCATCAATTTTGAACTACGAAAGCCAAAAAGAAATAACTAGATTCATAGTTACAAGCATGTACTAAAACAACAAAACAAAAACCATTATGTGAGTTCTGTGCTAAAAGGTCATCAGGAAATTAATCGCTAAACTCAATATGAATATCATAATGCCCCACTTTTCGATCAATGATTTTAAGCCCCTTGATCCACTGCAGACGAGCTTCTTGTTGTGATATGTGCAAACGGGTTGCTTCCTGAAATAAGAATTTGCAACCAACAACACGTCTGTTTAGAAGACGATCGTGCATGATGTTACATTAGCCATAGACATAGATAGCTGGTTTGTTGCTGATAAACTTAGTCCTTCCCAAAACTCATAGTCTATCACACGCTGTTATACAAGGCGTGGTCATTTAGTGAAAATAAGATGGATCTACTGACAGGTTCATCTTATACCTTGTAGTGCATTAAAAAAAAAACAAAAGAATACAAAAAAATTATCAATATTGCTGGCTATATATATATATCCTTAAAAACATACCTGGAAGAGCAAAATGTGATGACATAATCCGTCGCCAAGCATGTATAAATGCTGCTACGATCATCATACGCATAACTATATGCATTGGGACAAGCTTCCTTAAATTTTTTTGAGTAATTTGTAGGTTGACATTCGGCCGAATTTCCATAAGCACCTCTGCAACAGTACTGATCAGTGTTAAACACGTCGCATGCACTCCGACACCCAACAACCTTCCCCCTGGCCTTGACTGCGAGCTCGGATGGGCAATTAGTCCTCAAATCTCCAGTACATCCAGCAATGGTACAATTTCCTTTACCACTAATTGGCGTAACAGCTAATGGCAAATTGAACCCATCCACAAGGCTAACATCATAAAAATCGAATGCTGCAAAGGTGAATTCGGCTAGCGAAGCCGGGGTTTCGCCTGAGCCGACACACTTGAGGGATGTGCCACAGTTACCTGTTTGGCACGTTCCGTTGCCATTGCTGTCAAAGTTGCAGCCTGTTCGTCCCCATAATCGACCTGACCAATTGATTGGAGCTGTTAGGACTATAGATTGGCTTGGTTTTAGAACAAAACCGCCACCACTGAAGTTCTCTCCTGGGATAATGGCTGGCCAAATTGTCTCTTTGCAGTCGTTTATGATGGTGAATACTCTTTTAGATTCGGATAATTTTGCACCTGCATGCCCAAAACGAGCTTGATAAGAATAGGTGGTACATCATTTTCTGATCACAACATGATTGTGATGATAAAAGTAAAAGATAAAAAAGCTATTTTCTGATCACAACAAGGTTGTCATGATATCATCATCTACTCGAAGGGCGGTGAGATGCATTGATTGAAATAGAGTGTAACGGTATGAGACGATATATGCAAATAGGGTAGAAGAAGTTAATCATGACAATATATTCAGATCATATTACAATGTCAAAAGTTAGAAAATAGTATAAACAGATTTGTTGATGATGCTTNAATTTTTTATTTTTTGATAATTTTTGAATAATTGAGAATGATGTAGAATAGGTGGCTGAAATGACTTGGGCTTAGAATGTATTGAGACTAGTGGCATTTTATTTGGATCGGGCCAACGATCAAGATCATTGCCATGCCATGAGTCCTATTAGTTTTATGTTGAATTCAATCATTTAGGCACTCAAAATTTTATTTTTATCATTCTAGAAAAAAAATAATAATAAATTAATAATAAACCGTAAGAGAGTTCGAATTCAACGCCTCTAATTTTTAGTTAGTCCCTCACTATATTGTATTTGATGGATATGTCAAGGAAAAAAAATGAAAAAATAAAACGGATATTTGGCCATGAGTATCTTTTGTAGAATTTATTTTGCTTCAAGTACCACAGTCAAACTTATACTCCATTAAGTCCTATTTTTCATCAAATTATTGTCATTAAGTATACATTTCAATTTTTTTTTTTTTGTGTATTAAATAATTACCCCTACCATAAAATATTGCCTATCATTTATTATTTTTTTTTTTGGGATGGGGAAGGGGAAGGGGAAGGGAACTTGAACTTTCTCGAGGCAAAATTTTTATAAGATAAAGAGTATCATTTAACCAAAGACTCATTGATAGTATCATTGTTAATTTCAATGATTTTAAATACAACAACTCTCAACAAAAAAATAGTAGCATCAAACAGTAACATGTTCAACAAAAAAATAGTAACATCAAATAGTAACATGCTCTATATATAGATAGATAGATATGATATAAAAATAATTTTAATACTAGCAAAATTCTCGAGTTAGGAGTTGCTAATATTAATATAATTTCCAATTTAGGAGTTGTTAGTTTTTTCACATCAATTTTGATTAAATATAATTATTGAGGATATTTTGAAAATAGAGATTAAAATAAACTTATTTCTAAATAAATTTTTTGAGTGAACTTAAAGACCAAATAAATTTACAAAATAAGACCAACCTCTAAAGGATCCAAAACAAAAATAATGGTGGCAGTCTAGATCGGTCACACATCTGCCATTGGGCCACGAGTTGGGTTGGTGTGGCCTAATTCAACCTAACTAGATGCATACAGCCACCAGTTGCGTTGGGCTGTTCTAAATTCAACCCTTTTTGTTTGGTCTAAGCATCAGACATCTAATAGCTCAGAATGGCTATGAGCTGAGCCCGGTTTGGTAGGGCCCCCACTAGGTCATTAAACTTGTTTTGATAAATTGGAGGGGTACACTAAATTGGGTTTAATTATAAAAAAATACACAGAAAAAAAATGTAAAATAAAAAAGTCTTTAATTTTAAATCTTAATTATGTACAAGTACATAATTTGAAATTTTCGTATTTTCCTTTGACATTTATGTCCTCCCTTAAATCATATGATTATTTTTGAAAACTGTTTTTTTTAATTATATTTATGCATTAAAAATCTCTTAATTTAATGAAAGATTTAATTCTTCCGTTTATTTTGAGGATAAATCAGTTGGTTTGAATTTTAAATTTTACAGCAGTATCATTTGTTGTCTTCTTCTTCTTCGGCTTGGAAGCAATTTATCAGTGCAAGTCCGAAACATTATTTCATCATTATCATTCAATCTAAGCAATTACATGATTTGAATTCATGACTCTATTAGATTTATGTCTATCATTTTAAAGGTGATTATATTATTTTTTATATGTGAACACCATAACTGAAGTGCATCATGTATATACGTTTATAGTGTAACAATAACAGTATAAAAATTTATTTACACAAGACACTGTATTGTTACATTTTGTCAAACATATATTTTGTATATAACTTCATTGTAACAGTCCAATTTTGTTTTGAATTTGTTACCACATCCGCAAAACCATCGAGCACTATATGTGTTACAGTGTTATACTGTATTGTTATACTGTCTTTTATTACACTATGTGAAAATACACAAATGCACTTACATCTACAATGGCGGACTAGTATGATATCTCTTTAAAAAACAAAACCCTATAGATGTTCAGTGAACAATTTAGGACTTCTCGCCGAGAAAGATGAAAATAGTTTTAGGATATGAAGAATAAGCAATAACCGTTTTTTCAAAGATGAAGTTTTTCGAGAATTAATGTTCCTAAAATTCAATGGTTAAACCTTATCACTATGTATATTTTTATGTGTACTTTTTTATAATTATGTCTAATTTAGTGTACCGGCTTCCAAAGGACCCAACTTTTTTGTTGATTTAAACAATGCAAATTTTGACTAGATTCATCTAACACCCCATACTGGTATAAGCTAATATCTTATAATAGGTAGTATTTAGTAAGGCATGATTGATATTAATATTAGCAATGGCAAGAGTATTGCCATAGACCAAGGAATTATTTATTGATGTTGAGTGTTTTTATTATTGTTTTTTCAACTTAATATCATATAGTAATCCCTCATTCAATCTTGAAATTGGTACTAGAACAACATCCAAATGTTGGTTTAAGCGTGATCTAGTTTAGATAGGATAAAATGTTTGACTAGTTGTTACCACCATTTTAGAATGAATTAGAATTAATTGTCTAATCTCATCCTATAATATATATGAACCAAACATGCATCGAAAACATTTTAAAATACGAGTTACATGGTGTTAATGCTTAGTGTGCCTATAGTAGTTATAGTGCATAAATACAAACTTTGTATTTAAAAGTGAACAATTAGGCACCGATGATACCATACTTAGCAAATCGATTCTTACTTATCACAGTTCAATCTTGAACAATACGACTTCAAAGATTGAGGATGGGATGGCCACCAAAAAGCCAGATCTTATCCCCATCATATAGGAAAGTCATTGCCATCTATTGGAGCTTTGGCATAAATAATATATGGATTGACCTCCTAGCCTCTAAACAAACTCCTCCAGCAGAGAAAGTTGTACAAATCACTAAGCACCATCTCAACAACTCATCCAATGATATCAGGAGCACAACACAATGTGACAATGTCACCTTGTTTCTAGAAGGCCACGCCACATCACACCTAGGAAATGTAACCTTTAACAATCTCAATATTCCCTTCAACAAAATCCTAACAAACTTAGGAATCTTGTGATGATGACATAGGGATCACCCCACCTATGGGTATAAAACACCAAGGCCTTCTCCATGTAAAGGAATTGAATATCTTGTAACCTATCTTCTCCAAGTAATAGACAATCTCTCAAGAAACAAGAAACTCCATTAGAGTGAAGTAACCAAACTTCTCAATTGGTGAACTACTACAATATGTGTGTCCTTTTCTATTGCCCAGTACTCATTTTCGTACATATATTATTTCACACAAACCTTGAGCTTTTCAACTAAAACATCACTATCTCACGCTTTGAGTTCACACATCATTGGGTACAAATAATTACGCAAGATTAGGCTAGGTTAAGCCATGCTATTTCACCTTGACATTGGACAATTTAAAACTTAATCAGGCCAATACATTTCACGATACAATCCCCATTTGTGAGTGTAATTTAGGTGAACNATTTCACACAAACCTTGAGCTTTTCAACTAAAACATCACTATCTCACGCTTTGAGTGCACACATCATTGGGTACAAATAATTACGCAAGATTAGGCTAGGTTAAGCCATGCTATTTCACCTTGACATTGGACAATTTAAAACTTAATCAGGCCAATACATTTCACGATACAATCCCCATTTGTGAGTGTAATTTAGGTGAACTAATCCGAGTTCAACCAGATCCAACTCAAAATTCTTAGTAGCTTGGGTTGGGTTTGAGCAAAAAAATCTCAATTCAAATCAAATTCGAATAATATACGGATTAAGACTTCGGATTGATGGTTACAACTGAAATTGCACCCTAAAATTTCCCCACACTAGTCTAAGGTCCCGAATAGTCTAGGTTGGATTGGATGGGTTGCACGAGGTACCCAACCTATGGCCACCCCTAGTCAAAACAAATGTCATATCCCCCTATGTTTTTTTTGACAAGTGCCAGAATTGCTTAAACAATATAAATATTAATCTGGTTGTAGAATAAAAACTATTATTAAACTTTATGTTGATCAAAGCTAGTGTTTATCACTATGTCTTTAAGACAGATTTCGCCCCTCCACACACGGTATTTATGGAATATCGAGCATCTGCCTCCCAAGATACAAATAGCAATCTTTACACAAGTAGAAGTAGCACTCCAATCTACTCATTCAGAGAACCAAAAATTATGTTGTGTACTCTCCAAAACGCAGATTGCCCTAATGCCGAAATGCAATGCAATAATGTCTACCTTAATGTTGAAATTGGACTGATGAACAAATGAATATAGAATGGTAATGAGCTTGAGTATTTATAGACACTTTTGTGATTTTCTAGACAGCCACCATACTAAAAGATACAATTCAGAAGACAATGCAATAGCCAATAGACACCACTTGGATAATTGTTCTGTATGAACAGACACAACTCAATTTCGGACTAGAGGAAAGTAAAAATCCGAACCAGTTCGATCCAACTGTAACGCCCCAAAACCCCCTTGGTTGACATTACATTCTAAAAACCATTCACCGCATGAGAGCATTAAGTAAATCCATCACGACGAAAGTTTCATTCATCCATCATTCATTTTTTAACAAAATATGGGCAGAGTCTCCTCTATTCGGAGAGTTCTACCCAAAACACAACTTGTACAATTCTACTGTAATGACCACACCGGGTCCATTTAACTACCATAAAATCAATCCATCCAATTTACATGTTATCCCAAAAGAATAGGCCAAGTTATGGCCTTTACATTCCCACAAAAGTACTATAATACACAGCGGAATTTATAAAATAAAAACTAGGCTATACAATTCTCCCAAAAGATTATCCAAGTCTATAACAAAAGAAAGGGGGGTCGCTCTAAGCATCCACCTCGGGATCCACGCTCCCTTCTATCGGAGTCTCCAAATATGTCGGCCCCTCGACTCCCAGCTCCTCGTCAAAGGCAAAATCTGAAAGGTGGGGAAGTAGGGGGGTGAGCACAAGGCTCTGTAGGAGGATCCTTCCAAACCCATTCAAGGTTTTGAAATCAAGTAAAACAGGTAGGTCACGTTTCGCACATACATATAAATGAATTTTAAAGTAAAGTAAGGACATTTTAAAGGAGATCTCAACTTTGTACACTAATAAGGACTTGAACGAGAATAAAACCACGTTTAATTGACAAACAATTTCCAACATAATCCACTCCACCATACACCATTTCCACAAGGTATCGCGGCATCCCATACTACCCGAAACTCTTGGAAAAATAATATTTGGTACAATGAACAAAAATTTCTATTTGGTACCACTCAAGTAGGTTGTCGCTTCTCATGAATCTATCCAACGATTCTACCTCGTTCACCCATTTCCACTAACAATCACAGACCAATTTAAGAAGGGC
>CAUOFW020000892.1:483567-502290 GCA_963454935.2 Ilex paraguariensis
AAAAAAAAATTAATATATTTATTTAGTTACCCTTATCAATCTTAAACACATCCAAAAAAAAAAATTAAGTTTGACTCAAAAGTCAATCCGTTCGAAACTCAAACTTCATGATTAATATTTCAACAATGATTCTAAGTTTTTATCCTCATTTTATTCATATTTGAAAAACTTTTAAGATATTAGTATTCTTATTTAATTTTAGTACAGGGTCTTACATAATTTAAATGTTCCAATGTAGCATGCTATATAGAAGAAGAATGAATAATATAAGCAGAATGTGTGGACTTTTTATTAATACTATCAAGATTGAGTTTAAACATCCCATCATTTGAATCACCTTTTCCAACAAAGATCCCACTATTAAAGGGTCATCTTATCAGACTCTAGAACGGATTTAAAGCCTTTCTTGCCGCAATGAAAACATAAGCATTCTTCTTGTTGGAATTGTTATTCTTCTTCAAATCAGAACCCTTTTGCACTTTGAGATGTTTATGAAATTTTTGATTTTTGTTATATTTCAGGCACACTGTTCACTTTAGAACTCCAATACATAGCATAACATTTTCTTTTTTCTTCTTCAATTCTCAAATGCTTTTGTATTTGTTCTGCATCGAAATCTTTTGCCATGTGTAGAAGTTTCTTCCTATAATCATTTTAAGTAGGAGGAAGTTTGGCAACAATCGCCCCTACTTGAATTGGCTTAGGAACTATGACTTTAACGTCACATAGTGTATTAACCAGAACTTGCAATTCATGCACTTGATCCATGAGGATATGCTATTAGCCATCTTAAACTTGAAATATTTTATTATTTCCTATGGGAACTACAACCATATATAGAGATCATACAATCGATCAAACAATGTTTAGAATATGGCTTCGACAGACAAATTTATCTTCCTTTCGCTTCTTTCATTCTTTCTTAACGTGATTAGTGTCTTTTGCTTTTTCTTTGGGATTTGATTGTAGCTTTGGATCCAATACATAAGCAATCTTTAGCGCAGTGAGAAGAAACATCATATTTTTCTTCTAGAGAGTAAAATTAGTTCCATCAAAATGATCCAATAATAGAGTCTTGATTCAAGACTTTGAACGTAGCACTTGATTTAGTAGTCATTGCAAATGTCACTTTTAAATTGTTGGAAATTGTGTTCGAGCATATTGAAAATAAAATTATAATCAAGGCTTTGAGGTACGTAAAATCATTTTTTTTAAAGTGATATTTGCCCATACTCGAAGAGTTTGCTAAAGGATTTTTGTCATATCACATCCAGGATAAAATAAAGTCTTGGGTGAATAACTGTAATTAGTAATATTAAAGAATTTTCAAAGAAATATTTTTGAATAATTTTCATTCTGAGAGAGAGAGAGAGAGAGAGAAAGACAGAGGAGAAGAGAGATGAGTTATATTAAACTCTAGTTTATCTGTAAATAAACTCTTAGACCCTATTTATAGACTCTTACTATCTTTTCTCAAAAATCACAACTCTTTGAATAGGTACATTTTTGTTAAAAGTAATAACCCTTCTATAGAAGTGTATTTTAGTTAATAGTCATCACTCTTTTAAAGTTGTATCTTTTCTTAAAACACATGACCCTTCTAAAGAGATATTTTTTTCCAAATGATCACATCCGTTCAATAGTGTCTCAATGGTAAAAACTATCCAAATAATAAATTTTCTTAATAGTCATTATTATTCAAAATAAATAAATTGTTCAATCAAATAATAAATAAAATCTCAACACTATTGTCAGTGAGTGATGATCATATAACGATAGTTCTATTTATTAAATATTTTAATAGTTAATAAATCTGACTGACAGCCGGGTCTCTTCAGCCAGCCACCATGATCCAACCAACAACCACCGTTCTGTCTAACCCAACCCACCATCCACCACCAGATCCACCCAACCACCACCCTTCCGCCACCTACTACGGCTCCAACTCCACCAACAGCGGCGACCGGCGAATGTGGTGAGTTGTGACTAACGATCGACGCAAGCATCCCTCGTCTCGGCTAATCGGTTCTGGTTATCCTTTCTACTATCAACTACATTGCACACAGGTGTTGTAACCATGGTCCATTCATTTACTTCGATGGGTGCTCTTCGTCCTCAACCGCCGTGAAACCCACCCAGTCGAACCTCCACTTGTGCAAATCTAGTACCTACCCATTTCACTTTCTTTAATTCATAATCTCACCGTGTTCCTTTTGTCTCTTTTCTTCTTACCCATAAGTTCTTTAACCACCATCCACTCACCTCACCTTTTCCACCACTTCCCGTCTGTCTCTTTCTCATCTCTGTCAACGGCTTTCAACCAATCTCTAACATACTTCACTTCACCTCATGTTTACACACTTTAACCACCACCTAAAAAGCTAATCCATAAACAACCCAACTACTCCATTAATGGAGCCCCTCAGTACAGGAGGAGCTACTTCAGATATCATAAATGATAGTGAGGTTAATGCCAAGGAAATATGTCCAACGTTGGAAGTAAGCAAGGCTACAAGCCATTGCAATGGATCTGGGCAACCGCAAGTCGGTGAGAAAAAAAGGGTGGTGACCCAGNTGTGTAGAAGTTTCTTCCTATAATCATTTTAAGTAGGAGGAAGTTTGGCAACAATCGCCCCTACTTGAATTGGCCTAGGAACTATGACTTTAATGTCACATAGTGTATTAACTAGAACTTGCAATTCATGCACCTGATCCATGAGGATATGTTATTAGCCATCTTAAGCTTGAAATATTTTATTATTAGAAATTTGTTTGTACTTTACTTGTCAGACATATATTTTTGTTCCAGTGCATTCCAGATTTCCTATGGGGACTACAACCATATATAGAGATCATACAATCGATCAAACAACGTTTAGAATATGACTTCGACAGACAAATTTATCTTTCTTTCGCTTCTTTCATTCTTTCTTAACGTGATTAGTATCTTCTGCTTTTTCTTTGGGAATTGATTGTAGCTTTGGATCTAATACATAAGCAATCTTTAGCGCAGTGAGAAGAAACATCATATTTTTCTTCTAGAGAGTAAAATTAGTTCCATCAAAATGATCCAATTTCACAGAGTCTTGATTCAAGACTTTGAACGTAGCACTTGATTTAGTAGTCATTGCGAATATCACTTTTAAATTGTTGGAAATTGTGTTCGAGCATATTGAAAATAAAATTATAATCAAGGCTTTGAGGTACGTAAGATCATTTTTTTTAAAGTGATATTTGCCCACACTCAAAGAGTTTGCTAAAGGATTTTTGTCATATCACATCCAGGATAAAATAAAGTCTTTGGATGAATAACTGTAATTAGTAATATTAAAGAATTTTCAAAAAAATATTTTTGAATAGTTTTCATTTTCAGAGAGAGAGAGAGAGAGAGAGACAGAAGGGAAGAGGGATGAGTTATATTAAACTCTAGTTTATCTGTAAATGAACTCTTAGGCCCTATTTATAGACTCTTATTATCTTTTCTTAAAAGACATGACCCTTTCTAAAGAGGTACTTTTATCCAAATGATCACATCTGTTCAATTGTGTCTTAATGGTAAAAACTATCCAAATAATAAATTTTCTTAATTGTCATTATTATTCAATAAATTGTTCAATCAAATAATAAATAAAATCTCAACACAATTGTCAGTGAGTGATGATCATATAACGATAGTTCTATGTATTAAATATTTTAGTAGTTAATAAATCTGACTGACAGCCAGGTCTCTTCAGCCAGCCACCATGATCCAACCAACAACCACCGTTCTGTCTAACCCAACCCACCATCCACCACCAGATCCACCCAACCACCACCCTTCCGCCACCTACTACGGCTCCAACTCCACCAACAGCGGCGACCGGCGAATGTGGTGAGTTGTGACTAACGATCGACGCAAGCATCCCTCGTCTCGGCTAATCGGTTCTGGTTATCCTTTCTACTATCAACTACATTGCACACAGGTGTTGTAACCATGGTCCATTCATTTACTTCGATGGGTGCTCTTCGTCCTCAACCGCCGTGAAACCCACCCAGTCGAACCTCCACTTGTGCAAATCTAGTACCTACCCATTTCACTTTCTTTAATTCATAATCTCACCGTGTTCCTTTTGTCTCTTTTCTTCTTACCCATAAGTTCTTTAACCACCATCCACTCACCTCACCTTTTCCACCATTTCCCGTCTGTCTCTTTCTCATCTCTGTCAACGGCTTTCAACCAATCTCTAACATACTTCACTTCACCTAATGTTTACACACTTTAACCACCACCCAAAAAGCTAATCCATAAACAACCCAACTACTCCATTAATGGAGCCCCCTCAGTACAGGAGAAGCTACTTCAGATATCATAAATGATAGTGAGGTTAATGCCATGGAAATATGTCCAACGTTGGAAGTAAGCAAGGCTACAAGCCATTGCAATGGATCTGGGCAACCGCAAGTCGGTGAGAAAAAAGGGTGGTGACCCTGGGAGAACAGAGGAGGCAGACAGGGGTCATCATTCCAGCCAAGGAGGTGAGGCCAAATCAACAACTCCTGAAGTCAGGGGGTAATCAACAACAGAGCAAGGTTTTACCCAAGGGTTATTGGAGCCAAAATTTGCAATCCGGAAACAAGGGAAACCAGCTGGATGGAGACCAGACCACAAACAAACAACAACAATTGATGAAACTTAAGTTTTACAAACCTAATATGAAGGATGATCGAATTGTTGTGGAGCCACCAAAGGAGATAAGCATACAAGGTAGCCTTGAATGGCAGAATTGCCTTGTAGGATACTTCATAGAGAAGAAGTTACCCTTCTCAACTGTCAACTACATTGCACACAAGGTGTGGGATAGAATGGGTCTGCTGGAGGTGTTTTCCATTGGAAATGGTTTTTACTTTTTCAAGTTCATGGATGACAAGGCTAGAACCGGGGTATTTGAAGCTGGACCATGGCTATTCTCAGGGAGACCCCTGATTTTGAAGAAATGGGCACCAGACCTGTTAATCACGAAGGAAGACCATTCAACCGTGCCACTTTGGGTCAAGCTGTTCAATATTCCATTACAATTTTGGAATGAGGGTGGATTTAGCCACATTGCTAGTGTAGTGGGCACCCCTTTGTATGCAGATACACTAACTTCTAGCAGGAAAAGGCTCAACTTTGCTAGAATATGCATTGAAGTGGATGCATCAAAGGAACTGGTGGAGGCATTTGATTTGAAATTCGAAGTGAATGGAAGGACTGAGATACTGGAAATAATGGTGGAATACCAATAGAGGCCTAAGGTATGTCACCATTGTAAGGTATTTGGACATAATGGAGCAATGTGCACAAAAAATGAAATGAGCCACCATCCAGTAAAGGAGGCCTCTAAGACACTAGGGAAACCATCAAGCAACAACGACAAAGGGAAGGCAATATTACACCCCATGACAGTGGTGGAACCTGTAATGTAGAATGGGGCAATTGAGGAAGGTGCAATGCTTATTGGGGAAGCTGTGGATTACCCAACAAGTCAACGGCGTAAAGAGATGGCCAGTACTAGCACTCTTCCCAATCCAGGAAATGAAAAACATTCAATTGAGCAGAGAGCAGTTGGAGAAGATCATGTAAGTGATTCTATCATCACCGCTATATATGACAATAATAATAATGTTAGTAAAAGGGTTAAATAGCCAGAACAACTTGTTCAATCCCCAAACAGATTTGAAAGTCTAAATTTGGAAGGGGGAGAAATCATAGTTGATTTATCATCAGCTAGAAAACTTGATAATGGTGGGAAAGACCTCAAAGCCAATGGACCTGAACCAGAAGTTGAAGTACATCTAGGAGTGGTGAAGAAAAAGAAAGTTAAAAAGAAAACCTCTAAGCAAGGGAAAGAAAGGGTGATGGAGCACCTAAACTCCAAAAAAAATCTCTTCTCATGTTAAAGTTGGCTTGATGGAATGTAAGAGGGCTGAAGAAAACCTGGAGACAAGAGGAAGTCATGAAATTGATTAATGAACAACAGTTGGATATGATTGGTCTTGTGGAGACCAAAATCAGGGGAATTAATAAAGAAGTTGCTATGAAAGCTGTGTTTAGACACTGGGAGTTCATGGACAACTATAATAGTCATACAAGAGGTAGGATATGGATTGGGTGGAATCCAAGCATCCTTAGGGTGAACAAGATTGCTGAAATAGAGCAAATCATTCATTGCTCTGTACATAATCAAGAGACAAGTGAGGATTTCTATGCATCTTTTGTACATGGGTCAAATGATGAGCAAGAGAGAAGGCTATTATGGAGAAACATTATCGGTCATGCTAGGATGTTCTCTTCCAACCCATGGACTGTCCTAGGGGATTTCAATGCCATTAGGAACACTCAAGAATCAATGGGTTGTTCAGGCAGGTGGAGTCAATCAAATGAAGACTTTGATGAATGTCTACAATAAGCAGAGTTAGAGGATATAAGATTTTCTGGCTGCTTTTTTACATGGTGTAATAACAGAATTGTGGAAGGGTGTATTGTCAGGAAGCTTGACAGGGTGCTCGTTAATGAAGCGTGGAACATTAATTTTCAACAATCAGAAGCAGTTTTTCTACTTGCAGGTACTTCTGACCATTCCATTCTCAAAATTGGACAAGAAAAAAGGAAAAGAAGGAGCCCCTTTAAGTTCTTTGACTTTATGGCGGAAAGGGAGGACTTTTTAACTACTGTGGAAGGGATTTGGAGGGAGCCCATTCAAGGAACACAACAGTTCCAGGTTAGCTGCAAACTCAAGAAACTTAAGGCCATTTTCAAATCTAGAAGTAAAGAGGTGGGAGAAGTCTCTGCAATTGCAAAGGAAGCTAAAGAGGCTTTGGAAAGGTGCCAAAGCAGATTAGCTCTCAATCCAATGGATTATAGCCTCAGAGTCCAAGAAAGACAACTTTTAGCTAGCTACTCCAATGCGGGTAGAAATGAAGAATCCTTTTTCAAACAGAAATCAAGAGTATTGTGGTTGAAGGAGGGAGACAAAAATACAACATAATTTTTCAAGACTATGACTAAGAGGAGGAACAGAAAGAAAATCCTGTCTCTCCAAACAGAAGATGGGGTCACAATCGAAGGAGACATAGCAGTGAAGAGGGAAATTGTGGAGTTCTATCAGCAACTGCTTGGAAGTAAAAGCCCTACTGCTAGTGGACAAGCAAGGAAAATTATTCTTTTCTCCATGGTGCATCAAAAACTTAATGAACAGCAGTTGGAAGACATGATAAGAGAGGTTTCTGCTGATGAGATAAGGGAGGTGTTTTTATCTTTCAATGACCAAAAAGCACCTGGACCTGATGGTTTCAATGCTTGCTTCTATAGGAAGGCTTGGCCAGTGATAGGAGGGGATGTTATAGGTGCAATTAGAGTTTTTTTCCACTGAGAACATGTTGGGAGAATTCAACAATACCATCATCACCTTGGTACCCAAGGTACAAAATCCCACAACTATGGGGGAGTTCAGGCCTATTTCGTGCTGCAATGTGATCTACAAAGCAATCTCCAAGATCATTGCTAATATANAAGCTGGACCATGGCTATTCTCAGGGAGACCCCTGATTTTGAAGAAATGGGCACCAGACCTGTTAATCACGAAGGAGGACCATTCAACCGTGCCACTTTGGGTCAAGCTGTTCAATATTCCATTGCAATTTTGGAATGAGGGTGGATTTAGCCACATTGCTAGTGTAGTGGGCACCCCTTTGTATGCAGATACACTAACTTCTAGCAGGAAAAGGCTCAACTTTGCTAGAATATGCATTGAAGTGGATGCATCAAAGGAACTGGTGGAGGCATTTGATTTGAAATTCGAAGTGAATGGAAGGACTGAGATACTGGAAATAATGGTGGAATACCAATAGAGGCCTAAGGTATGTCACCATTGTAAGGTATTTGGACATAATGGAGCAATGTGCACAAAAAATGAAATGAGCCACCATCCAGTAAAGGAGGCCTCTAAGACACTAGGGAAACCATCAAGCAACAACGACAAAGGGAAGGCAATATTACACCCCATGACAGTGGTGGAACCTGTAATGTAGAATGGGGCAATTGAGGAAGGTGCAATGCTTATTGGGGAAGCTGTGGATTACCCAACAAGTCAACGGCGTAAAGAGATGGCCAGTACTAGCACTCTTCCCAATCCAGGAAATGAAAAACATTCAATTGAGCAGAGAGCAGTTGGAGAAGATCATGTAAGTGATTCTATCATCACCGCTATATATGACAATAATAATAATGTTAGTAAAAGGGTTAAATAGCCAGAACAACTTGTTCAATCCCCAAACAGATTTGAAAGTCTAAATTTGGAAGGGGGAGAAATCATAGTTGATTTATCATCAGCTAGAAAACTTGATAATGGTGGGAAAGACCTCAAAGCCAATGGACCTGAACCAGAAGTTGAAGTACATCTAGGAGTGGTGAAGAAAAAGAAAGTTAAAAAGAAAACCTCTAAGCAAGGGAAAGAAAGGGTGATGGAGCACCTAAACTCCAAAAAAAATCTCTTCTCATGTTAAAGTTGGCTTGATGGAATGTAAGAGGGCTGAAGAAAACCTGGAGACAAGAGGAAGTCATGAAATTGATTAATGAACAACAGTTGGATATGATTGGTCTTGTGGAGACCAAAATCAGGGGAATTAATAAAGAAGTTGCTATGAAAGCTGTGTTTAGACACTGGGAGTTCATGGACAACTATAATAGTCATACAAGAGGTAGGATATGGATTGGGTGGAATCCAAGCATCCTTAGGGTGAACAAGATTGCTGAAATAGAGCAAATCATTCATTGCTCTGTACATAATCAAGAGACAAGTGAGGATTTCTATGCATCTTTTGTACATGGGTCAAATGATGAGCAAGAGAGAAGGCTATTATGGAGAAACATTATCGGTCATGCTAGGATGTTCTCTTCCAACCCATGGACTGTCCTAGGGGATTTCAATGCCATTAGGAACACTCAAGAATCAATGGGTTGTTCAGGCAGGTGGAGTCAATCAAATGAAGACTTTGATGAATGTCTACAATAAGCAGAGTTAGAGGATATAAGATTTTCTGGCTGCTTTTTTACATGGTGTAATAACAGAATTGTGGAAGGGTGTATTGTCAGGAAGCTTGACAGGGTGCTCGTTAATGAAGCGTGGAACATTAATTTTCAACAATCAGAAGCAGTTTTTCTACTTGCAGGTACTTCTGACCATTCCATTCTCAAAATTGGACAAGAAAAAAGGAAAAGAAGGAGCCCCTTTAAGTTCTTTGACTTTATGGCGGAAAGGGAGGACTTTTTAACTACTGTGGAAGGGATTTGGAGGGAGCCCATTCAAGGAACACAACAGTTCCAGGTTAGCTGCAAACTCAAGAAACTTAAGGCCATTTTCAAATCTAGAAGTAAAGAGGTGGGAGAAGTCTCTGCAATTGCAAAGGAAGCTAAAGAGGCTTTGGAAAGGTGCCAAAGCAGATTAGCTCTCAATCCAATGGATTATAGCCTCAGAGTCCAAGAAAGACAACTTTTAGCTAGCTACTCCAATGCGGGTAGAAATGAAGAATCCTTTTTCAAACAGAAATCAAGAGTATTGTGGTTGAAGGAGGGAGACAAAAATACAACATAATTTTTCAAGACTATGACTAAGAGGAGGAACAGAAAGAAAATCCTGTCTCTCCAAACAGAAGATGGGGTCACAATCGAAGGAGACATAGCAGTGAAGAGGGAAATTGTGGAGTTCTATCAGCAACTGCTTGGAAGTAAAAGCCCTACTGCTAGTGGACAAGCAAGGAAAATTATTCTTTTCTCCATGGTGCATCAAAAACTTAATGAACAGCAGTTGGAAGACATGATAAGAGAGGTTTCTGCTGATGAGATAAGGGAGGTGTTTTTATCTTTCAATGACCAAAAAGCACCTGGACCTGATGGTTTCAATGCTTGCTTCTATAGGAAGGCTTGGCCAGTGATAGGAGGGGATGTTATAGGTGCAATTAGAGTTTTTTTCCACTGAGAACATGTTGGGAGAATTCAACAATACCATCATCACCTTGGTACCCAAGGTACAAAATCCCACAACTATGGGGGAGTTCAGGCCTATTTCGTGCTGCAATGTGATCTACAAAGCAATCTCCAAGATCATTGCTAATATAATAAAAAAGTATTTGAATGGCATTATCAATCCTAGCCAGTCAGCCTTTATACCAGGGAGGAGGATCAATGATAACATTCTCTTGGCACAAGAGATTATGAGGGATTATCACAAGGAGAGGGGTTCACCTAGATGTACTGTAAAGGTTGATAAAGCTTTTGATACCATTGATTGGCAGGTNTGTATGCAGATACACTAACTTCTAGCAGGAAAAGGCTCAACTTTGCTAGAATATGCATTGAAGTGGATGCATCAAAGGAACTGGTGGAGGCATTTGATTTGAAATTCGAAGTGAATGGAAGGACTGAGATACTGGAAATAATGGTGGAATACCAATAGAGGCCTAAGGTATGTCACCATTGTAAGGTATTTGGACATAATGGAGCAATGTGCACAAAAAATGAAATGAGCCACCATCCAGTCAAGGAGGCCTCTAAGACACTAGGGAAACCATCAAGCAACAACGACAAAGGGAAGGCAATATTACACCCCATGACAGTGGTGGAACCTGTAATGTAGAATGGGGCAATTGAGGAAGGTGCAATGCTTATTGGGGAAGCTGTGGATTACCCAACAAGTCAACGGCGTAAAGAGATGGCCAGTACTAGCACTCTTCCCAATCCAGGAAATGAAAAACATTCAATTGAGCAGAGAGCAGTTGGAGAAGATCATGTAAGTGATTCTATCATCACCGCTATATATGACAATAATAATAATGTTAGTAAAAGGGTTAAATAGCCAGAACAACTTGTTCAATCCCCAAACAGATTTGAAAGTCTAAATTTGGAAGGGGGAGAAATCATAGTTGATTTATCATCAGCTAGAAAACTTGATAATGGTGGGAAAGACCTCAAAGCCAATGGACCTGAACCAGAAGTTGAAGTACATCTAGGAGTGGTGAAGAAAAAGAAAGTTAAAAAGAAAACCTCTAAGCAAGGGAAAGAAAGGGTGATGGAGCACCTAAACTCCAAAAAAAATCTCTTCTCATGTTAAAGTTGGCTTGATGGAATGTAAGAGGGCTGAAGAAAACCTGGAGACAAGAGGAAGTCATGAAATTGATTAATGAACAACAGTTGGATATGATTGGTCTTGTGGAGACCAAAATCAGGGGAATTAATAAAGAAGTTGCTATGAAAGCTGTGTTTAGACACTGGGAGTTCATGGACAACTATAATAGTCATACAAGAGGTAGGATATGGATTGGGTGGAATCCAAGCATCCTTAGGGTGAACAAGATTGCTGAAATAGAGCAAATCATTCATTGCTCTGTACATAATCAAGAGACAAGTGAGGATTTCTATGCATCTTTTGTACATGGGTCAAATGATGAGCAAGAGAGAAGGCTATTATGGAGAAACATTATCGGTCATGCTAGGATGTTCTCTTCCAACCCATGGACTGTCCTAGGGGATTTCAATGCCATTAGGAACACTCAAGAATCAATGGGTTGTTCAGGCAGGTGGAGTCAATCAAATGAAGACTTTGATGAATGTCTACAATAAGCAGAGTTAGAGGATATAAGATTTTCTGGCTGCTTTTTTACATGGTGTAATAACAGAATTGTGGAAGGGTGTATTGTCAGGAAGCTTGACAGGGTGCTCGTTAATGAAGCGTGGAACATTAATTTTCAACAATCAGAAGCAGTTTTTCTACTTGCAGGTACTTCTGACCATTCCATTCTCAAAATTGGACAAGAAAAAAGGAAAAGAAGGAGCCCCTTTAAGTTCTTTGACTTTATGGCGGAAAGGGAGGACTTTTTAACTACTGTGGAAGGGATTTGGAGGGAGCCCATTCAAGGAACACAACAGTTCCAGGTTAGCTGCAAACTCAAGAAACTTAAGGCCATTTTCAAATCTAGAAGTAAAGAGGTGGGAGAAGTCTCTGCAATTGCAAAGGAAGCTAAAGAGGCTTTGGAAAGGTGCCAAAGCAGATTAGCTCTCAATCCAATGGATTATAGCCTCAGAGTCCAAGAAAGACAACTTTTAGCTAGCTACTCCAATGCGGGTAGAAATGAAGAATCCTTTTTCAAACAGAAATCAAGAGTATTGTGGTTGAAGGAGGGAGACAAAAATACAACATAATTTTTCAAGACTATGACTAAGAGGAGGAACAGAAAGAAAATCCTGTCTCTCCAAACAGAAGATGGGGTCACAATCGAAGGAGACATAGCAGTGAAGAGGGAAATTGTGGAGTTCTATCAGCAACTGCTTGGAAGTAAAAGCCCTACTGCTAGTGGACAAGCAAGGAAAATTATTCTTTTCTCCATGGTGCATCAAAAACTTAATGAACAGCAGTTGGAAGACATGATAAGAGAGGTTTCTGCTGATGAGATAAGGGAGGTGTTTTTATCTTTCAATGACCAAAAAGCACCTGGACCTGATGGTTTCAATGCTTGCTTCTATAGGAAGGCTTGGCCAGTGATAGGAGGGGATGTTATAGGTGCAATTAGAGAGTTTTTTTCCACTGAGAACATGTTGGGAGAATTCAACAATACCATCATCACCTTGGTACCCAAGGTACAAAATCCCACAACTATGGGGGAGTTCAGGCCTATTTCGTGCTGCAATGTGATCTACAAAGCAATCTCCAAGATCATTGCTAATATAATAAAAAAGTATTTGAATGGCATTATCAATCCTAGCCAGTCAGCCTTTATACCAGGGAGGAGGATCAATGATAACATTCTCTTGGCACAAGAGATTATGAGGGATTATCACAAGGAGAGGGGTTCACCTAGATGTACTGTAAAGGTTGATAAAGCTTTTGATACCATTGATTGGCAGGTCATAATTGACACATTAGAAGCTTTCAATTTTCCTGCTAGAATGAGGAGCTCGATATTGTCTTGTATTGCTTTTCCTAAGTTCTCAGTGAACATTAATGGAGAACTTGAATGATTTTTTCCCAGTGCAAGGGGGCTAAGGCAGGGGGATCCTTTGTCCCCCTACCTATTTGTTTCGGCTATGGAGGTCCTCTCATTGTCAACAAATCAAAGAATCAGCTCCAACGCTTAGTTTAAGTTCCATTAGAGGTGCAAAAAGCTGAAGTTATGTCAACTCACATTTGCTGATGAGTTACTGATATTCTGTCATGGGGATATTCAATCTGCTATGACATTAACGGAGGCTTTAAACCAATTTCAATGGCTATCAGGATTACAAGCTAATCCCAAGAAGAGTTCTTTATTCATGGTAGTAGTTGATCCTCAAGACACGGAGCAAATTATTGATTTATTTGGCTTCCCTAAAGGCAACCTGCCCATCAGGTACTTGGGGATTCCTTTGATCTCCACCAGACTGAGGACTATTCATTGTCTCCCTCTTATCGAAAGAATTGAAAGCAGAGTCAAGAGCTAGACAAACAGGTTTCTTTCCTATGTAAGGAGGATGCAGCTGATAACATTTGTGCTCGGTAGTATCCACATTTTCTGGTCATCTCATCTTAGCTTACCAGTGCAAGTTTTGGATAAGGTTGAGTAGATAATGAGAGCTTTTCTATGGAAAGGGGTTGAGCTGACAACTTCTGGGGCAAAAGTAGCTTGGAATGAGATATGCAGACCAAAACATGAGGGAGGCCTGGGTATTAAATGTCTTAAGGAATGGAATGTTGCTCTCATGATGAGGTACCTGTGACTATTGTTCAATGATAAAGAGAGCCTATGGACCAAGTGGATCCATGCTTATCACCTGAAGGGCAGAAGCCTCTGGGTAGTAAAGGGCTCTAGCACTAGCTCATGGAACTGGCAAAACCTACTGAAAGCAAGGAGCCTGTTCAGACCACACCTTACCCATTTGATTGGGAATGGGGAAGCCACTAGTCTTTGGTATGATAATTGGCACCCAATGGGCCCCTCACAATGAATTGGGATCCCAGGATAATCGCAGATTCTAGACTACCCAGGGAAGCAAAAGTGAGTTGCATCATAACCAACAGCCAATGGCATTGGCCTAGGGCCNTGGGATCCCAGGATAATCGCAGATTCTAGACTACCCAGGGAAGCAAAAGTGAGTTGCATCATAACCAACAACCAATGGCATTGGCCTAGGGCCACTACTGCTGAAATCAAGGAAATAGCCAACTCAATGCCAGCATATGTTCCTAATCAAGCAAGAGAGGATAGGGTTAAATGGAATCCTAGTACAAGTGGGAAGTTCACAACTGGTTCTGCTTGGGTAACTGTCAGGAGCTCCAATCTAAAAGTGCCTTGGTTCAAGCTTGTGTGGTTTAAGCAGGCAATCCCTAGAATGAGTTTTATCATGTGGATGGCCATTAAAGGGAGATTGCGCACAAAAGATAGGATTCAATTATTCAATCCTAATATGGGAGTTGACTGCATTCTTTGTAGAGGGGCTACTGAGACTCATTCTCACTTGTTTTTTGACTGTTCTTATTCACAGATTATTTGGAATAAGCTTATGACTATGAGCTCTCAAGCTTGGCAATATAGATTCTGGACTGATTTTATTCCTTGGGCTGCTCTACTATGGAAAGGCAATTCCTTATTGACTATGTTAAAGAAATTATGCCTCCAAACTACTGTCTACTACCTATGGAGGGAGAGGAACAACAGGCTCTTCAGGAATCAATTCATGGACCATGATTCAACACTACATAGTATATTGATGGTCATTAGGGACAGAATGGCTTCACTAAGGTTTGATAATTGTCAACATAACCAACAGGTAGCAATGCAATGGCAGTTACCAACTCAATGCCTAAATGCATAGTGTTTGTGGCAAGGGAAATCTTTCCTTCCTATGGCGTGTGATCTTGGACTGCTATCTTGCAAATCAGTGGGTTAAGTGGCAGAATAGTACGAAAGCTTGCACTCTTAGGATCTCTTTGGCTTTTACTATTTTCTATCTATGGATGGAAAAATTTTACAGGCTGATTTTGAAGCTAGCTGCATCAATGATTTGAAGCTTACAAGGCTTGCCTCCATCCATCTTGGTTTGTAATTCTTGGGGAAGTACTGGCTCAAGGCCTATACTTCTCTCAGAATTCCTAACTTGAGATGGATTTCTGTTTTTGTTTTTCGATTTATATGCTTGGGGCTGCCTACTTGATGTTTGTTGCTGTTGTGTTGTGCTGGGCTGTTTTGCTTGCTGCTGTGTTGTGCTGGCTGCTGTGTTGTGCTGGGCTGTTTTGCTTGCTGCTTGATGTTTGTTACAGCTGTGTTATTGATGCTGATTTTTGCTATGGCAAGTCGTACTTGGTTCGATCTTGTATATTGGTGGTGTTTAAGGGGATTGTGTTTTGAGCCTCGGCTTTTTGGATTTTTTGATGTTTGTCTTTGAGTCCTGCGAGACTAGATTGTACATTTTGTGGGTGATTACCCTTGTATATCTGTTTTATTTTAATACACTTTACCTTCCAAAAAAAAGATAGTTGTTAATTTGAGCAATGTTGTATTGTGTTTGGGCTATACTATTTTAACTATGTATATAATATTAATCTACCCTACCCTGCTCTATACTGAACTTATTTATTAATTATGCCATATTTAGGTCAATTTGCATAACTCCTGATTTTGAAAACCCAAGAGCAAAACCTCTTTTCTCTCAGCCAAACCAACTATCACAGGTTTTGCATAAACAAAAAATTTACACACCTTATTTTGAAAAAATCACGTAAAATCTTCTCGAATTTACTAAGGATCTATACAATAGCTAATCAAAAAATAAAAATAAATAAAAAACACTATCTTAACTGAACTCATTAATTATTCGTATTTGATCTTAACCAAACTCATTTATTATTCATATTAGCGGGTCATATTATTTTTAAATTCATGCACAAAATTAGTGAAGCTTAACCACACTAATTTCATGTTAGTGTATATTGAGTCGGCATGAGTATTAAAAAATTATCACCTCTATTACTAGTGAATAAGTATGGTTAACATGAGCCTGTGTTGTACACTTTCCGAGATTACAAGTTTATTTTCACGCCTTTTGGCTGCATTTACTATGCCGTAATCCAAACTTGTCGTGTAACACTTTATTGAGCTTAAAGTTGTGATTAACCGGGAAGATAACAATGTGAGTTTCAACTCAAGAAGTAGACACCCAACTAATGGAACAAGATTGGGTCTTGGTTGTTGTAGAAAATGTAGGTGTCCATGGACTTGGTGGTGGGCTTATTATGATTTCATTTCGTGTGTCTTAAGTAACCTAAAACACTAAAAGGTGACTATATCACCAATTGATTAAAGGTGAAAACCAGTCACTTTTGATGCCCACTTCATCTATAAAGTCTATGCATCTCAAAAGCTATGTCCTTTCCAAACCTAACCCAATGGATTCATTGAGAATCTATTAATGGTCAAGTGTGATAAATGATAAAGATTGGATTTAGATTTCCTCTAATATTATTATTTTTTTAGTTATTTTCTGAGTAAATCAATGATCATCCATGGTTAATGAGTAAGTAAGTCAATGTATACTTGAATTCAAGATAAGTGATCTACTGAGGAAAAAAATGAAAAAAAATTATGAAATTTAAAAGTGATCACACTTTATAGAGATCATGTACCATAGTGAGTGAATCTCGAAGGAAAGAGATCTAACGACAATTCACATACAATGACAATCCACCAATCATCAATGAAATTGAAGGGGTTTGAAATTTGAAACACGCACCAATTAATCTTTAATGGGAATGAAGGGATTTGAACTTCGAAACACGCACGCAAAGTCGATTTTTACCTACTTAATTGTTCGGTCCTTAGTCTCTAGATCACCGCCATCAGTAGTTTTACAAATTTCGATCACAATGATATATATGCTATGTCAATTCCATCAGTTTATGATTTATTGGACCTTGGTATAAACAAAGAGGAAATGCTTTTCACCAGCCATTGAAGTGAGAAAAACAAAAGCAAAAAATTTTTGAATTCTTGTAGACGCAGACATATGCATGCATATGTTGAGGACAATCTTTGACAGGCCACCACACACTTTACACAATCTGATCTTTTTAATGATCTTTTAAGAGAAAAGAAACATCACCCACTAGATCACGTCAAAGGGCCTAGATTACCGTACCAAAAAATTAATTGTTAGTATCATATCACGAGTTTAGGATCAATTTTAATTTTTTTTCCCACTTGTAACTTGATCTCAAAGTGTGAACTTTTGGACCTTAAATAAATTATAACAAACTTCTATTTACTGGAAATTTGGATATTGTATTAAAGCCGGTGTCATAGTGTTAATATATATATACACACACAGTGCACGAGGCGGACCACAAGAGTATGTATAATTCTTTGTATGGATTCATGCTGTAAGCTTATGGGACAGAGAACCAAATCTTGGTCAGGGTCATCCAATCTCTGAAAGTGTATTAGATAAGGCATTAGGCACACATGGGAGGTGGACCTTTATTGTCACATATGCATGACAGTCTGCCAAATGTAATGTGATGTTGCAGTACAGGAGTCTCCAACTAGTTGGGCTCTTCTGATTTCATCTTGTCAGTCATTAGGAAAGGCAACAAAAATTGAAGGATATGACTATGCTACCAAACAAAAATGAGAGATATGATTTCTTCAGGAAACACTTACAAATATTACTCTCCAGATCTGAACAACTTTTTTTTCTTGTAAGAAAGATTTTGAAGCTTGTTTTATAGTTCCAATTTGATGTAAGGAACCACTGATTAACTACCACTTTCTTTCTTTTTTCCTTGCTTGACAATGGTTGACTACCATTTATCAGTTGAAAGTATCTGGAAACTGTTAGAATATTATTAATTAAGATCCTTAGTTAAATTGAATACTTTTTTATTACCATAAGGTGTTCAGGGTTATGGCGGCTACTCCATCGAGTTCAACGGTTGGCCACCATGACTTGAATTAAGTTAAAACATGTCCCTTAAATGACAAGGATGAGTAGTCCTTAGGGGGTGGGGAAGGGATTGAACGTTAAGCTGAATATTTATTAAGCTAGCTACTCTCCATAATTTTTACTTTTCCATATCACAAAATTCAATCAAATAGGAGTACTTGAATAATTCACAAGATCAACCTCTCTCATGTCTGGATGATTTGCCAAGAAGTATGAAGTGATGCATTTGAGGTATGATATTTCACCTTCCAGCAGGACTAATGAGTCATCAAGTTCAACTGCAACAATTGTCTATGAGAGTATTATGGGTTCAGTTACCGTACAAAAAATTTATTTAGTGCCATCAACTGCCAAATGGGAGAGAGAGAGAGAGAGAAGTCTTAACGACAAAGAAAAGGTCGCCTTAGACAATATAATTCAGTGAGGATTTTAGTCAAACTTAGGGTCCATATGGAAGCTTCTTCCAAAGATTTAAGGATGCAACTCATTAAAGGGTATTACATTTATAGTGGTTCTGCTGGATCGGTCATTGTCCACAAAAGATAAAGAAAAAGGCTTGTATGTATAGTGGCAAATCCAAGGGTGTGTGTATATGTCACTTGTCATTTTTGTTGCCTTACAAGTGATAGATTAGACAATGTATTATATTCTTGCGATTTGTATATACATATCATTTTCTCTGCAGACCCCAATGATATGTGTCCAAGCCCAATTATTTATTTATTTATTTTTTGTTTTTG
>CAUOFW020000892.1:502799-514492 GCA_963454935.2 Ilex paraguariensis
GGTGGGGGGGGGGGGGGAGGATGGGCTGAGGAAGGGCCAAACTCTTTTTGTTCGATAGAAGTTGAGCCGCAAGTACTTGAAGATATGGTATGCACATGCACAAGAGCAATTCTATAAAGTACTAATTCTCATACCTAACGTATTTGAATTATTAGATTAATTATGAGTTTTAAAGTTGAGTATGTCTATAAATCATGGGCAAATAATATTTTTCTATGCACATTGGCGGAACCGGCTTTGACTCCACTGACATTTGAGGAATACTTCGTTAAAGAAACTAAACTAAACTAAATTTGTAACATTGCCTTCTCTACAGTTTTTGAAGAATTGTATAGTGGTTCTACTCCCTTTTCTTTTTACTAAGTTAATAGCATAAGTGTGCCCTAATCTAGTAAAATAAATATTTTATTTTTAGATCAGTAAACCAGATGTAAAATGCTTCAATCTTTATATAGGTTGACTAAATGCAATACCTATTTTAATCAATTATGTTGAAGAAGAGATACCCTAGATCTTTCCTCACGATGAAACATGTAGGATCCTAGACATTACCTAGAGGGGAGGACCTAGGGAAGGGGTGGGGGGGAATCAATTACCAAACTACGGTGGTTTTAAAATTTTATTACCAAAATGCAGCTATTTTGAACTTATTTACCAATCTATGACAGTTTTTAAAGGCGGAATCAACAAATCCGACTTTAGGTGAAAACGAAATTACTAAGTACGACTTTATCTTGAAAACGGAATTACTAAGTATGACTTTGTTTGAAAGTGGAATTATAAAACTTGGTTTTAATAGGAAAAACGGTGCTTACCATTCCAATAAAAGCGAATGTATTAAACCCGCTTTAATTAAAAGGCGGATTTAATAAAAATGCTTTCATTAGAAAATGGACTTCTTGAAAATGCTTTCTAATGAAAGCGTGTTTAACACATCCGCTTTCATAGCCCAAAACATTTACATTAAATAATTAATAACTACGCTATCACACTTTTTGAACGCATTGAAAAATTATTTTTACCATATTGGAAAATGAAATTACAATATTGAAAAGTTATTCAACTTGCACACTGATAACAATAAAAAAGATAAAAACCCGAGTGAGACTATTTGTACGTAGTCCCACAAATTAAAATTTCATTCTCACCCCAATTAAACAATAAATAATAAAAATATTTAGTTCACCTTTTCAAATTTTCAAAAATTCTACCCATTGTACCCCCCACCTCCACCCCCACCCATACAAAACCTTAAATCCTAAACATTAAAAAACCCTACCCGCTAAAACTATTATTATACAAAAAGATAATAACAATCGTCCCCCCTAATCCCAACCAAAAAACCCTAAACCAGGGGGACATATATTTTATTTCTTTTGCTATAAAAACATTACAAAAAAGTATTCAAAATGAAGAGACGTTATGTCTTTTACTGAAATAGAACTATAAGATTTTATTTTAAACGACATAATATTGACATATTAGTTAAAATATTTCTAATGGCGATCATATTTTGAACAGCATAGTGATGTGCCATGTAAGCAAAGATTAGGAGGGAGAAATTTTGCACAATGATCTTCATCACTTGATTCTTCAAAATCTGAAAGTTCATTGTCAGAAGCTAATGATTGACCGGAAAGTATTGCATTAACAGGCTCTACAGGGTCTAAATGTTCAATCTTTGCCTTTGTAATAAGGTGAAATCTATTTAGCCATTGTTCCATCTGATCATTATCAAAAGCCAGTGTTGCAATTATATTATGGTAGTTATCCGTGCACCATTCCACATACGTTTCAGTTGAACGTGCCTGTGACACTCGTAATCCATGACAATGACAATATACTTCAAGTTGACAACGCTTGAAGTAAGATTTCAACCAACTTGGTTTCAGTAGGTGATAATAAAACTCTAGAGGCAGAACAAAGGTTGCAGGTCCAATCATCACATGGCCGATTTCGGTGAAAGGGTTATGAATGTTGATTGGCTTATTCTTAAATGAACATAATTTTTCATACCATGTTACTCTAGTGGGATCTGGGTAATTACCGGGTTCTAGCGAACTGAATGAAGAAAATATTTCATTATGGCAGTGGTTGGATGGGAATGAGTCATCGTTAGGTTGGCCTGAAGACCTATTTGGTGATGTTGTTGACATTATGGTTTAAGTATGGTTTACACTACAGTTTATGTAGCTGTATTTAAAGAGGAACGTAACTTATTGTACTATTACATTCATTGAACTGAGTAATAAAATATTGCAGTGAAGATACAATGAACAATGATAGCAACTAGACACTGATGCAATGACGAGTGAAAAATAATAGCGACTAGACATTGATACCGTGTTGTGCTAAAATAGACGCTGATGATATAACAATGACAACTTTGTACAAACAGTCTTGTTTTAAATCACCACTGACGACTAAACACTGATAGTGAAGGGCTGCGTTTAGTGATGAAACAAATCAGAAGTGTTGCACGAGTAGTCAAACCATCATATTTAGAAAAACAATTTAGGCACAACTAGTTAAATAGTTACCCTAACTGCCATCAGAATATCAATATAAATTGGTTGTGTGTGTTGCTCTCTTACCATACTTATCAACTGCAAAAACGAGTTATAGTCCACGCTTAGTGTTTGAAACTATGGGATATCATTGGGCGTTAGAGGATGAATTCTTCTATCCTATAAATCCTCATTTACGTTTCTCTCAAAGGTCAGTGAATAGAATGTAGGAGGAATGACAATATCGTTTGAATGAGAGAGAAGTTCTAAGTGAAGATTTATGCATTTGTAACATACCTAGGCTGTGACAAATTGCCATTAATTTGCCTATTGAGACACCACAAGAGTTGGAAGGTGCATTGCGGTACATTCATGCTAAAAACAACCGTATGGCAATACGACAAACTTGGTACAATCTCCGTTGAATTGCAGGCGACTGTGCTACAGAAGGTTTGGTTGAGGAAGCACGTTTGTGCCTATAGTTGTTTATAGAAGTAGGAAGTGTTTCTAACGTTGAAATTTTGGACAAAGAAAGTTTCCCATGATGAAGATTTCTTTATCAATAAACATTCATGCATATGTTGGTTTATCCGCTACGTGTTGTAATAATGTGTGTCGTTTGTTATAATCATGCTTATATGTTTGTACTACTGTGTTGTTGTAGTTTATCTATATTGTCATTATGCATTGTCATTAGTTTATGTTTATTTGTATTGTAATTATGCAGTGCTAAAATATAATTTACCATATTTTTGTCTTATTTTATCTTATCCATTGAAGTGGAGAACAACGCTAAACATAACAATGCATACAATATATAGAAAATACATATACATTTGCAAACAAAAGAAACCACATGTTGGAATAAAGTATGTATTCTAAATACTAACTTTAAACATAACAAATTTTAAAAAATTTCGGCTAAGTTTCCCTTAAAACTCTGACATACCAAAATAATTTTGCCCTGTATGCACAATATCAAAACAACAATAATCACAACAACACAACCATAATGACATATGCACCACAACTACCATCACCAACACCCAACCACAACTACCACCAACAACACCCAACCACAACATCACAAACACTCCCCCACACAACGAACAATAATACATAGAAACTACGCTATAATATACATGTCAAAATAAATGTCAAAAAATGATTAATCATGACAACACTAAGTGCCACAAGACGGCTTCTTCTTGAGCCGTTTCGGACGCCTATCCTCTAACTGTGATGGTTCGCCATCAATCACCTGTGACTTTGGATCCCCAACTGGAATACTATCTCTGGCTCTGCCTCGACCACCTCATCCTCTACCATCGCGGCCTCTAACACCTCCAAATCTGCCACCTCAACCTCGACCTCGAACTAATAAAATTAGATGGGCTAGTGGAGTTGTAGCACATTGTTGTGACCTATGTACAACTACGGGAGTCTTAGCAAGTCCTATACCATGACTCTACATGACCTCATCTGATGTCTGTGAAATTTGAACATCTCTCAAAAGTGACATCATCAATGCATCATGACATATAGGCTAGCTGGGTAATAAGATTCTTGAAGCATCTGATGTGCATGTGTCTGGTCCTGCCATGGGGGAAATATTCCCTACGAGGTACTCAGATGGTATGGAGGTCTCGGTCAATGGTGGTGGATGGGGTGTAGTATGTGTTGATGTATGGTGGGGACTCGATATGGATGGTGTCTCTGCACGTACCACAAACGGTGTCTATGGATGCTGAGATCCACTAGGTCTTGTGGTAGGCTCAGCTACATTCGAATCTAGTACTGCGTCGACACCGACATGTACCCGAATATCTGGTTGATGATGTGGACGTCTCTATCACCGTATAACAATATCATGAGATCGTGTAGGAACATCGGGCGGTGCACGCGGTGTAGTGTGTGGTATATGTAGAGGCTTAGTGTGGACGGTATGATGGAGAAGATGGTCCTCTCGAACCGCCTCGAGGCAAGTGGAGCTAAGAGATTGGGCGGTCTGTAGTGCTTGTGTATGTGTTGCATCCGTACCATCCGTAAGGGCATCTTCTTCAATTTGGTGAATCTGAACAAGTGTATGCTCCTGTAAATGTAAAAAGTACATACATTAGGATCATATAAATTATGTATTTGTAAATCATGAATATAATGACAAATGTATTTAGCTATTATCTTACCAATATGTCGACTATGCTACCCATAGGCTGGAATCCGATATGTGGAGTATCTTTAGAAGGTCCGATCAATCGTCTAGTGATATGACCGTACCAAACCATGTACGCACGAAAACTCATATCGNCTTGAGCCGTTTCGGACGCCTATCCTCTAACTGTGATGGTTCGCCATCAATCACCTGTGACTTTGGATCCCCAACTGGAATACTATCTCTGGCTCTGCCTCGACCACCTCATCCTCTACCATCGCGGCCTCTAACACCTCCAAATCTGCCACCTCAACCTCAACCTCGAACTAATAAAATTAGATGGGCTAGTGGAGTTGTAGCACATTGTTGTGACCTATGTACAACTACGGGAGTCTTAGCAAGTCCTATAACATGACCCTACATGACCTCATCTGATGTCTGTGAAATTTGAACATCTCTCAAAAGTGACATCATCAATGCATCATGACAGATAGGCTAGCTGGGTAATAAGATTCTTGAAGCATCTGATGTGCATGTGTCTGGTCCTGCCATGGGGGAAATATTCCCTACGAGGTACTCAGATGGTATGGAGGTCTCGGTCAATGGTGGTGGATGGGGTGTAGTATGTGTTGATGTATGGTGGGGACTTGATATGGATGGTGTCTCTGCACGTACCACATACGGTGTCTATGGATGTTGAGATCCACTAGGTCTTGTGGTAGGCTCAGCTACATTTGAATCTGGTACTGCGTCAACACCGACATGTACCCGAATATCTGGTTGATGATGTGGACGTCTCTATCACCGTATAACAATATCATGAGATCGTGTAGGCACATCGGGTGNTGATGATGTGGACGTCTCTATCACCGTATAACAATATCATGAGATCGTGTAGGAACATCGGGCGGTGCACGCGGTGTAGTGTGTGGTATATGTAGAGGCTTAGTGTGGACGGTATGATGGAGAAGATGGTCCTCTCGAACCGCCTCGAGGCAAGTGGAGCTAAGAGGTTGGGTGGTCTGTAGTGCTTGTGTATGTGTTGCATCCGTACCATCCGTAAGGGCATCTTCTTCAATTTGGTGAATCTGAACAAGTGTATGCTCCTGTAAATGTAAAAAGTACATACATTAGGATCATATAAATTATGTATTTGTAAATCATGAATATAATGACAAATGCATTTAGCTATTATCTTACCAATATGTCGACTATGCTACCCATAGGCTGGAATCCGATATGTGGAGTATCTTTAGAAGGTCCGATCAATCGTCTAGTGATACGACCGTACCAAACCATGTACGCACAAAAACTCATATCGCTCACAGTTGTATGTGCCTCCCCCTCGACAAGATGCTCTCGTCGATGGGTCCAGGCGTCTACAGACGATTGATGTACAATACTCCAATTATAACCACTTTTGTCGCGTCAATCAGTAGCATGAAAAGCAGACCCAGTGTCGCATGGCTAAGGGATACCCTGTCTAAAATCGAACTGGCGCATGACACGATCAGGAAAATGCCACTCTACTAATGCAAAGCATATCAGTGGTGCACGTGCCATCCATAAGTCGCTCCCAATAGTGCAATATGCCGGTAAGTCTACTATGACCTCTGCAATATATGGTATCCACACCATTTACAGCAAAACAAATACTCAATTTACATGTAAGTGTAAATAGTGTTTGACATTATAATATAGTCTACGTTGGTGTACAAAATGAACCTACTCATAGTGCATCAGGTCTAGCTGATCTCTATAATGTCTGAGGACATGTCTTGGATTGTGTACATACGATGTCATATGCACATTCCACCTGCAACACATAAAATAATTCATTTCGATCATTGTTGCAAAAGTACTTTAATGAGCTCAACTATTAATTCATTGTTACACACCTACACCCTAACGGACTCATAGGTAATGGATTATGATGGGTAGGCATCTACTCCGCAGTAGCTGGTACCTCTGCAGCAATCCCAACATCAGGTCCCTCTAGCACGGGAAACAAATTGGGTATATCTGCCGCTGCTACTTGATAAGTTAGTACTCTCTCAAGATGGATATGCGTAAGTCGCTCCCATGCCCATAACTATTCAATTAAATGTAAAATATTACTTACTTGTCCTTCAATTTAACGTAACTTGTAATTAAAAGTAAATGCAATAGTACCTGTAATATAACTAGTTGTCCTACAATGTTTGATGCGTCTGGGGCATTGAAGCCCACAAGATCCGAGACTATGGGGATCTAGTTGATAGAGCTGCACTGGTGGAGCGAGACATAGAGAACAACCAGTGGCGACAAAACTTCATGAGGGGAGGTTCGATTAGGACCAGTGTTAGTAGTAGTTGAGGGTAGAGGGCGACATCATACCGTCACCCAGATCAGGTGGCCGGACAGAGGCTTCAGACAACCCAAGAAGTTGGAGGCGCACTTGAGAGAGTAGACACTAACCCACGTCAATGCTTCGCACGAGAGGTGTCGGGCACTTCAGAAATAACTGCCCATCTCTTCCCCCAAGAACTAATCAAGCAACTGGGCAAGTAAATACAAACAAGCCACCACCACCAAAGCAACTACAACAGAGACCATTAGAAGCTTAGGTCCCCGACGGCGCCAATCAAGGGAGAGTGTTCGCTTTGACTCAGCCGGAGGAAGATGCTTCCAACGCCGTTGTGGAAGGTATTGTTCTTCTCTACAATTCCTAGGCCCAAATTTTATTTGATCCCGGTGCTACACATTCATTCATACGCACTACATATGCTTTGAGTTTGGGATTGGACTTTAGGAAGCTAGAACATGCCTTGAGTATTGACCTTCCTACAGGAGAACTGTTGGATGCTAGAAGGGTGTGTGCTTCGAATTGGGGAGAAAAAATTAATCGTAGATTTGGTTGTGTTAGACATGAAGGGGTATGATATAATATTTGGGATGAACTTGTTGTCTACCTTCCGTGCAGTAATGGATTGTTTTCGTAAATGGATTTCATTTCAGTTACCAGAAGGTGTAACTTTCAGTTTCAGTAATGATCGAAGTTCTTTCCATCCATTTCTTACTATGGGTAGTAGATTCTTGAAAGCTAAGGCAGGGAATAATTTGAGTTTCTTGGCCAGCTTAATGGGTGATGATCATGATAAATTCCAACCCGACGTGGTATTGATTGTGTCAAATTTTCCGGATGTCTTCCTAGATGAACTATCCAGGTTACCCCCATAGAGAGAGATTGGGTTTAAGATTGATCTCTATCCGGAAACCGAACCCATATCCATTGCNCTTCCTAGATGAACTATCCAGGTTACCCCCATAGAGAGAGATTGAGTTTAAGATTGATCTCTATCCGGAAACCGAACTCATATCCATTGCCCCATATTGGATGGCACCTTTGGAGTTAAAGGAGCTAAGGAAACAATTGGACCAACTTTTGGCTATTGGGTTTATCTGTTTAAGCATTTCACCTAAGATGAGATTTATGAAACTTACTGTTGAAGTTACTGCGGACATGTCGTCATAAGCAAAATTGATGGTATGCATACGGTGTTTGCCAGCCAGAACCATGAGCAGCCACTGATTGACTTATACCATGATGGCGGTTAGATAACAGGCATATGCCCGGACGGTCACCCACAACATCGTGTCTTAGTCTCTGAAGAAACCAACCCCATGTATCTATATTTTCCTCATACACGATTGCAAAGGCTAGAGGATAAATTTGATGATTTCCATCAAGGCCTGTAGTAATTAACAACTTTCCCTTGTACTTCCTATACACGAATGTGGCATCAATGCTTATAAGTGGATGACAGTGTCAAAATCCGTCAATACACAGTTTAAATGCCCAAAAGACTCTGTCAAAGATAGCCGTCCCATTTCCAAGATCGGCCAACAGTCATTTGACTATTGTGCCCCGATTATACTTTTGTAGTGCATCAAGAAATTTCAGCAAGATTGAATATGATTCATCCCAGTCACCAAAAATCGTAGATATCGCGCGTTGTTTTGCTTTTCATGCTATCTTGTTCGAAANGTTTTTAACTTTATACAATGCTGAGGCTTTCCATTGTACGATAAACAACCGTTATTGTATATAATATTACTTCCCCAATAGCACATTACTGTGGCTCGTCTCCTTGACATTTTATTCCTTCAATGAAAAATATAAGATCAAATAATTTCCATCTTTTAATTACAGGATTATATTGTATGACATATTTTACTTTTAAACCTATTAGCATGCTTAAAAAATGAAATCATAAGTGGTTACTTTCAAAATTTCCTACAGTGTAAGTACCTCTGAGCTGCTATGTTTAACATGCTCGAAAGTTCCAATCCAACTTCTCTTACTCATATGTCTAGTGCAGTGCTCCAGAAAATTAACAAATAGTTCAAAAAAAGTCTAGTGCCACAGTGATCACATATGATATTTAAAGAAAAGTGGTAATCTAGTTTTATTTTTTTCATATGGTTTATTCCATAAAGCTTCACTGCCTTAGCTAGATTGATGCAAACAACTCAGGTTAATTAGTTGTATATGTAGCCAATACTGCAAGAAATAGCACCAATAGAAGATAGACAAAATAAAAAACACATTTAGGTGGTTTGAACATGTTCGTAGAAGATTTATTATTGGACCAATGTGCAAAAGTGATGTGATACTTTTTGATGGTACTGCAAGGTATGGAGGAAGACTAAAATCAACTCTAAAATGAGATCATTAAATTCATATGACATCGTTGTGATTTTAGAGGAAAATATAGTCTCGATGGAGCACAATAACGAAACATGACCCTAGATAGTTAGGACAAATTTTAGTTCACCTGAGTTGAGGTGAGACTACAAGAAGACTAATAATATTTTGTCACTTAAGTTTTTTTTTTCAACCAAGGGATGGAAAGCTGAGACTATGTGTAACATTTGATCTTTAATAACCATGGATCAAAACTTTTCAAAACTAATAGAGTGACAAGGAGAGTTATGGCGGAGTGCGTTAGATCAGCACCACAAATCCAATGAAAGTGCTATTCAAAGTTGCAAGTTAAATGTCAGATATGCATAAATGGAAAGGCCCTCAACTCTTTAACAAAAGTCATGGGTAGCAAGAAGGTTAAAACATAATTTTCTGTGCATAATTGAACTTAATTGCGCCTGGATAAATATGCCATTCCCAAATGTTCTTTTTAAACTCAAACACGTGGAACAAAATTGAGAATAGGGTTGGGTATCTTTTCTCCAATTGTCCTTTTTTTGGGGTTAACTTTCATGAATCCTTTTCCTACAATAAAATGTTGTATCCTGATTGAATTTTTTCAAAAATTATGGCAAAAAAGGTTGTATAGGAATGTTTCTGGTCCTTTTTTGTTTGTGTAGGAGGTGACTGGATACAAGTGAAGACAATGTCTAGAGCAATGCATGCTTTTCTATTAGGCACCAGCTGATTAGTCATCAAAGGTATTGTTTGATACCTATATTCTTTGGCTGGTTATGTTTGTATAGGAATCTAAGGTGAGTGAACCTATTGGGATCGTTCAGGAGGAAACCTACTTAACATTTATGTTCTACTTGACTGTTGACAGTTTGGCAGGTTATATGTTGTAGTTGACAGCTTACACTACTAAACATTTTGTATGCTATTAGGATTGTTCAAGAGGAAACCCCATTGTTACAAGCTTTGTTTTAATCTATGGATAGATAGGCAAACGATTGTGTGCCATATTAAAACAATAATTTCAGACCATAAAAAAAAAAACTACTTGTGGAGAAATTTCAGACCAAAATTCAGGATTGGTGTGTGCCATATGAAAAATATAAATTCAAACCAAAATTCAACTATGTGGACAGATTTATCAAAATCCACAATAAAAACAAATTTAGACCAAACAAAAGAAATAAATTTGGCTATTATCTTGAAACTGTAAGGGGCATTTCAAAATTCAATAATTTAAATTAGATCCATTGTAACACTTTCACCAAATTTCAAATATGGAACAGAAGCATAGATCAAAATAACTAATGCAAAAAAACAAAATTTAATCCGAAAAATAGCATTCAGTAATTTTCTGAATAATACCTTCGCATGGTAACCATTCAATCCTCAAAATACCTTCACACAGTAACTTACTGAAGTAAGTATGCAGTTCTGAATTTCTGATGCAGTAAGGATGCAGTAAGAGCAAGCAACAATATGAGGATTTTTAAGATACACTTGGGGATTTATGAATTCAACAGTGATGGGGATTGGACAATGGGGATTTTCTTTTCTAAACTTAGTAATTTCCTGAATTAGAGAATCAATTGTAGGGTACCTGGTTATATAAAATGTCTTCAACACGTGAAGCCTTGTCTTCTCCTTGCTTCAGACCTAGCCCACGGGTGTGCACCAGTCCACTGCACGATTTGACAAAGACTGAGTAAGCTAGGCCTATTAACAATCTCATCACTGCAATTAGGGCTCAATAGCAAGTAAGGCGAATCCCACATTTTGAATCTTGCAGAAGATCAGTTGTCTTCTTCGTACAACCTTAGGGCTATGGTTAGTTAGGGTTTGTGCATTTTAAGGGCTGAGCATAGGGGAGGCGAAAGCAAGCATAAGAGGAAGTGGTGCTTGACAAATTTTCTTGTTGTTTCCTAACCTATAAACATCACCTTTTAGCATGTATAGTATATGAATAAAGGGGAATGTCACTCTCCTAGGGATGATGTCAAAAGAAAGGGCAACGGAATGGTGGATGAATGAGATTTCAAATGTGAGTATGTGTGAACAAAAGTTCTCCCCAAACGGAAGGAGACTTTCACGACCGTGTTTTACTTGGTGGTATTCCAAGGTCGTTTCCACGGGGAAGGAAGTAAACCGAGGGGAGGTGATTTTGGGAGAAAGAAAGTGTAAAATCTTTGATTGTTGGAAGTTGTTTGGTGAAGTTGTTTTGATGCTAGTAAAATGAGAAACAAATGTTGGCAAATCCAAGAGGTCACTCCAATAGGAATACCGTCTCAACTCGAAACCCTCCTCCAATAGAGCATGAATGAACGATTGATTC
>CAUOFW020000892.1:555482-567118 GCA_963454935.2 Ilex paraguariensis
TCCCCTCGGTTTACTTCCTTCCCCGTGGAAACGACCTTGGAATACCACCAAGTAAAACACGATCCGCGAAAGTCTCCTTGCGCTTGGGGAGCACTTTTGTTCACACATACTCACATTTGAAATCTCATTCATCCACCATTCCGTTGCCCTTTCTTTTGACATCATCCCTAGGAGAGTGACACTCCCCTTTATTCATATACTATACATGCTTAAAGCTGATGTTTATAGGTTAGGAAACAACAAGGAAATTTGTCAAGCAGTAATCCATAACTTACAACTCCCATATAAGACCTAATTCCTAGGTTCTGATACCAAACCTGTAACGCCCCAAAATTCTCCCTTGGACGATATTACTATCTAAAACTATTCATATGATGAGAGCAACTAAATGAACTTCATAAATAAAGAGAATTTCATTCATCATCCACAATATATACAATATCATCCAAAACAAATGCCCAAGTATGGCAATTACCTCTCAATAATCAACTATTATCTTGCAGTGGAATAACAAAAATATTAGACTTTACATTGTCTCAAAATGAATTTTCTAGTCTAGAACATAAGCGAATATAGTTTTAAACGTCCACCTCGAGATCCACATTCTCATCTATTGGAGCTTTCCAATGTATGGACTCATCAACTTTGAGCTCCTCCCCTAGACCATAATCTGAAAAAGATATTGTTTATAGGGGGTGAGCACTAAGCTTTATAGGAAAATCCTCTCAAACTCGAACAAGGTTTCGAAAGCATATAAAATAGTCGGTTTCATTTTACAAATACCATATATATAGCTTTTTGAAAGAAAACAGGGACATTTCAGTGGATCTCAAGTTTTCACAATAACAATAATTAAATGACAAATAAAACCAACTCTGAAAAATAACAATTCCAACAAGTTACCATTTCCACAATAAAACATAACCAACCATTTTCACAATAAAAAATATCCCACAATGTATATCAAATCACAACTTGTATTTGTATCTCTGGTATGATGCATGACATCGCATAAATAAACACATCAAGAATATCCTAGCCCACAAATACACACCTCAATCCTCGCAAGGATATCCAACTTTAGGAAGGGCGTGTACCAACACATTGTGAGTGACGAATCCAACCCAGGAATAGTATACTAACCTTCAGCCTCGATACCACGTAAACAAATAGTGGTTTGGTCCTCGCAAGACACCAACCTCACTACGAGTGGTAGAAAAAATTCAAACTCGCACGGAGTAAGAAACGTATATNCCTAGCAAGCACATCTCTTCCTTCAATCTAGGACTTAGTATCCTAGTGCGATTCTACCTCGAATAACTAGGAGCTAGTGCTAAGGACTAAGAATCTCAACTCCAAACTTCTGGGACCTAGTGATGAGGTTGAGTCAATCAATCTAGAGTTCGAGTTCCTTTGGGACACATCTCCCTACCACTATAAATAAAGGCCTCGGGTATCAAGTAATGTATTCAATCCTAGCCTATTTATTCAATACTTCTCTCTGACGTGCGATCTAACTTAAGCATCGGAGTCCTTTTGACAACCTTTNTACCATTTTTTTTGTTTCATACTGAGCACTAGAGTTTTGAAATCAAGAACAAAGGAAAAATCTATTTCTCTTGAAAACTAGGGTTTTAATACAAGAAAAGAGATTTCATGGTTGCCCAACCATAGCTTTNTCCACGAATCTTTTTCACCACCTTCTCCATCCGTACAAGGTGGTTATTCTTTGTGTGAAATTATTCCCGCACAGCCTTGCACGTGTAGAGTTCAAAGCTTCAACTTTTTGCCCTTACTGACTTTTGTATAAATAATACATATATGGTGTTCAAACATCATGATTCCCTCTAATTGTATTTGTTGTCACACTTGAACTCATAATTATTTTTTTTTGGTATTCCCAAGTGAATTATTCTCGGTCATAATTTGTCCTTTTAAAATAAATTTCTATTTCCGCCCTTGCATAAANTTTTTTTAAAACATGGTAATATTTGCAAGAATATCAAAAATCAAAGATTTTCTAACGTATAAATAGGATTTAGAGTCAAAACATACATAGATATGAACTTTAGCCTCAATGAAAGAGAATAGAAAGAAACCCCTACCATGCTTCCTTTGATTTTGTGTGAGAACTAGAAGATTTGATCTTCCCCAACTTGAATCCACACTTTAATCTCTTGTTTTTCCCTTTCTTTCTTCCTCTCTAAGCCTCTCTAGTGGTTAGCATTAGTGAAAATGGGAGCAAAATTGGAGAAAGCACCAAAATAGGTCTGGGACGTGAAGCCCCGGCTTGGCCCGTCCAGACGTGTGTTTCTTACCGTCCGGATGCGTGTTTCTGTGCCCAACATTTTGTGAAACGCGTCTGGACGAGTGTCTATTCCCGTCCGGACGCGGGTGACAGAATACCCTCAACTTCCTGATTAATTTTGACCTATTTAGAAGCCGATTCAGAAAATGTTCGTGAATTTGCCACCTCTCCGAGCATCAGACGCCTTAACTCGTGGGGACCTTTTCGCTTTAATCAGAACGAGGGGCACATGTGTTAGAAAACTCAAACCACTACCACCAAGAAACTTCACCATGATCTCAGGAATCAAGAATGACATCACTTTCAGGCTATGGAATGTCCTTTCGAAGTTGGATTTGACCCATTAATCCGACTGCATTGAGAGCCCCTCCCCTACCATCTCCAAAGGACTTGTTCTTCACTCTTGTATATTTCTTCTTGATTTTGTCCAGGATCCCAGAGTAATGATCACATATGAGATTTTTCACTTGCTCCTCTATCTCAGCATTCTCCCTCTTAGCCTTAGCAAGTTTCCATTGAAGCTTGTCAGCTAGAATATCTACCTTAACCTCCTTCTTCAAGAAGACATTTCTACTCTAGAGTCTTTAAGTTGCTTCTCAAGCATTTTAGCCTCGACCCTATCAAACTCGAGTTAACTCTCGAACAACTCTTATCGCTCGACTAGTTCATAAGTAAATTAAGTCCCCTGTAAGAGCATCAATGAATGTTTTTCCTTTCCCTCTATCAACCAAGCGCCAACCTATGAACCAAGTGAAGGAACACAAAGGGAAATAAGTAAAGAAGATAAGAGAGAGAAGAAAGCCCTAAGCTCCTTAGGCAATTGATGCCCTAGCTTCCTAGGCAAAAGAAGTCCAAACTCTTCAAAAACATGCCTTAATTAATTTGATCAATTAAAAGAGGCATGGGGGGACAATTATGGGGACCAAGCACATACTACCGATCAGCACTTGCATGGACCAAGCATGTGCTATCGGTCGGCAATTGCAAGGACCAAGCGCCACTGCCACTTCGCAGCCTCTTGGGTGAGAACCTGCCAGTCGGTACCAGTCCACGAAGGATCCTTACATTAGCCTACTTGCAACCACTAAGCCTCAACTACTCAACTACCTCCTTGCTACTTGAGTTGCTATGAGCTCGCTTGTCCACCTTCACTAGAAGACTCCTACATAGCTAAGGACCAACCAAGGACTTAGAGTCCTAGTCCAACTTTACTCCGAGTATCAAGGGAATAGTGATAAGGCTAACAACACCTCCTAGCAAGCACATCTCTTCCTTCAATCTAGGACTTAGTATCCTAGTGCGATTCTACCTCGAATAACTAGGAGCTAGTGCTAAGGACTAAGAATCTCAACTCCAAACTTCTGGGACCTAGTGATGAGGTTGAGTCAATCAATCTAGAGTTCGAGTTCCTTTGGGACACATCTCCCTACCACTATAAATAAAGGCCTCGGGTATCAAGTAAGGTATTCAATCCTAGCCTATTTATTCAATACTTCTCTCTGACGTGCGATCTAACTTAAGCATCGGAGTCCTTTTGACAACCTCTGACCATCGGTTCACCTAGATGTTCTCTTATCTTGTAGGTTCCACGAATCTTTTTCACCACCTTCTCCATCCGTACAAGGTGGTTATTCTTTGTGTGAAATTATTCCCGCACAGCCTTGCACGTGTAGAGTTCAAAGCTTCAACTTTTTGCCCTTACTGACTTTTGTATAAATAATGCATATATGGTGTTCAAACATCATGATTCCCTCTAATTGTATTTGTTGTCACACTTGAACTCATAATTTTTTTTTTTTGGTATTCCCAAGTGAATTGTTCTCGGTCATAATTTGTCCTTTTAAAATAAATTTCTATTTCCGCCCTTGCATATAGCAGATTGGAAGAGTCCCCAATAGCTCAAGTGTTAACTCCATTTCTTGGTATTGAATATTAGTGGTTATTTCCCTATATTTTTTCTGTTATATAGTGAAATTCTTTAAGGTTTGGCCTGTTGGTTGGACCATAGTTATTTGTGATTACGTTGTAAAGGTTTCTAGTAGATTTTAAATCTCTTTTACTGATCCAAGAAAAAGTTTCTTTTTCAGTCTACATCTTTTTTATATTTTTCCCAATTATAAAGCTCTGTTAGGAGAGAAAAACAAAATCACACCGATAAGATCGTATCAAGCGCATAAGAGTCACGTTTTAATGGGACTTAAAAAGGTAAGTGATATGCTATCTTGCTTACCCTCATTTTGGAGAGTTTGATTGAGACTATNGAATACCCTCAACTTCCTGATTAATTTTGACCTATTTAGAAGCCGATTCAGAAAATGTTCGTGAATTTGCCACCTCTCCGAGCATCAGACGCCTTAACTCGTGGGGACCTTTTCGCTTTAATCAGGACGAGGGGCACATGTGTTAGAAAACTCAAACCACTACCACCAAGAAACTTCACCATGATCTCAGGAATCAAGAATGACGTCACTTTCAGGCTATGGAACGTCCTTTCGAAGTTGGATTTGACCCATTAATCCGACTGCATTGAGAGCTCCTCCCCTACCATCTCCAAAGGACTTGTTCTTCACTCTTGTATATTTCTTCTTGATTTTGTCCAGGATCCCAGAGTAATGATCACATATGAGATTTTTCACTTGCTCCTCTATCTCAGCATTCTCCCTCTTAGCCTTAGCAAGTTTCCATTGAAGCTTGTCAGCTAGAATATCTACCTTAACCTCCTTCTTCAAGAAGACATTTCTACTCTAGAGTCTTTAAGTTGCTTCTCAAGCATTTTAGCCTCGACCCTATCAAACTCGAGTTAACTATCGAACAACTCTTATCGCTCGACTAGTTCATAAGTAAATTAAGTCCCCTGTAAGAGCATCAATGAATGTTTTTCCTTTCCCTCTATCAACCAAGCGCCAACCTATGAACCAAGTGAAGGAACACAAAGGGAAATAAGTAAAGAAGATAAGAGAGAGAAGAAAGCCCTAAGCTCCTTAGGCAATTGATGCCCTAGCTTCCTAGGCAAAAGAAGTCCAAACTCTTCAAAAACATGCCTTAATTAATTTGATCAATTAAAAGAGGCATGGGGGGACAATTATGGGGACCAAGCACATACTACCGATCAGCACTTGCATGGACCAAGCATGTGCTATCGGTCGGCAATTGCAAGGACCAAGCGCCACTGCCACTTCGCAGCCTCTTGGGTGAGAACCTGCCAGTCGGTACCAGTCCACGAAGGATCCTTACATTAGCCTACTTGCAACCACTAAGCCTCAACTACTCAACTACCTCCTTGCTACTTGAGTTGCTATGAGCTCGCTTGTCCACCTTCACTAGAAGACTCCTACATAGCTAAGGACCAACCAAGGACTTAGAGTCCTAGTCCAACTTTACTCCGAGTATCAAGGGAATAGTGATAAGGCTAACAACACCTCCTAGCAAGCACATCTCTTCCTTCAATCTAGGACTTAGTATCCTAGTGCGATTCTACCTCGAATAACTAGGAGCTAGTGCTAAGGACTAAGAATCTCAACTCCAAACTTCTGGGACCTAGTGATGAGGTTGAGTCAATCAATCTAGAGTTCGAGTTCCTTTGGGACACATCTCCCTACCACTATAAATAAAGGCCTCGGGTATCAAGTAAGGTATTCAATCCTAGCCTATTTATTCAATACTTCTCTCTGACGTGCGATCTAACTTAAGCATCGGAGTCCTTTTGACAACCTCTGACCATCGGTTCACCTAGATGTTCTCTTATCTTGTAGGTTCCACGAATCTTTTTCACCACCTTCTCCATCCGTACAAGGTGGTTATTCTTTGTGTGAAATTATTCCCGCACAGCCTTGCACGTGTAGAGTTCAAAGCTTCAACTTTTTGCCCTTACTGACTTTTGTATAAATAATGCATATATGGTGTTCAAACATCATGATTCCCTCTAATTGTATTTGTTGTCACACTTGAACTCATAATTTTTTTTTTTTGGTATTCCCAAGTGAATTGTTCTCGGTCATAATTTGTCCTTTTAAAATAAATTTCTATTTCCGCCCTTGCATATAGCAGATTGGAAGAGTCCCCAATAGCTCAAGTGTTAACTCCATTTCTTGGTATTGAATATTAGTGGTTATTTCCCTATATTTTTTCTGTTATATAGTGAAATTCTTTAAGGTTTGGCCTGTTGGTTGGACCATAGTTATTTGTGATTACGTTGTAAAGGTTTCTAGTAGATTTTAAATCTCTTTTACTGATCCAAGAAAAAGTTTCTTTTTCAGTCTACATCTTTTTTATATTTTTCCCAATTATAAAGCTCTGTTAGGAGAGAAAAACAAAATCACACCGATAAGATCGTATCAAGCGCATAAGAGTCACGTTTTAATGGGACTTAAAAAGGTAAGTGATATGCTATCTTGCTTACCCTCATTTTGGAGAGTTTGATTGAGACTATTCAACGGCGCATTTAAATCATAAGATTATAACATTGAATAACATCTTCTTAATTAATTCTCACATTGCAAGCAATACAAAAAGTTGTTCTCGCACTTGAGTATTTCCTTGGTGCTTCATAAAGCAGATGCAAATGGAGAATCAACAACAAAGCTAATAAAATTCTAATTTTATTATTCATTAATATTCTTATTGTTGATTGCCCATGTAGCAATGGGATCAGCAGTAACAGTGACACACATGACGATTTCCTTCTGGTTTGCAAATGCCTCCCTTCTCGCAATCATTGATGCAATATACCCAGCATTTTCCACCACTTCGACCTTCCTCAGGATTATCATCTTTGCCAGGTTGACAGTTCCCAACCGAAGGGTGGTTATTGCAGCATCTTGGAATAGCATCAGGTACTTCCTGGCAATCTGAATCCACAAAAATACTGAGATATCAGATTTAATTTCGAATTTTTTAGTGTTTAAGTATATAAAATTGTGATTTCAACCTGATTTGAGATTAGATATTAGATGTAACGGTTATACCATGTCATTATTGTCATGTAGTGTAACCGCTCTATGATAAACAAATAAAAGGGTAAGTAAACCTCACATTTTGAATATATAGTGGTTACTATCCTGCATGTCAGAATGGTTATTTGAAAAAGTAGAATTCATTTTGCGTATTTATTTTTTTATTATTGGGCGGTTACACCACACTACAATGCTAACATAGTGTAACTGTTACAACCAATATTTACTTCTAATCTAGGGACCTAATCATTGCAACTATTAGCTTAAAAGTGAATTCTATCTAATACTAAAACTCATAACTAATCTAGACTACTAGTGATGAATAAGCTAGTAAGCTTCAAGGAAAATACTTCCATAATGAGTTAACTAAGAAAAATAAAAGTTTGTTGAAAATCTTATAGCGTAAAAATATTATAGCATAAACATAGGGGAAAAAAAAAGAAAAAAAAAGAAACTTTTTTTCGTTCTCTAGCCTATTTTATCCACACCAAAGTCGGGATACCATGCCTTAAACTATATTAGCAACATCAGCCATATGAATGTAACAATTTAATCATGACTACACACGATCGGTTGATTCGACACAAAACCGAGAGACAGATAATAAATTTTGAGTTTAGTTTTAACAAGTTTGGACAGCAAATATGTGGACCAATCAAATAATTAAGTCTACGGGATTCTAGTTAAACACACCTTGTACACGTCTCGAATTTGACACATCACAAACCTAGTTATACAAACTTACGAATGAATCGAGTATGAATTAATGAAATATGGATAATCAAGAATTAAATGCTTAGAAAGACGAAATGATACAACATATTGATAACCCTGATTATGTTTGCAAGACTAACAAGTTTTATCAAAAAAATCAAAATCTTAGGCAAACAATTGCAGACTGTAAACCACTCTAACAAACCTATGCAAAACATGAGCATTACGAACAGAAGTAATGGCACAAATTTTAATGCAGCCATGTTTCTTAGGAAGCAATTAGGATTTCTCTGGGGAAGACCCATAGAAGTTTGATATTTATAGATTGAATAGTGGGAGACTCATAAATTGATTTTTCAGTCTGAGAGAAACGATTCAGTTGCATTCATTTTGCTTCCATCTATATAAAAGTATAAGTTCTAACTTACAAAGTATTGATTGCCCTTACTAATTATAAATTGGTTTTTCAGTCAGAGCAATTGACTAAGTATTGATTGCCCTTACTAAGTATAAATTGGTTTTTCAGTCAGAGAAACTAGTCACTGGCGTTGATTTTGCTTCCATCTGTATGAAAGTAAAAGTAATTTCTAACTTACTAAGTATGATTGCCCTTACCAAAAATAACTTGTAAGTATTGATTGCCCTTACAAATAGCATTGCTCTTACCAAAAATGAGTTATGCAACTTTCGGATTACATTTTCCATCATGTAGGGTAATTTCATACAGCAACACACCACAAAATGGTAACTTCGTTTAGACCTTTCATTTCATATAACTTTTCATATGTGGCATAGGGACTTATGTTTTGCGGGAAAAAGCATAGGTATACTTTTCGACAATGTCATGCCTGGAGGTCCAAAAAAGCTCTAGAGTTTATTCACTCTATTTTTTGTTCTGTTTTTTTTCGTTGAAGTAGCTTCATATGGTGGTAGCAAATACTTTACTACCCTTATTTATGATTTTATTAAAAAAAAAAAAATTGGTTTACTTTTTGAAAAATAACGCTGATGCCTGGGATACATCAAGTCTTTTAAGGCATATGTTGAAAAGTAGAGCGGGAAAAACAAAAGCTTTTCGGAAGTATAGAGGTTGGGAATATATCATTTCTGATGATTTTTCAAAGAAATACAGTATTAAACACCAATAGACAACTAAGCACACTCCCTGGCAGAGAAAAAATTAAATGCATTATGCATGCTTAAAATTTAAAAAAAAAAAAGCTTAAAAGTGTTTTGGCAAAAGTTATTGCTTGTGTTGTATATGTTTCGAACATATCCTCTGCCAAAGTGTTCAAGGAAAAACTCCCAATGGTATTTGGAAGGGTCAGAAGCTTGATATCGAGCATTTGAGTGTGTTTGGATGTATTACATATGCCCATTTTGTCAATTCAATTAGGAAGAAACTGATGAAAAAGTTCAAAAATGCATCTTTATTGGGTACAACTCTATTAAATAGGGTACAAGCTTTTAAATCCCATGGTAGATAATCCAGTATTATAAACACTTAACATTTCAATCCCTGCGAAATAGGCTCACCCAGGAGTTCACAGTGTGAACGTCACCTACTAGCTCAGTTAGGGGATTATGTGATTGACATTGATAATGATCTATCAGATAAAGAGTTGGTGATTTTTTTATATGGATATTGTGATTCACTAACTTTTAGTAATGCCTAGAGGGATAAACATTGAGTCAAAGTAATGGTTAAAGAAATTAAGACCACAAAAAAATTTAATATCTAAGAGCTTTCTTCCCTTCCGGCTGGAAAAAGGCCATTGAAGTCAAATGAGTGTACAAAACAAAATATAATCTAAATGGAAATGTGGACTGCTTTAAAACAAAGTTAGTAGGCAAGGGTTAGAAATAAAATCCAGTAGTTAACTATCTTGATATTTTTGCTATTAGTGGTAGACTTGATATTATTCATTTAATTATTTCTTCTACTGCTAATAATTCTTAAAAGGTATTTCAACGGAATGTGAAGAGGAAGTCCATGTTGAGTAGTTGGCATGTTCTGTGAATAAAGGGCCTACCGATACCCATCCTCCTATTACACTTGACGATGTAGTCTCCATGAGTGGTCCCTAATAGTTACGCTAATTTCCTAACTATCAATCTCCGAGTTAGGTATTATTTCATAACACCACTTAAAGTTTAAAACTGAATATTTTAAGTATTTAACAAATTAAAACCGTTTGATAACCTAAAAATTATATTACTTAATATTTTAAGCACTTTTTAAAAATAAACTAAAATTTTAAGTAGTAAGCTACCTACTTATCATTTAATGCTGAATTATTAGTCAATAATGATTTTATCAACTCTTTTTAATGGACAAATATACCCTCAATATATCTTACATTCTTAACTTTCTCAACACCCACCATTCACCACAACCACCACTATTGTATTGCCGCTACCACCACCATCACTTCTACCATTATTGTAACGCCCCAAAATTCACTCTATAAGGTATTACAATCTATATCATTTATATCATGAAAGCAACTAATGAAATCCATAAATTAAAAAAATTATATACGTCATCCATAACAACTAAAGCACCATCCAAAATAAATATGTCAAATTATGGCAATTACATTCAAAAATTAAATATTATCCTTAACATTGTCTCATAATTAACCTTACAGTCTAGAACATAAAAGAAACAACTCTAAACATCCACCTCAGGATCCACGTTCCCATCAATTTGTGTTTTCTAATGTACTTGCTCATCAAATCCGAGCTCTTCCTCTAAACCATAATCTATAAAAGATGTTGTTTGTAAAGAGTGAGCACTAAGCTCTGTAGAAAAATTCTCTCAAGCTCGAACAAGGTTTTGAAAATATATAAAACAGTTCTGTCTCATTTTATAAAATATTATATATAACTTTTGAAATAAAACAGTGGCAGTTCATTAGATCTTAAGTTTACATAATAGCAATAAATTAAATGATAAGGTAAACCAACTTCTAAACAACAAACCATTACCAACACTGTATCTCAGGTATGTAGTAAGACTTAAAATGAATATACACATTGAGAATATATTGGCTCACACACACACCCAATCCTCGCAAGGATACACAAATTTAGGCAGGGTGTATACCGACACATCAGCAGTGACGAATCCAACTCAAGAATAGTATAGTAGCCCTCAGTCTCAATACTCGTGAGCGAATAGTGGGTTAGTTCTCACAAAACACTAACCCCACTATGAGTGGTAGAAAACCTTTAAACCCACTCGAAGTAAAAAATGAATCTACCTACTCTACGATACCCGATCAACAATCACTCATATTCATCAAAACATTCACACAAGAGATATAATACGAAACCAATTCACCATGAACCACAATTCCATAGGTATTTTTTCAACAGAACAATTCAAGAAAATATGCAAGAGATCATCAAGAAATATAATTTTATTGTTCCAACAAAATACTAGAGCTTTTAAATCAAGAACAATAGAATCTTAGGGTAAAACTAATATTTCTCGAAAACGAGGATTTTGATAACAAGAACGAGAGTTTTTATAGCTCTCAAACGATAACCTTATTCAAGACATGATACGATTTACAAGAAAATCAAGAAACAATGATTTCATAACATATACATACGCTTTAGAATAAAAAACATATATATATATATATATATATATA
>CAUOFW020000892.1:567570-590490 GCA_963454935.2 Ilex paraguariensis
ATATATATATATATATATATATTAATCCTAGCCTCAATGAACAAGGAAGAAACCTCTACCTCAATTTGGTAGTTTTGTGTATAAACCTAGCGTGTTTGATCCATTCTAACATGAGAATTCCCCTTCAATATTCTATTTATCTTATTCTCTCTTGCTCTCTAGGGTTGTCTAGGGTTGAAAATTGATTAAACATGGCTAAAGAGACATTTTTATGGTATTTATAGGGTGAAAAAAGAAAAAAAAAACTCTAAAACTATTCGGGGCCATTTTTAGGGTGGCGTCCGGACAGTACTTAGGCATCCCAATGGTGCAAATTCATTGTTTTGGATGAAAAATAAGATTTTAGGGTAGCGAGGGACGTCTAGACGGAGCTTTGGACGTCCAAACGGTGCCAACTTTTTGTCCCAACTTTAGCAACAGTTTTCACTTATTTAGAAGTTGATTCAAGAAATTTTCATGAAATACACTTTTATAGCCCTTGAAGTGTAGTTTCTACTGTCTGAAAGTCAGCTCAATCGGAGTTAGGAGTAAACAGATATGGCTAAAATACTAAGGTTGTGTCAAATTAATTTCTACCCGAATTTTTTCTAAAATGCGCTTTAACTTCGAAATACTTTCTAACTTCTAAATGGTTCTCATAAGCTAAAGTTTTGTTATACAATTCAAGTTAGTTGAAATATGGACAAGAGTTGGATTGATTTACCAGATAGAGTCTTAACACAATACATGAATGAGGTTGATCAATTCCTAAATTTTGCATACAGTAATATGGCAGAAGGTTCAACAATCAATTGCCCTTGTAAAAAATGTGCAAATCGCTTCTTTTTTCCACAAGAGATTGTGCGTAACCATTTGAGTTACCATGACTTCTTAAAGAAGTATAATAATTGGATTAATCATGGAGAACCCTACATGTCTTTGTATGGTAGCTAGGAAAATGAAAGATAGGTTGATTTAGATGTCGGGGACAATATGGTCGAAATGATACATGAGGCAATAGGAATTACAAATGTAGGTAAAAATGCTAATTATAATGAACCACCTACAAATGGTCACTAGTCAGGGGCTAATGAAGAAACAAGAAATTATTTTAAACTTCTAGAGGAAGCAGAAAGTGAATTGTATCCAGGGTGTAAAAATTTTACAACATTGTAGTTTATCGTTCAACGTTTGCATATGAAAGTGCCTAATGGATGGATAGACAAGTTTGTTACAATGTTGCTTCAGTTCTTGTTTGAGCTTTTGCCTAAGGGAGCAACACTTCCTAATTCATACTATGAAAAGCCAGAAAGGTAATTAATGACTTGGGCTTTACATATAAGATGCGGGATGCATGCCCTAATAGTTGTATGTTGTTTAACAATGAGGTTGAAGGGTGTGATGGGTGTGATGAGTGTGATATATGTAACACTTCTAGATGAAAACATCAAGAAGGTAATCCAAGTATCGGCATCACCAAAGGTAAACGAATAGCTACCTTATTCCTACCACCACCATCACAATGATGGCAGTGGTGGTGGCGGTGGCGGCGGTGGCGACGATGGTAGTAGCAGTGGTGGTGGCGGCGACAACAAAATGGTGGCAGTGGTGGTGGTAGTAGTGGCATAATGGTGGTGGTGGATGCGACACAATGGTGGTGACAGTAGTGATGGTGGGGGTTGGAACAATAGTGGTGGTGGCGGTAGTAGTGGTGGAGGTGACATAATGGTAGAGATGATGGCGGCAATGGTAGTGATGGCGGTGACACAATGGTAGTGGTGGTGATGGTAACAGTGGCATAATAGTGGTAGTGGTAGTGGTGGTATTTGTAGTGGTGGCATAATGGTGGCAATGGTGGTAACACAATGGTGGTGACAGTGGTGGTGGTGGCGATAGTGGTGGCGGTGAATAATGGTAGTGGTGGTGGCAGTGGCTCAATATTAGTGATAGTGGCAACGGCAATGGTGATGGTGATGCTAACACAATGCTAGTGGTGGTGGTGGTGGCGGTAATGGCAGTGGATGTGATGATAATAGCAGTGGAGGTTGCATAATAGTAGTGGTGGTAGTGATAGTGTTGGTGGTGGTGGCGATGACACAATGGTGGTGATGGTGGCAACACAATTGTAAGACCCCTTACTATAATTAAATAAGAATAATATTATATTAATATTTTTCCTAGGATGAATAAAATGATGGTATAAACTTAGAATTATTATTGAAAGATTGATCATAAAGTTTGAGTTTTGGACGAATTGACTTTTGAGTCAAATTTAGTTTTGAATATGTTTAACCTTGAGAACAGTGATTAGGTAAATTTTTAAATATTTTTATGTCAAGATAAGGTCTCCATTGAATCCGGAAGGTCGAGAAACCTTGGGAGAGGTATCCAATGAAAATGTTAAGACTTTGATGAGAAACAAAATTAGATGTTTTAAACAAAAAAAATATGTATATAAGGAATTCCACAAGGACATGTGTGATCAATTTTTTTGATGTTAAAGATAAAAAATAACACTAACCGATATGCAACTTGTAACCTCAATTACCACAATGATTGTTTTCTAGCATACGTTAGAAAACACATGAAAATAAAAGGACTAGACCTAGAAAAGTTTTAAATACTAAGAATGATACATAAGAGAAAGGTAAAGAAGTAGACTTAAAAGATTAAGAACCACTACCTTTGGAATCCAAAGTTTTTACCATAAACCACACAAGCAATAGTAAAGTCATTGAGACAAGCCCTACTAGTACCTACATTAGCCTTGAATTCAAGTTCAAAGATTATTAACCATATTACCTAGATGCTTATATAGGCATTGGAGCAGGATGTTGCAAAGCAAAAAGAAATTCTATCCCATCAAGTTACTAGAAAAAATAATTAAAAATGATTATTCAAATCTTGGCATATTAATTCATTTTGAAACTATAATTAATCCCAAACCACCACAATCTGACCCTGTTTACATTGCTACCTTCAAATAATCTTTTGAAGTGGTTAACGAGAGTTTTATTCATAGTAAACTTAAAAAACCTAATTAGAGCTCTATAACACAGCCTAGTGAGAAATACATAGAAAAACTTGGACTGTCCAAAAATTAGAATAAAATCTAATGAAAAAACTAATGATTGAAGAAATCAATCATTTTTATATCAAGAAATCAAAAGATAAAAAATTATTTAAGTCAACAAAAGATTTGATATAAAATCTAAGTAAATAGCAAAATTATGGGAAATGGATAAAGCAAGATGTAAGTTAGAAATAGTTGATCTCAATGCAATCATAAGAGTATGGTTTATGACCATCTCAAATGATGAGAAAGGAGAATTTAAGAAACAAATTAAAGAAATCTTAAATCACGGGTTAATCCAAAAATGTTATAGTCCACATTCAAGTCCAACGTTCATGGTAAGAAATAATACATAACAAATAAGAGGAAAGTTTGGATGGTTAACAATTATTTTAAAAAAATTGGGTGACCTTACAAAATATATTTTAATTAATATTTTATACCAAAGAAAGAAGTCCTTACAAATAGAACCAAAGAGAAACAATGATTCCACAAATTTGACTGTAAATTAAGATATTGGAAAATGAAAAAAGAAAATGAGAGTATTATAATACAACCTTTAGCACTCCACAAGGACAATACTGATATGTCATAGTTATGTGTTTTGGATTAAAGAATGCACATCAAGTATTCCAAAGAAGAACCGATGAAATGTTCTATCCATTTTTAGAATTTTGTTGGGTGTATATAGATGACATATTAGTTTTCTCAAAAACTAGAAAGGAACATAGAAAACACTTAGATCAAATGATAGAAGTAATACAAAAATATGAAATCGTCAAAAGTCCAAAGAAGATGACTCATCTTCTTTAGATCACTCTATAAGTGCTTATGGAGCATTTAAAAGCTTTGAGTTTAACAATTACACGACAGAAAAAGACATTCTATCCATTAAAAATATAGTCATAGAATTTGAATATTAATTAGACCTCAAAAGTTCCTGATAAGAACGGACTATAAGTATTTTACTATGTTTATGAAAATAAATTTTGATAAACATATGTCAAAAAAGAGATTATTCAAATAATAGAACGGTTTTATAATTTTAACTTAAATATTGAATATTGTAGGAACATAAACGCCCTAAGAAGAGAAATGACAATGATTCAAAAAACAGAGAATATGCTAAATAAGCTAGAAGTGGGTTCCTCAGATCCAAAGAAACAGATAAGGAGTCCTCAATTTGGTGAAATTAACCTCAAATAAATAACAAGTGAATCCAAAATTTTCAAAACAAACAAAAAACTTTATTAAGAGCAAAATATTATGTTAGATTATGTATGGGTTTTTCTCCAAAAAGAATACTATGGCATATTCCTTAAAATAATGAATGCATTGACATAATACTTTACATCTATAAGCAAAGGAAACAGATTCGTGAGAAGAGAACACCGTAGAGAAGATTTCATCTTACTTGAATGGGCAAGAGTTGTCACGAGACATAGAATACAGAGTGTACTTTCAAAAGGTCATGTTTTACAAGTGAAAACTATAAAATAACAGCTACAAAAGAATGACAACAATTCTTATAGAATCCATGGGAACTTAAAATCCTATTAGGAGGAACTGTTTTTAAAGGACTTGTCAGTGATCACCTTAGACTTAGAGTTGGATATGATTTCAATAAAGAAACAAAGGTATGGTTCTTTGAAAATGGATTTGTCGAATTCTTTTTCACTAAGTCACCAAAATATTTAGAAGGAATGCCAGAATGCAACATCGAAACTTGTGATAAATTTATAAAATTTAAAGAAAGTATAACCATAAACACAGCAGACCAGAATGGCACAAAGGAAAAATTCTTTAGTCGGATTAATCCCTGGATATTCTTGCTGAGAGGAGTATGAAACTGGGCTGGGTTCAATTTAAGTTTTAGAGAATCCAAATAAACCTAAAAAAACCACAAAGGAGTCCATGGAAAATTCCCTCGCACATGGTGGGATTAGGAGCTCACCATGAACCAACCAGATCTTAGAAAATACTAAAGAAAGCATCTAGGAGTTTATAGGAGGAATGGAAATGACAGAAGCAATAACCCATTCAAAGGCATTGGAAACCATAACCTCGAAAATGCAATGGAGGGATAAGATTCCACTGAAAAGTTGTAACGTCTCAAAATCTACACTGTAAGACATTAACTGTCTATATAACATTCAACCATGAAGAATCTAAAATAGTCATTAAATAATAGAAATCATTCAACATTTAACAACTAACTCAACAAATTTCCAACAAAAACATAAACCAATCCTTCAGTTTACATCCGAAACCAAAATAATAGTCTCCCAACTAACTAATTAAGAAATATTCATAACATGGTCTCATCGCTCAATCTCACAAAGAACTAAACTAGTAAGAAGTAACTTTAAATCTCCAAATCTAGATCCATTTCATGATCTACCTCTGCATCCCAATTTACCAGCCAAAAATCTTATATATATAAATCATAAAAACCATATATATATAAAATCATAAAAACCATCTCAAACACAAACAAGATTTATAAATCATAAAAACAGGAAAGTCTCACTTATAAAATAGCAGATATGATTTTGAGATAAAATAGTGACATTTAATAACGATCTTAAGTTTATGATATAAAATATTAAAGTTCATAATACAATAGAATTACTCACAAAAATTACAATTCATAACATAATATCTCATTTATATCGGTAGACTAGCATGAATATAAACATTGGACCTATCTCATCCACCCACAAACACAAACTATCTCAAATCAATTTTCGCTGGGTCATAACACATTAGAAAGGACGTGGGCTAACGTATTAGCTGTAACACCTCAAAATTTTCCTTGGACGGCATTACTATTTAAAATCATTCACATCATGAGAGCAATTAATAAGATCCATAAATAAATGAAATTTCATTCATCATCCATAATATATGCAACATCATCCAAAAGAATATGTCAAAATATGGCCATTACATCCAAAAGAATATGTCAAACTATTATTTCGCAGTGGAATAAGGAAAATATTAACATGAATATTATCTCAAAATGAATGTCCTAGTCTAGAACATAAAAGAACAATTCTACGCATCCCCCTCTAGATCCACATGCCCATCCGCTTAAGCTTCCCAAGGTACCTGCTCGTTCACTCCGAGCTATTCCTCTAAATCAAAATCTGAAAAGAATGTTTGTAGAGGGTGAGCACTAAGCTTTGTAGAAAAATCCTCCTAAACTCGAACAAGGTTTCAAAAACATATAAAACGGTCGGTCTCATTTTACAAATATCATATATAGCTTTTGAAGGATAACAATGATATTTCAATGTATCTCAAGTTTCACAATAGCAATAATTAAATAAAAAAGTAAAAATAATTCTAGAAAATAACAATTCCAACAAGTTACCATTTTCACAATAAACCATTTCCACCATAAACTCCTTTCCACAATAAACCATAACCAACCATTTGCACAATAAACAATAGCCCACAATGTATCTCAGGTATGATGTAAGATATCGTATGAATAAACACATCGAGAATATCCTGGCCCACACACACACACACACCCAAATCCTTGCAAGGATATATAATTTTAGAAAGGGCGTATATCAACGCATTGGCAGTGACGAATCCAACCCAGGAATAGTATACTAACCCTCAGCTTTGGTACCACGTGAGCGAATAGTGGTTTATTCCTTGCAAGGCACCAACCTCACTACGAGTGGTAGGAAAAATTCAAACCCGCACGGAATAAGAAACGCATCTACCCACTCTACGATACCCGGTCAACTGCCACCCATGGTCATCCAAACATCCACAAGAGATACAATACCCAACTAATTTCTCCAATCACAAGTAAAAATCTAAATTCTCAAATTTCACATGTATTATTTCAATAGAATAATTTAAGAAAATATGCAAGAGATCATCAAAAATATCATTTTATTGTTCAATACCAAGTACTAGAGTTTTGAAATCAAGAACAAAGGAAAAATCAAGAGAAAAATTCATTCCTCTTGAAAACTAGGGTTTTAAGATAAGAAAAAGAGATTTAATAGCTATCCAACCATAGCTTTATTTAAAATATGGTAATATTTGCAAGAATATCAAGAAATAATAGTTTCATAGCACATATATAGGATTGAGAGTGAAAACATACATATATATGCCCTAGCCTCAATGGACAACAGTGAAAGGAAACCTCTACCTTCTTCCTTAGTTTTGTGTGAAGAACTTGAGATTTTGGTTCACTTCAATGTGAAAATCCCCTTGATCTTGTGTTTCTCCCTTTCTTTCTTCCTTTCTAAGACTATCTATGGTTAGAAATGTTGAAATGGTGATAAGGGAGACGGCCTTATATATTTATAGGGTGAGAAAAGAGTTCAACCGACGTAAATCTGATGTTCTGATTAGCTACTCACGTTTTGGCATTCGAACGTCATGTGCTGCTAGTACTTTTTTTTTCCCATCAGACAATAGTACTGGAACAAATTGTCGTTCGAACGGACTTTCACGTTCGAACGGTTGGCGTTCAAAGGTCATCCCATTTTCAACTGAACTTCCAATGAAGTTTTGGCCCATTTAGAGGTCGATATGGGAAATTTTTGTGAAATACACTTTTATAGCTCTTGAAGTCTAATTTCTACTGTCTAAAAACCAGATCAATCGGAGTTAGGAGTAAAAATTTATGACTAAAATATTAAGGTAGTGTCAAATTTCTTTCTATCCAAATCCTCTCCAAAATAGGTTTTTAATTCCAAAATACTTTCTAACTTCTAAGACACCTCATATTACCTCTCCCAATGTTTTTTGACCTTCTGGATTCAATGGAGGCATTATTATGAACTAAAAACATTTAGAAACTTACCTAATCTCCCTTCTTAAGCTTATACACCTTCGAATCTAAGTTTGACCCGAAAGTCAATTCGTTCGAAACTCAAATTTCATGATCAATCTCTCAACAATAATTCTAAGTTTCTAAAATAATTTTATTCATATTAGGAGAACTCTTAAGATAATAGTATCCTTATTTAATTTTTTTGTTTAATACGGGGTCTTACAATCCACCCCCCTAAAAAATAATTTCGTCTTCAAAACTTAATCATCGAGTTAGTCTATCTAATTCTCATTTTGCTACGATGTCTCCACTTCTATTCATCATTTAAACATCAAAGCCAAGATTAAAATATAACATCATATCCTAATTTTAAATCCATAACTTCAACTTATATCATCACTACAGTTAGTGAAGTCCCCAAGTATACCTTTATTCACTACTTTTGATTATTTTTTATACTCAATAATTCCATATGATTGTCTAAATTATTCCATATCATGCATAATTTCTAGATCTTCAACTTATTTCCTATTCATCGGATATCACTTATCTTTTGAATTTACCAATCATTTTAAAAATCTCATGTTTGCTTTTTACATATAGCTTATCCATAAGCATTTCACAACAACCAATTTCAATTTCACTAATGGGATTACTCATCAGTCCTATACCCAAATTACGTTATAATCCAAAACTTAGTAATGTCATTTCGACAAGGTCTACAACGATTCATTAAATAGATGTATCATTCTTAATGACATTGTCTCTCACTAACCAAGAGGAATTCACAATCTTTGAAATCTACAATAATTTCAATTCACAACTACACACTCTCACATAAGTCAATATTCTAAGATCAACTCTTAGGTTACACATTAATTTATAATTTCTCATGATACTCCTTACCTTCACCATTGTAGTCATTAATCAAATAGCTCGTTGGGCATTCTGATATAAATTATAATCCACCAATTCATTAATCAAAACTAGTCACAGAATAAGAATTCCCATAGCTCTTAAAGTTCTGAGAAGATATGTCAAATTCCACCGAAGTGTACTATTGAAACCTAACCAGACTTGTCCTCCAATTATAGCTTCTAAAATGTGTACACTAACGATCTATCTTATCCATTCATAGGAAATCTTAGTAATTAACCAACTGTACTACTTAGGCTAAGGGTCAAGTTATATTTCTGAGATATTTTCTCTCAGTCCCCAATCTTGAGCTTAAATTAATAATCCTTACAATATCCTTCGTAACTTACTTGTATCCGGATTCATATTTTTAGATCAATATTAATATCTCTATATATTCACCAACTCAATTAAGGCCAATTATTTTATTTTATTTTATTTATTGTATTTTTTTTATCTACCAAGTATTCATTCTCAATCTCCAACCTTGAGCTAGAACTAATACCCATGTAATCAATTCTTAGTGGCTTTCATTAGTATCACAACTCTTTTCACGATGCCTATACTTTCGAATCCCTATAATACAATCCATTAAAATATATATTTTGTAATGTACCAAAACGTGAAGATAGACTGTCAAGGATCCCCAAAATATCTCCCAATTTCCTATCACCAAACTTCTTATGATATAATCAAAACTAAAACAAGACTCCCAATGATTAAACCAATGTGCCTCAATTTACTCACATTAGTCATCATAGTCTTAATCATTATTCATAATCCCCAAGATAATAATGATCTACTAATTACTAGGATAACCATAGTCATTTATCCCAAAAATTACATAAGGTCTCTACATCCATGACAAAGCCAATCTGCATAGGTATCATCATTGATTCCTCAAATTACATCTTTCTAATTATCACCACTAATTGTCAAGTTAGATTCTTCAATACTCTTACCAACAATACTCAAGTATAACTAATCAAACATATCTTAATAATGTACTAAAAGAAGCAGGAAAAAGAACTTCATATTCCCCCAACACAACTCCAATAACATTGAAATATCCCACGAAATAATAGAAGTTCATATCAAACTTTGGATATCATCTTTATTTTAATAAGTGATTGTTATATCTAACCTCGATCTTTTAAACCTCTATAGTATTTAATCCTACAATATATAGGGTCAAATGTAACTACTATAATTTAGTCAAGCCTCTTAGATTTCCTTTTTACATGTCTATGAGTTTGTTTCCATAACTCGACCTCAAATTTCCAATCAAAATTTGTAAATACAAATGAACTATTAACTCCGCCATCAACCAAGAGTTTTTTTATTGTTAATACTTTAAAGAGTCTAATTATAGTGAACTAAGCCCACTGCAAAATAAGATTACCTAAACCATCAATACTTCCCAAGTAAATTTAATCAACTCATCATAATATTCTCAACCCAATATTGGTAATCTCAAGTACGTGGTTATGAATTAAACTCCTGTCCATTTAAAAACAATAACCACAATTCCTACCNCCAAGTAAATTTAATCAACTCATCATAATATTCTCAACCCAATATTGGTAATCTCAAGTACGTGGTTATGAATTAAACTCCTGTCCATTTAAAAACCATAACCACAATTCCTACCGTTATTCCAAAATAGGCTCTCATTCAATGTTACTTCACCATATTCCTTCAATTGATCATGTTTGAGAATTATACTATCTCATACCATTGTACTTACCCTAGAGGAAAACATAACACTGTCATGGTTCATATTGTAAAACCAAAACTACATTCATTCCTTAATTTCTATGACTTTTAAGTAACATATATAACTTTCCATAACATTATTGTTCAAAACTTAGTCCATCTTAGAAAACATCTAAGTTAACCTTATCTCCACACATCCAAATTGGGTTATCATAATTCCTTGACTTCCAACAAGATAAACAACACTAATAGTAGAATATAATACCTAAAGTCGATAAGGCACCATATCATAGTCACTTTTTATATTGTTATCCATCAAAAACATTTCAATCAACATGGGGGTGTCTCTCAATGAAAACCTAAATAGTGTGGAAGTTTGATTAAGGATAAGTCCTTCAAAATCTAAGAAGAAAGCAAAATACTTTGTTATCCAAGGAATACCACAATGTAGATTTTTGATCAACTTCAAAGAATAAACTGATTTAATTCAGATTTTCTAGCATGTGTTACCTATATGGTTGGAAATATATACGAGTTAAACTTCTAACAAAAAAAATGGTGCACAATTTGGACTTTCCAATAAGGAGTTATGATCAATTTGGTAAAAGGTAGTCTGCTTGATTGATGGTTCTACTATACTTGTCCAACACGAGTTTGGGTGTCTTTTGTCACAAATTTCATCTCATACACATCTCGAATATAGATTATATGACTTGTATAAAGATCTATGCCTACCATCATTTACAAACCACAAGCCAAATTATCATCCGTCTCCTAGAATAGTCCAAAACGACATGATATAAAATTAGAATATCCATCCCAAAATATTCATCAATTCCTCAAAGCTAGCTAATCTATGAATTCGAACAAATAATTAATCCCTAAGTTAACTAAGCAACAAATCACACATATCTTATTAACATATAACTTCAAACAAATCAAAACCTAAAGTTTCTTCACCCTAAACTAATACTCTAGTGATAGTCCATAACTTACAGCTCCCACGTAAGACCTAAAGCCTACGCTTTGATACCAAACCTGTAACGTCCCAAAATCCCCCTTGGATGACATTACTATTTAAAATCATTCACACCATGAGAGCAACTAATAAGATCCATAATATATGCAATATCATTCAAAAGAATATGTCAAAACATGGTCATTACATCCAAAAGAATATGTCAAACTATGACAACTATGCCCCAAAAGAATATGTCAAACTATTATCTTGCAGTGGAATAAGGAAAATATTAACATGAACATTATCTCAAAATGAATTTCCTAGTCTAGAACATAAAAAGAACAATTTTAGACATCCCCCTCCAGATTCACATGCCCATCCGTTTGAGCTTCCCAAGGTACCTGCTCGTCCACTTTGAGTTATTCCTCTAAATCAAAATCTGAAAATAATGTTGTTTGTAGAGGATAAGCACTAAGCTCTGTAGAAAAATTCTCTCAAACTCGAACAAGGTTTCAAAGGCATATAAAATGATCGGTCTCATTTTACAAATATCATATATAGCTTTTGAAGGAAAACAGAGACATTTCAATGGATCTCAAGTTTACACAATAGCAATAATTAAATGAAAAAGTAAAACCAATTTCCAAAAATAACAACTCCAACAAGTTACTATTTTCACAATAACCAATTTCACAATAAACCAATTCCACCGTAAACAATAAATCATAACCAACTATTTGCACAATAAACAATAGCCCACAATGTCTCTTAGATATGATGTAAGATATTGAATGAATAAACACATCGAGAATATCCTGGCCCACACACACACCCAAATCCTCACAAGAATATACAACTTTAGGAAGGGCGTATACCAATGCATTGGCAGTGACGAATCTAACCCAAGAATAATATACTAACCCTCAGCCTTTGTACCACGTGAGCGAATAGTGGTTTGGTCCTCGCAAGGCACTAACTCCACTACGAGTGGTTCAAAAATTCAAATCCGCGCGGAGTAAGAAACGCATATACCCACTCTACGATATCCGGTCAATGGCCACCCATGGTCATCCAAACATACACAAGAGATACAATACCCAACCAATTTCTCCAATTACAAGTAAAAATCTAAAATCTCTAAATTTCACATGTATTAATCCAATAGAATAATTTAAGAAAATATGCAAGAGATCATCAAAAATATCATTTTATTGTTCAATACCAAGCACTAAAGTTTTGAAATCAATAACAAAGGAAAAATTAAGAGAAAAATTCATTCATCTTGGAAACTAGGGTTTTAAGACAAGAAAAAGAGATTTAATGGCTATCCAACCATAGCTTTGTTTAAAACATGGTAATATTTGCAAGAATATCAAGAAATAATGATTTCATAGCACATATATAGGATTGAGAGTGAAAAAATACATATATATGCCCTAGCCTCAATGAACAAGAGTGGAATGAAACCCCTACCTTCTTCCTTAGTTTTGTGTGAAGAACTTGAGATTTTGATCCACTTCAATGTGAAAATTCCTCTTGATCTTGTGTTTCTCCCTTTCTTTCTTCCTTTCTAAGACACTCTAGGGTTAGAAACGTTGAAATGGTGCTAAGGGAGGCAGCCTTATGTATTTATAGGGTGAAAAAAGAGTTCAACCGACGTAAATCTGATATTCTGATTAGCTACTCACGTTTGAACGTCATTGGCGTTCGAACGTCATTTGCTCCCAATACTTTTTTTTTCCCATTAGACAAGTGTACTGGAACAAATTGTCGTTCGAATGGACTTTCACGTTCAAATGGTTGGCGTTCGAACGTCATTCCATTTTCAGCTGAAAGTCCAATGAAGTTTTGGACCATTTAGATGTCGATATGGGAAATTTTCTTGAACTACACTTTTGTAGCTCTTGAAGTGTATTTTCTACTGTCCAAAACCCAGATCAATTGGAGTTAGGAGTAAAATGTTATGACTAAAATACTAAGGTAGTGCCAAATTCATTTCTACTCAAATCCTCTCCAAAATAGGTTTTTAACTCCAAAATACTTTCTAACTTCTAATACACCCCATATTACCTCTCCCAATGTTTTTCGACCTTCCGGATTCAATTGAGGCATTATTATGACCTAAAAACATTTAGAAACTTTCCTAATCTCCCTTCTTAAGCTTATACACCTTCGAAACTAAGTTTGACCCGAAAGTCAATTTTTTCGAAACTCAAATTTCATGATCAATCTCTCAACAATAATTCTAAGTTTCTAAAATAATTTTATTCATATAAGGAGAACTCTTAAGATAATAGTATCTTTATTTAAATTTTTTTTTAATACGGGATCTTACATTAGCATTGACATATAATTTCCTAGGAATACTATACTAGCCCCTAGCCTCAAACCTACATGGACAAATGGTGGTTGGCCCTCATAAGTAACCAAATCCCTTACGAGTGTTAGGCAGCCACCAAACCCTTCAAGATAGAAAAATTTCTAACACTCTACGATATGCATTCAAATGTTATCCACTTTCATCACACCCACATAATAACAACACTTTTTCACAAAAATCATGTATACCAAAATCCATAGTTTCACAATTCTAGAGTAGAAGAATAATCAAAGTAAAAGATGCAACAGATTGTAAAAAAGAAACATTCATGTTCACAATATTCAAAATCTAGGGTTTTAATCAAAATATATGATTTGTGAATGTAAACCATGTATTTTAAAATAAAATCTTGGGTTTCTTACAGAATCAAAACATATCGAAAGACTCCACCTTGAATTTTTCCATCGAGATTTCTTTTCATGTCATCATATTGAATATCAATAATTAAGAACAGTGTGCCTTGTTCTTAATTCCAACCTCCCATGCCGAACCTGGAGTCTCTAATACTACTTGTTGGTAAATACTCACAGCAATTTTATTAATATAATGACAAGAAAATGAATAAATCAAATAAATGAAAACCACACAAAGAAAAGACCACACTGATATTTATGTGGCTTAGGAAAAATTCCTTGCTTACTTTCAAGGGACGTGATCTAGTCACCTTCTTCATTGTTGAGAAAATTTTAGTACAATGGTACAAGCCTCACCACTCGGATTTTGTAATGCCCGATTTTCTTGGCTACGTTAACTTATAAAAATCAATCTCAATAAACTATAAATAATCTCCAAATACAAAAGTCAGAGCTCTATTACCTCCAATGCAATTAAAATCAATAATAGAGTCTTCAAATATACCATAAATCATTTAATAATAACCATTCGTCCTGAATAAACTAATAGAATCCCAAACTCAAATTAAATAATAACAAAACAAATATTTATACAAGGCTTTCGATCAATTATAAATCTTCGATTATCCTCAACTCTTTGATATGTAACAGGGAAGTATACAATATAATAGGTGTTGGGAATTAACTTTATAGCAATTTGGTTAGTACAACGATAAGAAAATAAATAAGCGAAATAAAGAAAATTAAACCACGACGCACGACCCCAAGTTTTACGTGGTTCAGCAAACTTGATTTGCCAATGTCCACGAGGTGTGATGCGGTCTCCTTTCTTTACTATTAAGAGAAAAATTAGTACAATTGTACAAGCCTCATCACTAATGTTTAAATCCCAAACCCAAGCCCTTAAACCCTTGTACAACCCACACAGCCAGTACCCTCTCAAACCCCTTGTAAAGAAAACCTCTCATACTCTCAACAAGAGAATGAAAATTGAATAAATAAAATTTTTGGGATGATCTCAAAAATAAGAGATCCATGACTATTTATAGGTATCTCAAGATGGGGAAGCAATTAAACTCATTTTTAAGTAATGCATTTGATTGCTTCACTTGTATCATCTAATAAAATTTTAGCAATGACATCATCTAACCAATTACAATGGAACCCTTATCTTATTCAAGCAATGAAATTACTCCACTTGTATCCTACAATAAAATTTTAGAAATGACATCATCTAACCAATTACAAATGAACCCTCATCTCATTCAAGCAATTAAATTGCTCCACTGATATACTTCAACAAAATTTTAGCAATGACATCACCTGACCATTTACAAAACAAACCCTAATGTTATTCAAACAATGAAATTGTTCACTTGTATCTTTCAATAAGCTTTTAGCAATAACATCATCTAACCAATTAGAATTTTTTTTTTTCTTTCTGAAATTGACACACCACCTTACAAATCTCCACCTTGGCAAAAATTTCATAACCTCCACCTGAAACTTTAGGCACGTGTCTCAATTTGAGATGCCCATCCCAACCCCTTAGGATGCCTCATCAATCTTTAACAGTGTGAAAGATTGATCAAGTCCAAGCAATGCTTGAATTTCTGTATAGTCACTCGCTTTGTCAATATATCAGCTGCATTATTTTCTGTTTGTATTTTCATCAAACTTATCATGTCATCCTCCACCCATTCTCTGATAGTGTGATACCTCACGTCGATGTGTTTTGTCCTTACATGATAAACTTGATTCCTTGCTAAGTAGATAGCACTTTGACTGTCACAATACCGCTCTAAACTTTCCTACTTAAATCCCAATTCCTTGGCCAAACCTGTCAACCAAAAGGCCTCCTTGGTAGCTTCTACCATTGTCATTTACTCCACTTCAGTTGTGGATAAAGTAGGGATCAATTAAAGTATAGCTTTCCAATTTATAGGTCCACCTGCAAGAGTGAAAATATAACATGTAGTAGACCTCCGCTTGTCTAGATCACCTGCATAGTTTGAATCTACAAAGCCCACAACTTGCACTATCTCATCTTGTCTTTGATACACGATACCAGAATTCATTGCACTTTTCAAGTACCTGAAAATCAATTTAACTGCATTCTAGTGCTCTTTTCCCGGATTGTCCATGTACTTGCTCACTACATTGACTCCATGTGAGATATCTGGCTGGCTGTAAATCATATCATACATTAAACTTCCGACTACACTAGTTTATGGAACTCGGGAAATTTTCTCCACCCCATCACCTGTAGAGGGACATATCTAGCAAATAGTTTAAAGTGGTTAGCTAGAGGTGTATTGACTGGCTTTAAATTAACCATGTTAAAACTCTCCAGCTCCTTCTCCACTTGTTTCTTCTGTAAAACCCATAGTTTGCCTTTTCCTCCGGATTTCTATGCTAAGGATCTTTTTAGCAGCACCTAGATCTTTCATCTCTAACTCAATCCATAATCTAGATTTTAGCAAATCTACCTCATGCATGTTATTTGAGGCAATTAACATGTTATCAACATAAAATATTAGAATAATAAAAGAACCATGCTCAAGCATCTTATAATAAACACAACTATCATAACTGCTTCTCATGTAGCCAACATGCAACATAAAGGAATCAAATCTCCTATACCATTACCTAGGAGACTGTTTCAACTCGTACAGAGACCTTTTAAGCTTACATACCATATTTTTTTTACCTTGCACCTTGAATCGTTCTGGTTGCGCCATATATATTTCCTTCTCCAATTGTCCATGAAGGAATGTTGTCTTGACATCAAGTTGCTACAACTCAAGGTCAAGCATAGCTACCATGGCTAACATAACACGAATAGAAGAATGTTGTACAACAGGAGAAAAAATTTCATTATAGTCAATCTCTTCGACTTGCCTGTATCCTTTTGCTACAAGGCGAGCTTTAAATTTTTATCCTTTATTTCCTATTGTAGGTTCCTTTTTTTCGATATACCCATTTGTAGCTAATTACCTTTCGCCCCTTGGGTTCAACGAGCTCCCAAATATTGTTTTTGTCCAAAGACTTCATCTCATCCTTCATTGCTATCATCCACTTTTCACTTTTTTTGTCATTGACAACCTTCTGAAAAGAAGATGGATCTCCACTACCAACAATCAATGCAAAAGAAAATGTATCCTCAGAATCATACCTGATTGGTGCTTTATGAGTTCTTTACTCCCTTCCAACAACTAGAGTTATGGATTATTGCTGCTCATCACCACTAGATGTATCTTCATGAGAAGACGTTGGTACATCATTTTCTTCACTAGACCATTGTGTTTCATCTAGCTCTATCTGGACTAAAAAATTTTCTGCATGAGCCTTCATCTACTTATAAACATCTTCCCTAATATACTCATCAATAATATACAGTTTAGACTTTTGTTCTAACTTTGATCGTTGTTGCTCCTGCACGTGAACATAGACAAGACAACCAAATATTCTTAAATTAGAATAATCAACTAGTTTACTTGCCCACACCTCCTCAGAGACTTTTGCATCAATAGCTGAACACGGTGACCTGTAACAATATACCATGTCACGTTAACAGTCTCAGCCCAGAATGATTTTGGAAAATCTGCAAGAAGTCGCATACATCTTTCTTTTTCTAAAAGGGTCCTATTCATTCTTTCTGCTACATAGTTTTGTTGTGACCCACTTATTGTAGTATAATGTCGAGTGATGCTTTCTGTCTGGAAAAACTTTCTGAATTCCCAAAGTTTATACTACATTCCACTGTCCATCCGTAGGTACTTGACCTACCTACCTGTCTGCTTTTCAACTTCAACTTTCCACAACTTGAACTTGTCGAACACTTCATTTTTATGCTTCATGAAGTAGACCCATACTTTCCTAGAGAAGTCATCAATAAATGTCACAAAATCTATTGTTCCACCTTTGGATTGAACATACATGGTTCCTCATACATCTGAGTGTATGTACTCCAACACATCCTTACTTGTATGTTTTTTGGTCTTGAAGCTCACCTAACACTGCTTACCATACAAGCAATATTTGCAAAAATTAAATTTACAACCTTTTACCACACCAAGCAGTTTTTGTCTGTAAAGTTCCTATAGTCCTTTCTCACTCATATAACCAAAGCGTAAATGCCGTTGAGTAATGCCATCAGTATCTAGATTCAACGGAGTTGTCATAGCTACTTCACCTATAATAGTACTCACTACCAATGTATACAAATTACCCTATCATTTCCCTTTCATGACAACCATGGCCCCCTTAAAAAATTTTAGGACCCCACCGTTGTTGTAAAAGTAAAACCATTTGACTCAAGTGTACCTAAAGAAATTAAATTCTTTTTTAGGTTAAGGACATGTTGTACATCACCTAATATTCTCACCATACCATCAAACATTTTAATTTTAATGGTTCCAATCCCAACGATGCTACAAACTGCATCATTACCATTAGAACAGTTCCTTCATTATAGGGGGTATAAGTGTCAAGTCATTCCTTATATGGACACATGATAAGAACATCCAATATCCATTTGTTATCAAGATAATTCATACCTGTGGTGATTGACAATAAATCACTGTTACCATCTAAACCATTTTTTGCAATGTCTACTTGATTTGAATTGACAGATTTCCCTTTGTCCTCCAGATCTCGCTTTCGTTAATAGCAGTCCCTTTTCATATGTCTTTCCTTATGATAGTATTAACACTTATTTTTGCTGTTACTCTTCCCTTTTGATTTTGAGCGTGACCTCACTCTGTTTTCAGAGCCTTTGTTTTTACTTCTTCCTCGTTGTTGGCTTTTTCACCATTGGCCATCCACCCTTCTACTTGGGAACCATTTTCTGGCCTTCAGAGTGTCTTAGTCTCCAAGAGAGCCGTCGTCATCTCATCAATCCTGAGAGTGTTTTTTTTTTTTTATCAAAAATGTAGTCACAAGTGTATCAAAAGAATATGGAAGAGAAGCCAATAGAAAATAGCCTTATCCTCCTCAATAATTTTAACCTCAACTGCAGAAAGTTGAGTAACAATTTTTTTAAACTGGTTAAGATGATAAAAAATATTTGTTCTTTCTATCATTCGCAATTGATATAATTGTTTCTTCAGGAACAATTTGTTTGTGAGAGATTTTGACATATAAATCTTTTCCAATTTTTTTCAGACATCCGGAGTGAAAGTTTCATTCAAAAACTTTTACCTCTGGTGCGAGAGATAAACGGATGGTATTCATAGCTTTCATCTCAAGTTCCTCCCAGACATCCTTTTTTCGTGACTGCTAATTTTTATCTCAAATATTGCTTTGGGCAGTCTTTGTTGTACCAAAATGACTTTAATCTTGCTTTGCCACAAACTAAAGTTGTTTTTCCCATTAAAGGGCTTTGATACCACTTACTGGGAATTGACTTTACAACAATTTGTTCAGTACAACGACAAGAAAATAAATAAGCAAAATAAAGAAATTCAAAGCAAAATGCATAATATCAAGATTTATGTTGTTCGGCAAAATTGATTTGTCTACGTCCACGAGGCATGATCTGGTCTCATTTCTTTACTATTGAGAGAAAAATAAGTACAATGGTACAAGCGTCACCACTTATCAAAACCCTTAAACCCTTGTGCAACCCACTCAACCATACCCTCTCCAAACCCCAGGAAAGAAAACCTTTTGTATTCTCAACAAGAGAATGAAAATTAAACAAATACAATTTTTGAGATTATCTCAAAAACAAGAGACTCGTGCCTATTTATAGGTATCTTAAGGTGGTGGCAGATGAACTCTTTAAGCAATGCATTTGATTGCTCCACTTGTATCCTCCAATAAATTTTAGCAATGACATCATCTAACCAATTACAAAGGAACCCTCATTTCATTCAAAGAATGAAACTGCTCCACTTATATCCGCCAATAACATTTTAATAATGACATCATCTAACCAATTACACGGGAACCCCCATTTCATTCAAGCAATAAAATTTTTCCACTTGTATCATCCAATAAAATTTTAGCAATGACATCATCTAACCACTTACAAAGGAACCCTCATCTTATTCAAGTAATGTAATTACTTCACTTGTATCCTCCAATAAACTTTTAGCAATGACATCATCTAACCAATTAAATATTTTTTTCTTTCTGAAATTGAGTCACCACCACACAATAGGGAATAATATTCCCACAAGAATAGATATCGAATCAAATCAATGATATCAAATCAAATTGGAACAACTCAATCAATAAGAATCACATAGTCATACATCAATCCATAGCCCATGTTATGTCATATTCGGGCTATAGGAATTACGTGTGGATGTCCTCAGAAGGACCACGACATCTACCTAACCTATCTGCAAAAAACATGATTCATGTTTTAACATATACCACATGGACCAATGTATATCACATACATAACACAAATCTAATAAAACCATACAAACACGAAACCATAGACCAAATAAAGTACACACATGGAATTATCAAGAGTATTACTTTTCACAAAAAAATTTAGGAAGAGCATATCGTATACATCTCGTACATCAAAGTGTTATCTGATCCTATAACTTTATGTTTTGTCATTGAAATCCTGAATTCGTAAAACCCCGATTAGGCTTTTTATTTATCTTCCTCTTTTCTCTGTTTTTTTTTCTAAGTGTTTAGAGGTGCTCAGGAGGTGTTCTAAAGATGCGACAGATAGAATCGAGGTGAGGCAAAACCATATCAACCAGATCGACTAATGGTCAAGTCGGTTGATCACCTTTCCAATTGATCGGCTGACAAGTAGAAGCCAATCAACTGGCAAAACTCTCTGGAATAGAGTTTTGCCGATTTCTGTGAACCCGTCTTCAAAATTATGCTTCCACCCCCTTATTTTTCCGATCAATCATTAGTTCTTTTAAACTCACCATCTCCACCTTTTCAATACCCTATTCATTCCTATGCCCCAATTTCTCCATACGAAGCCCAATTTAATTGAATTTTATCTTCAAATAAATTAAACTTTCCCCCTCCAAAATTTCTCAAAAAAATTCCAAATTCGATCAAATATCGATCATTGATCCTTAAACTTCTTCAAAATTATATCATGACTCATATAAAACTTCCAACCCTACTTTGGGGTGTTACATATTTGATATCCCCAACTCAAGATTTTAACCCTTTGTACAACTGACTCAACTCACACACTCAATACCCCTAAATAAGAAATACTTTTTTGGCTCTTAACGTGTATGTGAGATAATTTAGGATATCCAAAGATTATGGTTGCATTTGGTAATTTTTTCGTTTTTACGTTTTCAAAAAAAATGAAAAAAAGAATCAATTTTTTATTTTTTTCTGTAGTAAAAAGTTGAAACAGAAAAAGTGTTTAGTTGCAATTTTAATTTTAAAAATCTGAAAACTAAAAAACAAAACTTGTTTGATAACCACTTTAATTGTTGTCATATATTTTAGATTTATATTAATTTCTTGCTATCAACACGTCAAAATTCCTATTCTCAATACATTCATCAACCCATGAAAAAGGGAAAAAAGCAATATAATAAAAAATCCTTAAAGCCATTAAACATATATATTGTAAATAAACTTGAGTTTTTATTGATAGATTCAACTTATTTTATTCCAATCTAGAAAATGCAAAAATACTCACTGTTATAGCTTTAATAGAACTATGGTATGCCTTTAGGGTCAACATTAATAGCCAGATCAAAATCCCTTCTTGGGTATATTTGGTAGATTGATTTTCTTAAGGATAAGAAAAAAAACCCACAAAATAGGAACAAATTCTAATTCCTATCCTTCTAGTGGAGCTTTTCATCATGCAGGTACTCAAAGAACTTTGGCAAAAAATTGAGCAAACCAGTTCTTGCAATCTCTGGCATGCCCTTGCAACTCTGCTTCAAGAATGCTATTGACTTCATACAACGTGAAGTTCTCACAGTTCTACCACTGGTAGTCTTGAGCCAGTCATAATCGAATCTCTAGTATTATTGTTACTCCCCCCTAGTGCTCAATGATAGTATTATTGTTACTCCCACTAAGGAATCACACTGCATATTCTGCATACATAAATCACATTTAGTAATCATTAAGAACCACACAAATGCACACCCACACACACAACACACAAATGCCCATACATACATAATATAGAATACCAAACTTCTTTCCAATACAGAGCCAATCAAGTTCCTTGCTTTAATCTTAGAACACAGAAAGATTAAACTTGCTACATCAAAACCACTAAGCTTCTCCAACCTGATCAAACCATTATCACCAAAAGATACCTTGCCTTTACCAACACTATTCACCAAAGACCACAGCTTTACCAACACTATCCATCAAAGCCAAACCCTAACTTATAGGGAAGGGACCACTAGAGAAGACCAACAATAAGAACAAAAGGCACAAATTCATGACAAGTTCCCAGATCAAAAGGGTAAAAAAAGGTCCCTATGATTGTAATCTTAAAGACAACTCTAATTAAAAATTTTCACCATATCGGTGTGAGAAAGAATTAACAGCAAAGAGAAATCACTAGAAAATTTGAACCACCTATATTACAAACAAGAAGAACTCACTGACCCAGATGAGAAAATTGAGCAACTTCGAAAGACTCAGATGGAGAAATCAAGAAAGATCATCAACCCCTTGTGCGCAGCTCCAAATCCTCCAAAACAAGACACGTAGATCCATCCCAAAATATGCATAATATATACATATCTATGTGTGTGT